>CM042198.1:20278954-20298823 GCA_023539305.1 Ilex asprella | reverse complement strand
ATTATGTATAATCTATACATATATATATATATAATTATTTTTTTATTTTGACACAAAAAAGCTAAAAAGTGATTCTAAACAGGTTTTTCCAACATTTTCAGTTTTAAAAAAAACACTTTAAACGGTTTTGAAAAACAATTTTAACTCTTGTTTTTTTTACGAAAATTTTCACCAAAAAAAATCAACTTTAAACAGATTCATTATTTAATTAGGATTCATGGTCTTTTAAGTCAAGACGCTCAAATTAATTGTCCTAACTTTGATCAACTAGATTATCTATGCCCTACCTAGTTTCAACCGATTTTATCAAGATAAAAATTGAAAAGAAAAATAGAACAGGAAAAAAGCATTGGGGTGAGAGAGGCTCGAACTCTCGACCTCAGGATAACTCAGAAGCTATGAGACCTACGCGCTAGCCAACTGCGCCACCACCCCGTTGTTATTTGATTCGAGCTAGTTTAAGTTATATACAAATAAGACTATTGTAGAGTTTAAGAACAATTGGGGACACGTGGCTGACAGGGATAGCAAGTCAATGCAATAGCGTACAGTGAGCCTCAGGTGTTCCAAGTAACGCCTGAACAACGTTGTTGGTCAAAGAATTGGACAGTTTCATTTCACCGGACAGGGAAAGAGTTTTGCTTTGGGGTTCTTAATGTGATGTTATGTCTTCTTCGTAATTTCCGACAATTTTGCTCTTTTGCCCTTTTCTGTCTTTCACCCGCCCACCACCAAAAATACCCATCTTGACTCTCTTTCCTGTATTCTTACTCAGCATGCTTAGGGTTTGTTACATCTCTCTGCATTTACACCTTTGAATTCACCATCCTTCTCCAGAAGGTACCCTCTTTTTTTTCTTTTCCTTGATTCAGGTTTTCTTTTTCAGATACGATTTTGTTTCTTATTCTCAGCATTGTCATGTATTTAAAGGATTGTATACCTTCGGTTTCTTAATCATTCTATTGCATTCTATGTTATGTCTCTCATAATCTTATTATTTTTCTGGATTAGACGCTAAAAGATTGTTTTTTTTTAATCTATGTTTTACTTGAAAAGAAGGCTAGTTCATAATTGAGTTCTCTTTGTGTTTCTTATAACGGATTGTCATATCAAGAGAGGGCTCTTCAGTTTGATATATGTTATTATGAAATAACAAGTTGTGGATTGACTTTGGGCAATTTCTTAAAAAGGGTATCTGTGCTAAAGTTGCATTGCTCAATTTAGTTAAATACCTTCTTTGAACTTGTGATGACATTCGATAATTGAAGCCTGAAATGTTTTGCTTACTTTTCCCAGTTAATATGATTTCATTATGATTAACAATTGATCTATCAAACATTAAATTCCAAATGTTAGCTGTTCTCTGAGGTACTTGTCTTTGGCATCCTACACTGGGAAGCTAATTTTTAGGTGATTGTGTCCGTTATGGATTTAAGAAACGTGGACAGCGTGTTATACTAATGAAGGTTGAATGTTTTGATCACTTGAGATGCTGTTGACCATGTGTCCTCTAGAACTATCTGTCCTTTATGTAGTAATTATTGTTGTAGCGGTGGCAGATAGCATGAAGCCAGAGTTTTTTCACATTTTATTTCAATTCCTGCCAAAACGTTCTTATATGTTTCAAACCCAACTCGCAACACAAAGTGAAAGATTACAAGAAATGAATCTAACCCATCAAGTATCGGGTCAGGTTTATGTTACACAACAGCTTTGTGTCAGCAACAGCTTGAACCTAACCCGACAAAAATGGAAGAAAAAAAAAATGAGTCACAAGTTGTGAGATACCAACACACTAGTAATGTATGATAATAAATGGCTTCAAGATGACATCATCGTGCATCTTTCGTATTTATTGACAAACAACTAGCATTCTTAATCATTCGCAATACATTAGTGAAAATTCTGGCGTTTGATTTTTTTCGGAGTGAGAATCAGCATTCTCTCTTTCTGGCGTTTGATTTTTTTTCTCAAGAATAGCCCAAGTTCTATTTCAAGCCTTAATTACATTCATTTCCAGGAATCATCTCTTTGATTTTGTGCTGTGAAACTGGTTGCCCTAAGCTCGCTCGAAAAAAATTTTAGCTTGTTTAATTACACTGTGGTAAATGATAATGAATAATTGCGATGTGTTTTCCTTTTATCTTTTAT
Organism: Ilex asprella; assembly: GCA_023539305.1. Lineage (NCBI taxonomy): Eukaryota > Viridiplantae > Streptophyta > Magnoliopsida > Aquifoliales > Aquifoliaceae > Ilex > Ilex asprella. Next base: position 20,296,672 of record CM042198.1, on the reverse strand, counting down.
CGATGGCTGATTCTGTGGATCTTCTGTTATTCATTTAGTTCCTCCATACAGGTGGTTCATACAAGATAGAGCAAATGATCAATTTATCATATCCCAGGGCATTGAAATTTTTACAATTGCCCTCATATTTATTGTGTGTGGCCTTTAATCTTGTGGGTAGCATTTATTGAATGTTGGCCTCATATGAGTGGTCAATACAAGTTAACAAAAATGATTATTATAATGGTAAATGCAATGCGTTTTGTCTTTTTAATGCTCGAATTTATACTTTTAGAATTTAATCATTGAGTTATATCTCGTTTTACCCATGCATTAGATGATTGTTGCCAGCTATTGAAGTATGGTGTTTCTTTTTGTATCGCTTTACTTTTTTCCAAAGCTTTCCCTCTAGGTGGTTTTACCTTATTATATATTGTATGGTAAGATGAGATGGCAGCTGTTGTGAGGCTTCTAATCTTTGTTTCTGATTTTATGATCAGGGAGATTTAATTTTTATTCTATATAGTAGGAGATTTTCTACCAGCTCTAGACGGATCTGCTTTTTGAATTATGTTTATAGTATGTGGATGTCCTAGACTGTGTTTGTGCTGCTCACAGCTGTATTTCTAATGCTTTCATTACGACTATTTGGGAATTTGTGCTGAAACTTCCAATAGGTAGGCCAACCTCAGGAGATCTCATTGACTTGTTGAAATTAGCAATGATATTGGGGTGCAGTTGATTGTGGGGTGCAATTGCTTTGAAACATCACTCTGATGTTTACTGACGATGTAATGTGTAACCACCCAGCTTTATTTGCAAATTATTTGCAAATGAATGTTTAAGGTTGCATATTACAAAATGTTTTTTGGTAGCATTTTTGCAGGCACACAAGTAGACTGGCACGTAGGCATGCCATTTCCTTAGTTTGATTCTAGATAACGACTTGACGAATGAATTTTTGATACAGATTGTATTTTAAGTCCTAGGGGGGTAGGATATCTTTTGAGTTCATATCATACTTGGACAGTTACAATGTTGCAGATTTAATACTCCATACTTCTCCGTGTGACTGCCATGGGGTGAGCTCGGAGAAGTAAAGGTTTTTTATCCCATTTTTTTGTGAGTTTGTCTGAGTATCCAGGAGCAATTTGGTATAAAGTGTCTCTAACATATACCTGCTGTGCCGCAAGACAAGAGAAAAGAGTGTCACATAGCTAGCATTTGATTAAATGGTAATCAGGAGTTAAGACTCACACCATGAGTAAGGTGTGCTGAAAGTTCTTCAGTGCAGTAAGTTCCAAGGTTCCCATAATGATGTTGTAGCCTTCGTAAGAATGCCTATCTGCGAGCGGATTTCTAGATTCTCACTTTCTTTGGTGAACATCCTGTCTTCATTTTCTAGCAAAGGGCCAAGAGGTGCAGTTATCCTAAGGTCCTGTCTGAGGTTCTTGGCAAGGCAAATGTCTGGAAGGCTTAAATGGGGCTGTCGACTGGCACCCTTTTAGGAATGAAGGGGGTAGAAAAAGTTGGGGTGTGAGGTGGTGGGGTTTCCCTTGTAGGATGGCTTGTCTTACATGTGAGTAAATATTTACATTCTTAATAAGCTTCTCACCATTTTGCACCTCGTTTAAAAAGCTGCAGAATTGGGCTATATACCAATATGAAGACATGTAGAAACCCACATAAAGTTTACAGAAAGCTTTTTTGGACACATTGAAAGTCAAATTTGTTGTTTCACTTTCGAAAGGAAATTGTACATACTATTGCTCACACTCTCAGATATTACCTTGACTCCACGATAGGAACCATTTGCAGGTAAATGTATGCTCAGTGGAGTGAGGTTTTATTTCTTCTCAAGCAGTTGGTGGACACATTGGACAGATGACCTTGACATCAACAGGTTTTGCATGGAATGAATAGCTTATTTTTAGTGGTAACAAACTCAAACTTTATATCAAGTCAATAATCTGATTCGAATTTTCATTTTAGAACTCTTATGATAGTAAGTTATCTATTCAGATCCTTTGGCCGCTGCTTGAAAAATGGAAAATGGACCAAATATTAATGCTTCTACAGTGGATAGTTCTCTAATGAATTCTCTCGGTCAAAGAAAACAAGCTGGGAGCATTCATGACATTATGAATCGACGTCTCAAGAATCGAGAACGGCAACGTAGATACAGGGCTAGAAAGCGCCGTGAAGCTGATATAAAGAAGGCAGGTATTGGTTCACAATCAACTCCATTGCAAGTGGAAATACAGGTGAATAGCACTTCTCATGATGGCATGACGCGAATTCATTGTCAAAGAGATTGGAAAAAAGATGCCAGAAGGGCCCATGTTGTCCATGAACAAGAAATCAAGTCTAGTGACCCTGCAAGTCTTGATCCAACATCAGTTAGTGGAAGTGAAGCACCCTTCTTGCCTTCCAGATTTGGGGCAGACCCTCCATCAAGTAGTGAAACACCTAGGACTACACTCAGCAAAAGACATTGGAAGGCGGAAGCGAGAAATAAAAAAGGCTAAAGAAGGTAATGTTGAGTTGCTTTCTGGTGTGGAAGTTAATGTCCTACTGCTTAATTTCCAGTTAACACAACTATTTCAGTAGGAATACATCTGAAGATGTATGGTGAATCATTTTACTTTTGGGTTTGTCAGCAATGGTTCATATTTTTAATTTTGGTATAGAATTTTCGATTTTGTAAATGCAGGAACTTCAAAAAAATCAATCGACAAACCCCCTGGTTAGCAGTTTGGTTGTGGATTTTCTATCAAGAGGCTGGGTAGCATTTGAAGACAATTCAATGCTTATAGCTTGAAATCTCAGGCCAAAATTACAATTGATATTGTCTATGTTACTGCAGGAATGCACACATCAAGTATGTTAATCTATTGTCTTTTTGTAAAAGAAAAAAAAATCATTTTGACGTGTTTTTTATACCCATGGCTGCAATGCAATCACCTGCTAACTATATGAATAGGCTAAATAAGAATCGTCTGTGACCAGTGGGACTTTTTTTTTTTTTTTCCGCAATTGGAAAAGGGGAGAGAGGTGACCAGTAGGTAGTAATCCACCCTAGGTGTGACCATGAGAGTCCCTCCTACCGTGAAATGTCTAGTTTGAGTCATAGTTACTAATCTGGAAGGACAACTTGTCACCATAGTATCACCAAAGTCAAGCAGTAAATTGGGTTGTTCTCGTAAATCGAATGTTACCCTTTTTTTTTTTGAGCAATAACCTTACTTGATAATCACATAAGAATTAATGACAATCCTAAACGAGTACGATTTATCACTAGACCACCAGTTTGGGTGGTGACCAGTGGGACTTGAATGTTGTATATTTTTCTTTGCTTAGGGCTCTACACCAGGAATAAGGCAACTTTGATGGCTGTTGCAGTTTGAAGAGCTCCAGTTAAAATTCAGATTGAATTGAACACAAACTGAAAGTATCATTTTTGGGTAGAGCCAGGCTCCTGACCCGTTCAACTTACCAACTTACACCCCTGTAAACCAATCATGGTATGTTGAACAACAAGATTTCATGAAATTGCTACATTGAGATCCTAAGATTGAGTCTTGTGAGAGAATTCTAGTTCAACCAACGCACATGATTTGTGATTAATTCGACACTTTTAACCTTCATATTAGAATCACGAGTTCAAAAAATATATGATTATGGTGAAAAATATATCGAAATCTTAGATATCTGCAATTCACGTTATAGCCTCTGCACCCATTGATCAAGCTTCAAACAATACATATGCAATTTATTTTGACTCATGAACACAAGACAAAGAAAAAGCAAAAGCTAATGGAAAAAGTTACACAAACATTCCAAACGTTCCAAACGTTAGTAGATAAAAAAGGAGAGAAAAAATATAGCAATAAAATGCTTCTCATTCTCTCCCCTCTTCCCTCCTCCTCGTTATCCCTGCACTCTCTGTCTCAGATCCTCAAAGCTCCAGTCCCTTCTCATCCCACAGCTCCTCACCAATTTTGGTGCACCACTCTCAAACTCAACAGGTCCACTGCTATGAATCCTATGAGTCGCCTTCTTCACCTTCTTGAACTTCTCGTAAGGCCGTGGTGGCGCCAAGTTTCCTGACCAGCTTCTCTCAACCCTCCCCAAACACAGGCTCAAATTTGGCTTCTCATGATCAAATGGTCCCTCTCTGAGTTCCTTCTCTGAGTCGGTCCTTCGCATGCTCTGGCAGGTCAAGCAGTTGAGACTCATGGTGATGATGGAGAGAGAGTTTTACGTGACAAAGGGGTTAATGGCTTTTGGGCTGGTTGAGAGAAGAGGTCTGGAGGAAACCTGGAGAGAGAGAGAGAGGGGGGGGTAGTTTGTCTACATGCTATTTTAGGTGGACAAAGAAATGAAAGTAAAGATTAGGATTGGGATTTACAGATGTTTTTGGTGGTAAGAGAGATTGGTTTGGTGTAAATCTGCCATTTTTCTTGGAGAAACAAGCTCTCTGCTTAATAACAACCATTCCTTGGGGTTCCTGTTGGAGATTAGATCCGAAAATACAGCTGAGCCAATACTAATTTGGTAATAAGTTTGCTAAATTGATCTGGAATAGTAGGTTTAATTGGTTTTACTAATCATATAATCTTAATGACTATGGTTGGGATGATTTCTATTACCACAGGGGATACTGACCTTTATATACAATAGCAACGCATAACATGCGTTGCACAGAAACAAATTTAAATAATATTTTTTTTTAAACATAAATTATATTTGTAATTATTCTATAAGTTTTTGAGTACTTAATATGTTATTTATTTTAAAAAAAATTATTTTGTTAAATAGATTGATTAGATCATTTATAATATTATTATATTATTGTATACTAATTTGACCATGGAATTTGATCTTAAAATGACATGTGTATAATAATTTAATATATTTAGGACTTTATTTTTTCATATAGATAAGTAAAATTGTATACTAATAAATGAATTCAAAAGAATTTAGAAATTCTTATAAAATAGTCTAAAACAAATTAAAAGTTAAATAGGAGTAAAAAATAAAAATTAAATGAAAGTATTTCTAATATGTCATAATGTGCCTCTTCCGTACTCCCTTCATTTGTGTAGTAAAGTCTTATTGAGTTTACGAGATGACAACACAACATCGAATGTACAATTCAAAATGCTCGAGGCAGTTGGCTTGCTCGCGAGGAAGAGACCATTTCTTACATGGAGAGATGTTCTTACGGCTAATTTATCATAGCTTCATAAAGAAAAGAGAACGTGAAGATAAGTGTTGACCTAAGCCCGTGTGCTGGAGCTCGGCTCCCTAATCGTACGTGAGCTGCCTTGTACGGTTCTTCCTAAGAACTTGAAGCCCCTGTATAAAGAGACTTGAATATTTAGAGACTTATATAAAATTTCCCAAACTCGTCCTGGGGCTACTTGGCCCTTGTGAAAGATCAGTTGGATCGAGCATCCACCTTGGACAAATGAGTTTATGAGGTCATCCTCACAAGACGAATGAGTAAAAAAATACTCTGATTCAAAGAACTACATTTAGTTATATACTGATGATGCCTAAAAAATCCCCAAGGCTAAGTCAAGAGCCTAATAACTGACGGTAATTCAGATCAAGTCGGGAGCCTAGTAACATAAAAACCTCGAGCTCCCTTAATCCGCACTTCAGAGGAAGTAGAGTGGAAGACAACTGGTAGCCACCAAACTTCTCCTCAATGGAAACAGGCACCAATTCAGACACCAAACTTGCAACTCCCTCATCACTCCGCATAACCACTACACAAATCAAGCAAAACATTATATGAGAAAGGCGAAGATCACATCTCAGATTTAGCTAAGCTCAAAATTTGTTATAAATACTGTACAAAGTTCACGCTAAGGGGCAGAAAATGAGAGCTTTATTGAAATATTGTATATTTTCCCTTTTTATCAATATATTCCTTAGGACCAAGAGACTCCATTGAAGAATGGATTGGTCGTGTTTTCAAGTTGGTGAACCACTATATTTCGTCTGTGTAATTAATCTCATTCCCCTAAATTCTTGTTCCCAAGAGCCTTGAATTCTTCGGTGCACCTTGCATTCTCTGTTCTACTCAATTGCGTTATACACATCATCATATACCATCATGGCCTCTCTTATTTGTTCTCGACCGAAACATCAAACGACACAACACAATTCGACTTGACTATGCCTGTGTTCGTCCAATGTGGGAGTTTGCTAAGACACAGTTTGTGATGGAAATGTTTAACTATACATTTAATCTGCCTGCCATCTATGCATTTCACAGGCAGATGTGAATTGAAAGCTAAGACACTCGTGAATTTTATGCATTCAAATCATCTGAAGTTACATTGCACCTACCCTGTGTTTTAGAATCTGCTTGCGCTGCTTCATGAACATAAGCACAGGAGTTCCAAACAAAAGAAAGGAAAAAAGTTTGAGGTGGACCCCAAAAAAAAACACAGTTGTAAAAGTTGATTGTTTTCATACTCATAATGGTTGGTTTGAGACTATTTTCAACCAAATTTGTTTTCGTTATCATTTCGCCACCAGTTAGGTGACTATTTGGACGAATATTTTCAGGATCGACCATCAATCTGTCACCCTTTAATATGATTAAAAAAACATTTCGTGTTACACACATACATCTCACAAGAAATGACAAATTGGAGATTATGGAAGTGCATGAATAAAGATATAGATGAATTCAAACAGATGATAATGTCTTTATCCCGCGAACATAACTTCAAATTTGTTGATTGAATTATACTGTTCTCAATGGAGTAACGACAATTATTGTCAATATTAGACGGTGCTCATGGCATTCATTTCCAATACGATGACAACGATGGATTTTAGGACAATAATTTAGGTAAAATCATAAGGGTTTAGATATTGTCTAAAATAAGGAATATTACTATATTAGGTATAATATGGGAAATTATACGGAAATCGACAATTACAAAAAAGTTATCACACTTTTATGAGAAGAACGAACACCTATACGACTTTAGTTACCATATGTAGGCGTGCCACCCGTCATCACATGACCCGACCAAAAAGGGCTTGAGCCAAAAAAAAAAATATATTTTCAGCGGAACTAACAATAAAAAAAAATCAATTAAAATATCTGAATAAAGAGAAAAAAAAATAATAAAGAATCTCGCATAGACTAAAGCTCTGCAACACATGACAGTGGTTTTGAACAGTAAAGGCCATCAATCCCCCAGTTAGAATACTAGTTTTAAGGTGGTGGGGTAGAGGAAATAAAAAAATTCCTAGTGGACAGCTGATTATATAAAGCAAATCTATCTAAATGAATTCCATCTAATTTGAGCAAAATAAGAAAGAACGTCTTTTAGTCCCTCTCAAGAATTATTGCATTCTGGGATTCAAAAATTATACTTATATATGAAATTTAAAATGATCAACATGTTGGTACATTTTGGGAATAAGTATATTCTCTTGAGCAAGTAACTGTCTAGTTGATGGAAGAGAAGGGTTGCCACAGAAGAATCAAGAAATCGGAGAATCAAACTCGGATCTTAAGACCTCTGTAGAGACTCGAATGGCTGACCTCGATGATGAGATGAGAATCAAGAGGCAGACAGCCCGGGCAAAGGTCATGGTGTTATTATTTGGTACTTTTTTGTTTGATTTACCTACTGCATATGCCGTTAAGGTCATGGTCTAATTGAAGACATGAAGTGCAGGATAATTGGCTCTTGATTTCATATGGTCCAATTTTCACAAGAACTGTCTCAGGAAAACCATGTGGGCTTTAATGTCTACCTCCAGAATTATGGATCTTGTCTCTCCATCAAAACTCTACTTCAAGAAACAATGTGTGATAAAAAAAAAAAAAGATACGATAGCTTATGTTTAATGAATTTCATTCTTCAAATGGTTTTAAATCAACCAAGAACACTGATTGACAGAGAATACAGGTACATAAAACATATGCAGATCATAGATACAGAACAAGCAGCAGCATATGATCTTCAGTTGACATGGCTAAGAACCCGATGAGTTCACCAGGTTTTACGCTTATATACACGAGAGGTAGACACGAACTAGACACAAGATCAACACGAAAAATAATATCAAAGCCGTGTTCACCTGGCTTTCAATCTAGATTGGCCTCAACCTCGGGGATACACTAAAAACTACTAAAGGACCGATCATGGAGGAAGTATTGTACAGAGTTTTAACTTCTGGGAGCCTCAAAATTTCCCAGTCTTAAACACAATTGACAAAGCAATCTAGTCTTTGAAGCTTATTGTAAAGTGCAAGCCCCCTATCCCAATGCTTATCGTGTTTCGGAAACTCTGGATGACAAGGCTATCTTAAGCTGCTCTTGCGTGTAAATCCGGCTCCCCATCTTCACCGTGGCTTGCTGAATCATCAATTCGTTCACTACAGAAACACTGGCATGGTGCACATCTAGGTCTAGCTCCTTAAGGGCTGTCATTAGCCTTGCTGCTGGGTGGTTCTTTTTACTACATTGGATTCGTATCATGGCATCCCATCCAATTATCCTCACATCTATATCCACATCTACCCTATTGCTTCCATGATGATTCGACATTTTCAAATCCTGATCTGGTGGAGGTGGAGCTGAATACCGCGATTCTTTGCTAGACAACTCCTTCTTCAATGACTCCACTAGATTCCTCAAGTCATCTTTATCTGATTCTGTACTTTGAAGTTTCGATTTCAGCTCATTGATATAGGCAATAGCATCACCAAGAAGTGAAGCCTTGTCCATTTTCGACACGTTTGGAACCACAGCTCGGAGGGCATAGAACCTCTGATTAAGCTTCTCTCTCCTCTGCCTCTCTGCCTCAACATGATTCAGTGGCTCTTCTCTCCCATTGGCAGGCTTCCTTCCCCTCTTTCTCGGTCGTTTTTCAGTGTCCACCACTCTGCTACTATCAGCCTCTTTCACCACCGAAGCCTCAAGATCGGACTGATCTGACTCTCCTCCGCCGCCACCACCACCACCACTCGACTTCACGGTACCCGAAGAAGGCAAAATCACACCCGAAGTGAAGGAAAGCATACCCTCTTCATTACTCCCCCTCGAAGTGGGAGATCTCTTCTTTTTGTTCTCCTCTGCAGCCCCAAATTGCAATTGACCCGAAAACAAATTTCCATTTCCATTACTTGAACTTCTCTTCCTCTCCCCAAAATTCAATATTTCCCCCGATTCGGGCTTGCACGAAAGTGAATTCACATTTCTAATGCTATTTCCATCAAACCCAGATTCAGAGAAATTCAATTCCCTGGTGAAAAACCCCTTTTCTTGGCTTTGGTGCTGTGGAGGGTGACTGTGAACATGAATTGAACTAGGAGTTTCAGTCAACGTACTCGAACTAGGATTTTCAAACACTGTTTGCTTGGACACTAACAGATTACTCGAAGGAATTGAATTCGCCGGTGCAGTATCAATAGACTCCTTAGCCGGCGGCGAAGGATCGGTAAGCCAAAGCGCCGACGGATCATTCTCGCCATGATCAGCCGGCAAAGCCCACGATCCTGACCCTGAGCCAGATCCCGAGCCCATCTCTACACTATTGTAATTGAACAAAACCTTAACCTTATTCATGAGATCCGAGCTCTGAAACTTCAATTCAGTTGAACCCAGCTCCACCACACCATTTGAGCATGGTATACAGACCAAGGTCTGTAAGCCAAACCCTTGAGCTTGACGGGCTCGCTCGCAGTGAGACGTCGCGAGTCTTTCCGCTCCGGCGACCCAAACCGGAGCCGAATTGAAGAAGGCCTGGCCTGGAAGTCCATTTCCATTAACGAACGACTGAGTCATCGAAACCAAGAAAAACCACTCCGTGTCTGTCACTTCTTCATCGACGGCTTCGTCAGGGGAGGCTTGTTGGCCGGAAATAAGAGAATTGAGCTCACGGAGGACCTTTTTCCGATGCTCTTGTTCAGCAGCCGAGGTTACAGACGACGCCGTTTTGCGCTTTCCTTTATCTTCTTCCCCTTTGTAGTATCCGTCACCCCAGCCTAACAACGACGGACCCGCGTAATCACCGGACGAAGCTTGCCAGAATATAGCGTAGGTCCAGCTCTCTCGAGAGCCATCAATTAGGGCTTGAAGGCGCTGTTGAAGGGACTCTTGGTTGAAGAAAGGAGTGGACGGTTGAGATTGGTTCAAACTCTTTGCCGGGTCAATTGTATTCGTTGTTGTTGAAGCTGCAGAAGATTGTGGCGGTGCTGGTAGCAGTGATGGTGGTGGCGGCCAAAACGGCGACAGATCGGAAGACATAAAAGCTTCCATCATTGAAGTATTATCGTCGGTGGTCGCCCAAAGATTCATAGTCGTCGGTGGTAGCCGGAAGTCCGTCATTCCATCGATCGATAACTGGTTGTCCAGGTTGTTCTACAGAGGTAAAAACAGAGTTAATTGGTTTGACGAGTATGAGGAAGGTTTAGGAGTTAAAGGTTTGGTGGGTAAAGCTTTTTTCCGGCGGAGAGAGAGAGAGAGAGTTGTGGTGGCGAGAGAAGATGGGAGAGGAGATATGAGAGAGGAGAGAATTTGGGGTGAATTTGGGAGAGATTTGGAGTGGATTTGAGCTGAATTTTAGTTGGGGTGGGGCGTATAGTGAGAGAGACAAATGTGGCGGGTGGGTTCCACGAAGGAAGGCACGGCCGATTTAATCGCGGAGTCTATGAAAGCCGGCGCTGCTTAGCTACGTAGTTCCTAATCAGAGTTTCAAACAACGAGCACAGGTTTCTATTTAGCTTATGTTTGTGGCCGCCGTGAAGCACGTGCTCCGGTTAGGTCAGTTGTTTTGTAGTAACGTGGTATCGCAGATTAGCTGCAATATTGGGTAGAATAGATAATTCTTTTGTACTATTTTTTATTTTATATTTTATTTTATTTATTTATAATTTATTATTATAAATAATTCACATGGAGATTTTCAACTTACCATTATTTTTTAGGATGTTGCTAAAAAATAAACTTGTATCATAAACTTAAACTTGAATTGAGAGTTGAAACAATTAATAATGTGGTGAAAATTGAGATATATACACATAAAAATTTTATTTAAATATTATTGCTTAAATAAAAATAGTAATTCGTGAACAATTTTTTTTGTTTTGTGATTTTTATTTTTATTTTCATAATTAATAGTCACAAATAAACTAACAATTTTTATATTGTAAATTATTTTTTTGTATGATTGTCGAAAGTATTTTTCTAGGTAGTATAATGACTCGATCAATCTCACATCAATCATTAAATTTTATGTGGTCCCAGTATAGGCACATTAGCAAAGGAAAGAGATTTTTGTTTGGAACTTCTCAATAATCATCTGAATTTTGGTGCAAGTTGGTTCAATAGAGAACAACTTGAATTTTCTCGCTCAATTCTTGAGTTTGAGTCTCTACAGCTACGATAGTTTTATGCGGTGAAACTTTAGTTTCATCCTCGACATAGGTGCAATTGAGTCTTTTGCAGATAGTTGTGTGATGCTGAAGAACAATAATCCCTAGTGAATATATAGAGTGACATATGTATTTGCATATTTATTTCATGTTCCAAAAAATAAAATAAAATAAAATGCTTTTAGAGATATCCCTACAATTTAATGACACCGAGTAACATCCCATCTCTCTCTCCCCTTTCTTTTTTTTGTTTGCGGGGTGTTAAGTGTTACAAAAATTGCATGAAATAATCAAATTATGGCTATTAATGTATTGCTATAACGTCAACTTGTAAATTAGTTCTCCTAAGGGCAAGGAAGGTCAAATGTATAGGTGTTAATCAAGTTTGAGTCTTTCAAGTTTGTTTTTTTAAACGAGTCTAAAAAATTACTCAAGTTTAGCTCGTTTAAAACACGAATCGAACTCAAACTAAATTTTATTTGAGCCGAACCCGAGTAACTCTTCTCGATTAATGCTCCTAATCAAATGATATAATGACCATTGCACAATATCAAATGCATATTCAAGTCTCGCCCCCTTTTTCCTAATAGAAAAAAGTTGTGGTATATTTTTCTTTTTGGAAAACAAAATATTAGTTGACATTAAATCTATGTGTTGGTGCCAATCAATTTCTGTCGGCGATTTTGCATAATTTACGACGCTAAAAAGAAAGAAGTAATCGTAATTCTTTGATAGAAAATGCTTAATCATTATTATGAAACTATAATATTTGATTTTGTGAATGTATATTACGTAGAGAAACAAACTTATAACCACAAGTATAAAAATAATGGTAGAGGTGTTAATTGAGACAAAATATTCGTGTTCGGTTCGGATAAAACTCGACTCGTGTTAATATTCGTGTTCGGATAAAACTCGACTCGTGTTTTAAACGAGTTGAACTAATTTTTTAAATAAGTCAAGGTTGAACAATTTTTTAGGCTTGTTTAAAAAAAATAAGTTTGACAGGCTCGAGCTTAACTCATTTTCTAAATAATTCGAGCTTGAATAATTTTTTAAACTTGTTTAAAAAAGACGAGTTTGACAGACTCGAGTTGAAACCCGTAAAACTTGACTCAATTAACATCATTACATAATAGCATAATTATCAATCTTAAGATATAAGAACAATTATTTATAACTATGGTAATATTAATGCTTCCAAATACTACACAAGTACTATGTCTACATTTAATCATTATTCACATATCTTTAGGCCATACTAAATTCCATTTAAATCCACAATAAGTAAATCATATAGATCTTTGACCTTTAATATGAAGAAAATATTCTTCAATACAAAATATACCATTCTTATAGTAGATGTCTTCTTTTATGGAGATATCGAGATTTTAAAACTTGTACTTTCACCTTCTATAAATAATAAACCTTGATAGATAATTTAGTTAATGAATTATTTTATTAACTATGCCATAAATCTCAATTTTGATCCTTTCTTTAGTTGGCCTAAGAAAATATTCTTATTTTACTTCGACGAACCTAGATAGAATATAAATAGTTCGAGTGTTACCTCAAACTCTTCAATGGTATAAATAAAAGAATGAAGTTCTTAGAAATCATTCATATGAAAGAAAAATAGGACTTAAATGTATTTCTATGCACAAAAGGAATAAATTAGCTATGTAAAACACTAAAAAGTATATTAATAGATACAAAATTGTGTGACAAAAGAAAAAGTAAAATTTAACATTATTTTTTATGATACCAAGACTAAAATCAACGTAGAAAACAAATATACTAAATAAGTAGGGAAGTAACTGGCATAAAGAACAGAATAATCGATACACTGAGAAGAATTTAGGTCAATTTAAACCTTAAATCAGCTCGGTTGCAATTGGAACCAGCTCAACCATTCCTAAACAAGCTCGGTTTATTTGAAGCAACTTAGACATCTCAGGCTAAAATCAGGGAATAGACAAAAAGGGAATTGCAGTGTTAGACATTGTCCAGGGGTAAATTATTAATGTCACATTGCCGGCTTCAAAAATATCACGTCACGCCTAAAGGAATATAGTCTCTAACTATGAAACACGGATATTTCATCGAGGTCGACATACCCGTATCGAATATGATACTCATCGAATACTCGATGATACGTATTGGATACATATCATCCTTATCTGATAATTAATAAAATATGTGGATACTTCGCGAATAGTTCTAAACATGAAACAAGATACATAATTTTAAATTTTAAGCTATACTCCTTCTTTGGAGTTCATATACAATATAAAATATTAATAAAATTTCATCTGATTTTGAAGATACGTGTTTTTTTAAAATATTATTTATTATTACATGTTAAGAGAATATAAAAAAAATGAGTCACTTACACTATATTTTTTTAAAAAAAATACTTGTAAAACTAACTAATTAAATGTTGTTATGATTCCTTTAATTTGTAATGCTCATTTTATGAACATATCATAATGAGACGATATTACATCTTTTTCATGGTAAAAAATTCGAATTTTACTTACTAATGTTAAAGAAATATTGAAAATTTTTAATTTTTAATTTGTAAAATAATAGTAAAATATAAAATATATTTTATTATAGACGTATCCTAGCTGTACCCGTATCCTATTTTTTAAGTTTTGTCGTATAGCGATATCCGTATCATATCGTATTCGTGTTCCGTATCCATATCCGTACTTCCTAGGCCTCTAATGATCAATTTTTTTTTCCAAAATCTCAATAAACCGAGGGATCACTCACATCATTGTTTGAGGACCATTCTCCCTTTGGGGTATAAATAGGTAAATCATTGCCTTTCTAAAAAAAGACAATTTTTACATACAAAAAAAGGTTGTAATCACTATCTTCTCCTCCAAATAATACAAATCCTAAAAACAAAAGACTTCATTAAAATAGACTAGTCAAGTTATTTAGCGGGTGAACAACTTTATCTCTCAATTCTTTTGATTATTTCATGTTCACACTCACACACGAACCTCCATAGATTTTACAGCAGCACTCTTCGGCCCTCACATCTCATACTTCCCGGTTCTTAAAACAATCAATTTTCATTGATTAGTAATAATAATAAGTACCTAGATGCCCAATGTCTAAAAGGGTTAGAATAACACGTAATTAGACGTAATAGCGTTAACTTAAAATACACATAAACACTCAAAAATCAAATTTATTCAAGGTTCTTTGTCAAGATTTAAAAATAAAACATCGAAGCAGTAATAGTTAAGACTTAAAAGAGTCTTACATCTATGCCACCTAACAGGATTAAAAAAAAAAAGAGGGTTAGTATCGTGATAGTAATAGTTAAGAGTCTTCGCATCTGTGCTACGTAACTGGAATAAAATAAAGGGCAGGGGGTTAGTTGTATAATTAAAAAAAAATACCCCTACTTGTCAGTATTGTCCTAGAATCACACCGGTGATGTCAGGAGATTTCATATTTCCATTATTATATATTTTTTATTACAAATTACTTGATGCGTACAGACAGGAAATCCTCTTATATTCTCACTAATTTAAGTTCAAGGTAAGAGTATCTTTAATTCTTACCTAAACTTCTTTATTCAATGTGTGGGGAGGGGGTTCGCAACTATGCTCAATCAATAGGTCCGTTTCGACCCTTTTTTTCCGCAAAACATATACTAAAATCAACTTTTATTCTTTTAATGGGTGTTTAAGTAGGGGACTTGACTATTGTACAGAAAAAAAAATTTGGTTCAATATCGATAAATTTTATTATTTTAATGAGTATTTTTATAATTTTTATAAATTATTTTATAGCAAAAAAATAATTATTTTTGTGAGTGTTTTTATCACTGTTGTGATAATTATTTTTACTATTATTTTTATATTATAATAGTGATAAAAATACTCATAAAAGTGATAAATATTTGTATAATACCAAATTTTTTTCGGTACCGTAGACAATTCCTTAAGTTTTAGGTATGAGTATTTCTTTAATCCTTACCCAAACTTTTTTACTTAAAGTTAATTTGAGTAAACATATTAAATTAAGGAAGACTCAAATTTTTACTCAAATCTCGAATGATTAGATTTTATTTTCTTAATGATTATATTCTATGTTCTCTTGAATTTGGATTTGTTCTCTTTTAAATTTAAGTCTTTTTATTATAATGTTTTGTATTAAATCAAAATTTTCACTCAAATGTTAACTAAAATTTGAGTGAATCTTAAAAATAACCTAACTGAGAGTGTTCAATGACAAATATTCATGTTATGGATGTCCAGATTTTCTTGGATATCTAAAAAAAAATTATAATAAATTATCTATTATTAATGAGTTTGAGACTCATTTGATTACAGTAACTTTTATTTAAATTTAGGATAATTGATTTATTAAATAAATAAAAATAAAATATATATCTTTTTAATATTACGGTTAGTATTGCTCATACCAATTTATACGTATTTTGATTAATTCTTTCTTTAATTTGATCAAAGACAAATCATTCACTTTGAAACTAAGAAATTTATAAGAAATAAATTTTTCATAATCTGACCTCAAATAAGTTTCGAACTCAAATGTCGACGTTTTTAATTGTGTTGGATGAAATTGATTCGTGTCGTATCTTAACAGATTCGTATCAAAATATATTTCACGCATATCTTATTCGTTTATTAATTCATGTCATATATGATTCGTGTTATGCATGATCAGTATATAAATAAATTATATCGTGTATTTTTTTAATTAATTTTTACATATACTTGATTCATTTATTAATTATGTTGTCTTAAGTCGATTCATTTATAAAATAAATGACATAATAAAAATTTAAATTTTTTAATTTTTTGTGGTACTAACAAATCAGGTCATATTGACACTAGTCAGCGTAGCCGGGTCCACATCATAAGAGCCGGTATTAATTATGCTCTACGTAATTAGTTTGAGCTCGGAAGAAACAGCCGCCACTGGTTAAAGCAAATACTCGCGGCTGCGTGTTCAAATAATCGCCAACCCATCTTATTCTTCGAGTCGAATCGCTTCAGTTTAACCCCAGTTAATATCTTCTTACATAATGATAAAGAACCGATAAAAATGAAAATTATAATAAAAAACAATTTTTATATTATATTATAATATTTGGTCCGATTAAGATGGGTTGTTCCGCGTTGGCGTCACGAGAGCTTGTCCTGACCCTTGATTGGGTCGTCGCTATTTCGTCTGATTCACCTAATAAAATAAAACATAATCATTTTAGTATTTATTGAGCCACGTTTTGCCTGATGCGTGGTTTTGAAAAATAAGGTTTATATGTTTTTCTCATTGGAGGCATGTGAGAATTTCAATTTAGTCGGTGCACCACCACTTTGTATGCGTTTTTAAATAGGGACGTTAATCGAAACAAGATACTCGGTTTCAGTTTGGATAAAATTTGATTCGTGTTTAACTTGTGTTTTAAATAAATTAAACTTGAACAATTATTTTAGCTCGTTTATATGTAAAATAGTTGAATTTCTTGGGTTCGGCTCTAATTTGGTTTATTTTCTAGACAACTCGATAATTTTGTAGGCTCATTTAAAAAAATGAGTTCGACGGACTTTGGTTTAAGCTCGCAAAATTCGGTTCAATTAATACATTTATTTTCAAATGTGACGTAATGATAACCGAATAATAGGTCTGTCAATCGTGTCAAGTAAAGTGAGTTCGTATCAAATTTTAACAAATTGGTGTAAAAAAATTACCCCACTCATACCCAATTTTGTTTATTAATTTTGGTCTAAAGAGTCGTATTATATTAATTTTGCGTCGTATATGAATCGTATATAACCGATCCCTAACAAAAAGTACAAATATATTATTGTTTCAAAAATGAAAAAAAAAAAAAAAGAATGCAAACCCTTTTAAATTTGTATAAAAAAAAATAAGAGAAAAATTCGGGGAGTAGGATACTAATGACTGAATTATTCATAATATATTAGACAATATGCATAAAAACTAACAAAATCCTAATCATTCTTATAATAGAAGTAAATTTTGTCTAAAAAAAATATAAAAATTAACATGTTGTCTCAAGTCTTATGAAATTGATAATACTGAATTCAGAATCTTCTATAATTTATTATTAATTTTTTTTAAAAAAAATCTTATAACCATAAAAATGGATATTTAAGAGTCTAATGTTCCGTTTGGTATGATAGAAAAATTGAATGATGAAAAGTTAAAGGGATAAATAAAATATCATGTTTGATAAGGAATGAAAATAAGAAGGATGGAAAAGTTGATGGATTAACTTTTCTTCCAACTCATTAAAATCAATCCCTC
>CM042198.1:20266201-20278854 GCA_023539305.1 Ilex asprella | reverse complement strand
GATTTAATTGTAATTCATTGTCTTCCCTGAGAGAGACACAGGCCATACATTCGGTGGAGCTTTGCCTTCAATCTTCAGGGTGTTGTTGGCTCAAAAACAGAATAGCTAGGAGTCTTTGCCTCGCCAGGGATAGCTAGCCAAATGAAGGCTATGAAAAATAACTAATGTGATAGCTAACCTGTTGGAGACGAGATTTAAGCACTGCTTATGTAAAATAGCTAAAAATGCTCCTTTACCTAGCCTGTTAGAAATGCTCTTACAAGGTTATTTACAATTAATTTTTATTTATTATTATATAATCAATTTGATCAATTGACTAAATGATTAAACTAGTGATACATTAACCCAATCATTTTATCAAGTTTTGGCTGGGGGGAAGTTTAATAACTAGGTAGGTAAGGGTCAAAAGGAGTGGGCATGGGTTACGCGGCTGTTTAGTGTAGAATGTTAGTTATATGGCACAAGTACCACGTCAGACATGGATCACTATCAGAGCCTTTGTCCTTTCATCAATGGGTTATGGCCACGAGGCCCACGACCACCGGGTGGCCCCGACGGTGAACAAGACTACTCAACTTGGACCGTTCCCACCTTCCCTTTTTTCTTTTTCTTTTTTCGGTCAATTGTTGGGATATTTGGATCAGTTTATGTACATATCGACTATTTTTTTTTTTGTCCGATCAAATGTATGTTATCCACACCAAAATTAAAGTATTATGGTCTAATTTCAAGATGTTATTAAAATTTAAACTGAAAATATGTATATTTTTAATTCGTTCATATTATTACTTGAGTTACTTTTAGAATTATGATAAATATTGTTTGGTTAATGATTAGCTTAGTAATTATCGTCAACTTCAAGATCGTAAGTTCAAATTTCGTCGTCCGCTTCCCTACAATAGTGCCGAATTTCGTGAAGGTTCGACCACTGTTAACAAATAATTTTTGGTTTGTACTTATATGCAACCTTTTGAAAGAGTAGCACTTAAAACAAAAACAAAACAAAAGAAGGCTGCCCAAATGGATTCTGAGGGCACATGCATGCACCAATTGGTAGGGACACTAACACCGACGTTTTTATATCAGACATTGCAATTTAAACGTGCGCCAGCCTAGAATCTCTCTCTCTGTCTCTCTCCAAAAGCTGTGATGACAAGCATCTCGCCCTGGCTATATTAATGTAGGATTATAAAGTAGCTTCTTATAGTTGGTCCCTCTTGGATGGATCTCCCCTCACCAAACCAAGACATTCCATTTCACCACCTAATTTAGGCAAACACTGTTTCACAATTCTCATATTAAACAAGAACTCAACAAGGGAAGTGAAATAGGGTTTTTTTTCTAAATCATTTCGAACGTCGTGCTACTCACATATTATTTAGATTTGTGGCTAATATATAAACTTGAGATATACACAATTATTTGTAAACTACACATATCAACTGAATTATGGAATCTCATTCGAGATTTTTAAATTTGGTATCTCGACATATTAACCATCTAAAATTTTGATGATACGAACACTCTTGACCAGTTTTAATGAATAGTGAATTTTTTGACTTAAACGTTTGGACTTGACGAATAGTGAAGTTTCGCTAAAAAGTTTTCAAAATCCAAGTTTTATGTTGTTAGAAGAACAAGAAATACGGAGGCCCTTATGAGTTCCACAGTACGTCAAATTTGTTGATAAAAGATGACCTATTACTTATTATGCCTTCTTTTCTTACAGCCTATCATCACAATAACACCAAACTCGAGTAATAAATTGCGTAACTCCCATAAATTGTACCCTACTTCATAATCATATGAGAGTCGAGAATGATTTTAAATAGGTACAACTTATCACTAAACCGACGGCTCAGTTGGTGTGACATTTAGGTCTTTGCTCTTAAAGAATAAGCATTTTATGAGTAGGGTCGCTCTTTCTTATCTCCTTGAAGGTGGCATCCCAAAATTAGGAAATAAAATAGGAATCAAAGTTTATATATGGTCGTGAAGCTTAGCATAAACAAAGAAAAGTAGAGAAAAATAAATAAATATATTTTGATAATGTCATTTTTAAATTTGTGTCGCATCAAAATTGGCGCTTCTCAAAAAATATATTGTGATCAGCGGACAAGAACTTCCATCTGTGTGAACATTTATCTTTCGGGCTTCTTGGTTCTATTGCCCTTCTCATGTTCAGTCAACAGCCTCAGCTAGGAATCAATGCACATGAACAAAAAATGTACATTTATGAATTGCAATCACTGTGGAAAAAATTGCCTCTATAAAGGAAGGTGTGGGTAATTAACTTTTGTGATAAAGTTTGATAAGTGACAGAAGATTATAAAGATGCAATGCACACGCTGCTTCATCCACACAAACAAACAACTGAAGGATTTAATGCAGCAGGCAGTGTTATTTTCATGGGACCAAGCTGGTTTAGAAAATCTGTTTTTGTGTGTAAGGGAGAGAGAGAGAGAGAAATTGGCACAAAGATTTTAATGCACCAGGCAAAGTGATTATGTACGGACCAATTCAGGGTTTTATAAAATCTGTGACCAAGAAATTAGTTTTTTTTGTTTAATGTTTGAGTTCGAGTCTCCATAGTTGATTAAACCTATTTTTCAACGTTCAGAGCACGCAATGAGACCGAAGTTTCAGCCTCGACTTAACTGTCTCCTGTAGATAGTTGTGTAGTGTTGAGTGTAACGTAACCCATCTGTATATCTATTTTATATATCAAAAAATAATTTGTGTTTGTGTGTGTGTGTGTGTGAGAGAGAGAGAGAGAGTTATGAACAAAGGCCACAAATAAACACTCGAAATGAAATAGAAAAATACATAATACAAATTTACATGGATTGGCTCGAAAGCATAAACTACGGGCAAAGCGTAGCAACAAAGTTTCACTATCAACAAAAAGAGATTACACAAATTTCTAGTCTAGAGAATAGAACCAGACATGTATGCCCAAAATTGGAGGCCAAAATCTCTCAAAATCTGGGGCCAAAAAGGCCTAAAAGAAATTGAATGGTCTATAATTTATTTATAAATCTAAAATATTTTATTTTATAATATAATAGGATTTATAATTGGTCATTGATTTGAAGTAGAATTATAAGAGATCTATAGCTTTAAAGAGAATAAAATCCAAATCAGTTTCTTAAGCTAGCCGGAATACAAGACACCCACGATAGAGAGAGACCAAAATTGACAGATAATGATGTCCAATGGTCCCCAAGCAAGTTGCTCCACCAGCAGCCACCCCGACAGTTTTGACAAAAAAAAGGCTGTTGGTTTCTGAACAGAAACCATTTGAGCCAAAAGATCTTCTTTTTTAGACTCTGAAATATCGGCCACTTGCTTCATTACAATAGCAGCTATACAATGGGGTTGTCTGGAGGGTTTTTTTCACATGCTTTTAATCTAAATGGATTGTCGAGTTGTTCATTCGAGTATGTTGAAGAAAATGAAACCACAGTTTCATTTTCCCTCCACAAATTTACAATATGGAGTGCTTGAAATAAATAATCTCATGTCCCCAAAGTCGTTGTATTACATTGCTAACATGATATTTTAAATGGAGGAAGAAATCAGGAAAAAGTGGCGATAATCTCGTACATTGAGTTGTCCTCATTAAAGTTCAATAAAACTAGTTGCATAATTTGAATTACGCTCAACTAAGAAGTTGTGAAAATGGGGTTGAGTTCTCTTTAAGAGACTTATATGAATTTAGTCGGTCAAAGAAACTTATTTAATGATAAATCCGTTTTTAATCTTACTAATAAATAGTTAAGTCCACTATTTTTTTTTAAACTTCAAAATGTCCTTCTAATGACTTAAAAAACAATCTCCGTCATTAAATCAGTTTCTTAAACAGTCATATTTGATTAACACTTAATAGAAGATTTTTTTTCCATAAAATCTAAAATTTAAATTTAAATTTGACATTACTACCATCTCTCTCTCTCTCTCTCTCTCTCATTTTTTTAGCTGATAAGACTGATTAATCTAATACTAAATATTACTATTTTTTGTTGAACATATTACTATTTTTTTATAAATATTTTACTATTAATATTGAATGTTACTATTTTTTCGAAATATCAATATTCAATGTTATTTTTTTTTTTTTGTTAATCATGTTACCACTGTTATTTTTTTCAAATATTAATATTTAATATTACTATTTTTTATCTTCAATGTTATATATATGTGTGTGAGAGAGAGAGAGAGAGAAAAAAAATAAATAATCATATTCTATAAATGGATATAAATAGATATGAGTGAGAGAATTTTAATATTAGTCAAACTTCTAAAATTTATGAGTTATTAGTTTTCAAATTTGTTGTAATTAAATATAACTAATTACAGTATTTTGACTAATGAAAATAAAAATAGACTTAATATTAAACAAGTTTTCTTGATGGACTTATCACCAAATAAATCCAAAAAAAAAGACCGGCCTACAAATTTCCCTGAAAAGTTTTAGCAAGAAAGAGTGGGCATGACCCAGAACTTATCCCAAAGCCCATCAACTTTATGCGCCATATTGTGGTTATACTTACAAAAAAATCCTCAGTAATTTGTAAGAAAAACAAGTTGTTGATGGCAAAAGTAGTATTGGCCCATTCTTTTGGGCCTTGCACGATCATCAATTCCATTCCCTCAATCGATCGAGCATAAGATGGATCTAGTATTAAACACATTTTTTTAGATCCACTATTTGCTTAGCCTCAACTCATTGCTTTATTTCCGGTTTTGAAATCGTATCTTCTTTTCTCTCCTTAACATCGTAAACACAGTCAATTGCATTTCCAAAGAAACCTGCTCTCGAATCAAGCTTAATTTATGCCGTATTCTGTGTATAAGAGCCCATGGTCAACTTAGCTCTAAAAATCCCAGGCCCAGTCTCAACATACAGGAGGTTGGGGGCGGGGGGGGGGGTTCAAATACCACGTCTTAAGGTGCACAACAGGAGCGAATAGCCACTCCAACGGGCCCTAATGTCCTTCGTCCAAGCTTTCACGGTACCAAACTTCTACTCTTCTTGCTAGTTCATGGCCCTTTGGGCCGAAAGCAATCAGATCTCACTTTGACATCTACCCATATGAGCAGACCTAAGCTATAGTGCACCCCCAAGATACTCCGTAGTGAGTTGTCCGCATATCACGTCTAGTAAATCCTTATTAAGTAATGAGTTTTTAAGGTAACCGACTTACCGGTTAGGCCACTCTTTGACCTAAAATTCGGCAAACCTCTGTCATAGCTTATTGTGACGTTAAAGTTAAGGACAAGCTTGAGGTTTCTGAAGGATGTTGTTAAAAATAGTCAACTATCTAGTATTGTGTAACACTTCATTAAATAATTAGACTCAAACTCTCCAGTCAAATTCATTCTCGACTTCTCAAATAAAGTTATCACTTAAAAGTTATAAGAAAAAATAACCTCAAAAGGCTGCAAAATATTAGTACTTAGTTGCAACAAACCTATAAACTTTGAAAACATTTCCATAATCATTTAAGTTAAAAAAATATTCATTTTACCATCAACCACAATCACCGTGCCTTTTAGCTCAGAGAACGATCAATTTGACCAACAACACATGAAGTTATTTCAGTCATTATCCTGCAAATCATATAATGAATCAAATAATATTTTCAAAACAACATCAATTGAAAATAGTGAATGAGTTATTTCTTGCACTCACCATATTCATCTTTTCAAGATCAAAGCTCTCAAAATTCTTTAATGTCAAAAATGGTGTTAAAAGTGGACTGTCAATGGCTATCTGTCGGATGAATTAATGTTTGAATGATTTATTTTCAAATTCCAACTCCATGAAGTGCATGCAAATCAGTGAGATTGATTTTATTAGTAGTTTAGATATAGAAATATTAATGTAGCAGCTCAATCATCACCAATTTTTTTTTTCAAAATTAAAAATGTAATCAATGACTCAATTCAATCAATATAAATGTGACAATTATATAATTTAATAATGTTATTAATTATAAAAAGATATGGTAGATGGTAGTTATTTTGTTAAGGTTATTTTGGTCAATTAATTTTTTTTTATTTTTTTTGACATTTTAAAATAGCAAAAAATAGAGGATAATAGATTTTTTAACTGAGCTATTAAAATAAAATTACGTATATCTAATTTTTAATGGCACAAAAATCTCAGATATTATACTATCATTTATAGAAAAGTTAAAAATAATAGCATTGACTTAAACATGAAGGAGTCAACTCATATACCTTAAAAATCAAGCATTTCAAGGAATTTTGCTTCAAGTAGGGGAAAAAATTACTATTCTACATTGAATTTGTCATTTAATGGGCACAGATTTAAGGACTCAAATCTCTATCTACCATAAATCGATGAAACATCCATTTGTAAAAAAAAAAAACAAGTTCTGTTAAATTTATATAATATTATAGTTAAAAAATTAAAATTTTAATTTATAAAAAAACGACCATAGTCAATATTGATCTAATTTTATCTATTTTAATCTAATAAAACAATATTCATTCTAATTTTTTTCACTAAAAAATATTAATTCAACTACCACACTCTATAATATCAGATAACTTCACTAATCCTTATTTATTTGTCTTTTCTCTTTCCTTTATATTTTTCTTATTTTTTTGTGTTTATTAAATTGCATAATTAAATAAAATATTATTTAAAATATATATTATATGATAAATACTCAATTCTAAATATTAGAGAATATTTTCATATGAGAGGTTATTACTTGATTTGAAAATTAAAAATTGTACCTCCGCTCCCAAAGTTTGTTGGTACTTTTAACTGTCATGACAGCTTTTCACCTGACCTGACAACCTCCACCAGCAGTTACAACCTCCGACAGGGACATTTACGTCATTCTAACAACCAAAGACAGCAACGCGACACCAATAACCACCTACGATTTGAACCGGAGACGGGGAGAGCCATCACACGTAATTAAATCAGATCGACAAGGTCATTTTCGGTACTTAAATCATCTCATTTTTTTTTAATTTGCGGTTTCACATATATTTCTCTGCCTCGATTGCTGTGCTCGCTTGTTCCTTGAGGAGGCTTCTCGTCGCCCCGATCTTTTCCTCCTCTCGGAACCCTCTCTTTCTCTTCACTTTCTCTCGTTACTTTTTTTTTTCCCTTCTGTTTCTCTCTGTAGCCATGGCTTCCGAGATATTTACAGACAAAAACGCTGTTTTTAGGAAGCTTAAAGCCAAGTCTGATAACAAGGTAGTCTCTTCGTGTCCTCGTTCTGTTCGATTATCGGAATTTTATTTGAATTTTGTTGTTTTAATGTTAGATTTGATATGTATAGCTAAGATCTGATTCAGATCTGGTAATTGCTTCTATGGATCTTTGTTTGATTGTGATTTCGTTTATAGATTTAGTTAGGTTTTCTTTTTGTTCTAGATGTGTTTCGATTGCAATGCAAAGAATCCAACTTGGGCGTCGGTTCCCTACGGCATCTTCCTGTGTATAGATTGTTCGGCGGTTCATCGCAGTCTTGGTGTTCACGTCAGCTTTGTTAGGTGATTTTTGAATTACAATTCTGTTCTATTTAATTGTTGATTGTTAGGGCTTTTTAAAAAAAATTACCTACATTTAGTGTCTTTTAGTTTTATTTCTGGTTTAATTATGCCAGTTTCATGCATATATGTAACTTCTTTTTTGGCCTGCTCTAGTTTCATAAACACTCATTGACGAAATTAGAGGCAGCAATTTGTGTATTTTGTCAAGCTTCAGATCCAAATCATGAAACCAGTGAAGAAAAACTTGGTTTGGCGATTACTTGATCAGTCCCCCCCCCCCCCCCGGTCAATTATTAACAGAACGCAATTGTTACCTGTCATATACCTGGTGCAAAGCAGTAAAGTTTTCTAATGCAGAAAGTTGTTTGAGTCGTCCATTTTCTGTGTCATTGCCGTACTGACATTTTCCTCTCTTTTCATTTTAGTAACGATATTTTCACCTTGAAAAGAAGTTATTGATTCCTTGTTGATCAGAAGTATGGTTTATTTTTAGGTCAACCAATTTAGATTCATGGACTCCAGAGCAGTTGAAGATGATGAGCTTTGGGGGTAATAACCGTGCTCAAGTTTTCTTTAAGCAGCATGGGTGGAGCGATGGAGGCAAGATTGAGGCTAAGTATACCTCAAGGGCTGCTGAATTATACAAGCAATTACTTTCAAAAGAAGTTGCTAGAAGTTCTGCCGAAGAGACAGGTTTGCCATCATCACCAGTTAGTACTGTAGAAGCTGCAAATGGATTTCCTGATATAAAGACCAATGGAGCCCCAAAAGAAATTGATTCTGGAAAGGCTGAAACTACACATGTATCTGCTTCACCGAAAGCTCCTCAAACTGTTGTTAGCACTTCTGTTAAGAAGCCTCTCGGTGCAAAGAAAACTGGCAAGAGTGCGGGGCTTGGTGCTCGAAAGCTTACTACTAAGGTAGGGACTAGCTTTATATTGCAATGAACATCTAGTTTAGGGTAAATATCATATGTTGACTTAGAAGTTTGTTATTATCAAGAAAATTTGTTTCTGAAAGTTAATTTTGTTGTTTGATTTGGGTATTTAATATAAGCTTCCTTTCTACCCAGTAGTAGCTAATCACTTTTTTCCTAATGCAGCCAAGTGAAAGCCTCTATGACCAGAAGCCAGAAGAACCACCTGTACAAGTTTCCACCTCTGTAAATAGCAACCCTACAGTTGGTTCATCTTTGGCATCTCGTTTTGAATACAAAGATAATGTTCAAACTGCGGAGATGAATTCTGGGGGCACACATGTGCTTAGTCATGTATCCCCACCAAAGTCATCCAGTTTCTTTGCAGAATATGGGATGGATAGTGGATTCTCAAAGAAAACAAGCTCAAATTTATCGAAAGTGCAAGTAAGTTGTATGATTTAGGATTTACTTATCATTGTTTGTCAGAACTAGATCAATGCTATTGTGCAGCTCATCAGTTGACAGAGATATCTCTTATAAGCTTTAGTACCCAAACTCTAGTAGCTGCAAATATTTAAAGAGTCTCCAGCCCGTTGCTGTAGGGTAACTTAAATTACTTTGTCGCCCCAAATTTACACCTCCAACTTGGTTCAAGTTTTTGTTGAGACTGTTTGATGTTTTTGAAGGTTAGAATTTATTTTCACTCCTAAAATTCTGGATGGACTAAGACTTGGGTCAATTTTTTTTCTCTCTTCTCTCTTTGATCCCCTGCTTCCGGGTGGTCTGCTACATGTGAGCGTGCATGACCTGGGGCTTCAATATATTTAAGAATAACTGCAATTGTTTTGTTGATTTTAATGTGGTAGATTGCCTACTTTCACTTGTGCGATTGGTCTCAACATGAAATTTTTGAGTGAGATTTTAGTGTTTCCAAATGTGTAAAATTGGTCTTATATTTTTGACTTCCCTCTGCCAAATGTGTACCTGAAATTAATCAATCGGTTGCAACCATTGACAGATTCATCTTTGAAAAAGGAAGCTGAAATTTCAATTATGTATCTCATGGTTCCCTCTCTTAATTTATTCATATTAATGTATGGATGTTGAATTCTTGGGTTTAGAGTTTCTTGTGTAATTTTGTGTGTATCAATAAGCTACTTTTTGTTTTTTCTCACCTTGTAAGGAGCAAATTTGTTGGATCTCTTCTGCAAAATTTTGTGCTTGAAAAAGTATGTGATACCAGACTACTTGTTGAGGGGAAGTTTTGGGTTTTGATGCTTAAATCGGTTTTACAACCCTTTCTTGGTTGCTCATTTGATGAAACTCTTTCCTACGTTGTTGAGTTTTTTTTCCCTATATTTGTTAGCGGTATCAGAAATGCTTGTAGCCTACACCTCCAGTCATATAAAAGCTTATATCTTTTATGCTTTCTAGTAGTAAAGGAGTCAACAAACCCCACATCGATGCAAATTATTTGTTGGACGAATGAGCTTTGGTCTGAAGATTGATATCGCATATCTGAGTATTTCATTGTTTAACCTTGCGTGTCCCCAGAATTTTATGCTTTTTTTGTTTGCCTGAACTTTAGTGGTTTTCTTTGGTACTTCTTTTATGTTTCATTCTTCCTTCCTCTTGTGACAATTGAGGACTAGTATCTTGTGACAAGAGTATGGTTCAGTTCAGTGTAGGATTCATTTTTCCTCTTAACATTTTTTGTTTACATCTTGTCATTATCAGATTCAGGAAACTGATGAAGCAAGGAAGAAGTTCTCTAATGCGAAAGCTATTTCATCATCCCAGTTTTTTGGGGATCAGAACAAAGCCGATTCGGATGCTTCAGCATCCCTGCAGAAATTCTCAGTATGTGACCTTTCATTTGTTAATGAACCATCACAATTGTTTTGGATAGAAAACCAGATGTTATAGTAAGAAGGAATACAAAAGATGTGGGAGTTCTTTAAAAGCACAAATTGGAAATGATATTTAAAAGGAAAATTTTCAATATTTCTTGTCACTCCCACACACTTGAATCCAAACTTTATACTGCATTTCTAGAACTGCACATCTACATAAGTATCTTAGCTCTATTACTTGTGTCAAAATCCAAACCCATAAAAAAATTATACCTACTGATCCACAACACCCCACGGGACTGTCACAAACAATAACAATCTATCCCTCAAATTTGAAGCAACTGGGCGATGGGCAATGTGAGAACAAGTGATCCATAAACTCCTCTGCATGCCATTTGGGCAAGGAACCCAAGTCTTTTTCACTTTTACAGCATATACACTATTGATATTGGACATAACTCTTCTTTTTTTTTTAAATCTTATCATTAGTGTTAAGTTTCTTAGGTGCAATAACCAACTAAATATTGACCCCTTAATGGTGTCTTGAACTTCCAAATCATGTTTGAGGACTCAAAAATTGGAACAATTGTTTTTAAATCGAAGACTTGGAGAATGATTCATAAGAATAGTCCCCCAAAGAAGACATGATCCATCTAATTTTATGATGGAAGACTGACTCAAAACTAAATTATCAAGAATCAACGGGAGAGACAAGTAACTCAAGAAATTCTCCATCATGTAAGTGCCTACTTGTCTTTTAGATATTATATAAAATGGGGCATCCTTGATGGATTCGTATGGTAAGTTCTTTTCTTCTTTTTCTACCAGAAATGATATTAGCTAATGAGGTGTAGGATCAATTTCATGTTCGAATTTAACATCAAGGGAGCCGCCTTGCACAGCTTTGGAAAGGAGAGAATGTTAGAAAGGCACTCTCTCCAACCTAGCGAGAGAAAGTCAATATGGTATTTGCATTGGTTCTTCCAACGAAACTAAGCACTACTCGGCTATGCCCCTTGCTCATGCACACCTTGGAGATCCTGATCTACGACCACCCTTCTCTTCTCTACTGTAGTCCACCCGAGACTCATTCAACAACCTAACCTAGTATGTCATAATTGATCAAGCCTTCCACAAAGAACAGGAGCCCTCTCCGCCTTACTCAATTTATAAAAGTGGTCGATCCACTTGTTCAGCAGTAAGGTTTTTAATTGTCACC
The DNA here is from genome assembly GCA_023539305.1 of Ilex asprella. Classification (NCBI taxonomy): domain Eukaryota; kingdom Viridiplantae; phylum Streptophyta; class Magnoliopsida; order Aquifoliales; family Aquifoliaceae; genus Ilex; species Ilex asprella. The sequence goes on along the minus strand of CM042198.1, from coordinate 20,267,321 downwards.
TGGATTAAAACTTAGTGGCAAGCATGTTTGAGATGATTAGCATGTCTTACTCCTCCCCCCCCCCTTTTTTTTTCCCTTTCTTCTCTTTCCCATCCTCGTACTCCTGTGTGACAATAGATTTTCTGCATGTGGTATTAATGCAATAGCTAGTCTTAACTCTGAATTGCTTACGTGATCGGCTCTCTCAGGATGCAATATAAAAATCTAGTCAAGATTGTTATGTTGTGTTAAAAAAGTTTACACTGTTATTTGTATATTATGACTGATGTTTATAGAATGATTTGAGTAAGTAGCTTCATCAGAGTACCTTAGTTTTTGGGCTCTGAATTTTTTTCCGTTTTCATGTATTCTCATTGCATGCCTTTAGAAAAACCTTTATTGTCACTTGTAGGAATTTGTGTTTTGCCATTGATGCTCAACATTTAAGTTCAACTACATTATCTAGCTATAAATTGCCCAAACCTATCTATGAAATGGATGGTATGAATTGCTTCAAAAGACTGGATTTTTGACTCGTTTGATTTCTCTGTTTCTTGTTTAAAGGGTTCAACGGCCATCTCTAGTGCCGATCTCTTTGGTCACGATGCAGATATTTCCTCTATTGATCTTACAGCAAGTGATCTCCTCAACCGACTCTCTTTCCAGGTATACTTGGCAATCTGTGGTTTTCCAGCTCTTGGGTATGTTTGTGGAATGTTATATTTCTTAGCTCCTTCCATTTATTTACTGTTTGGATTTCGTGGTAAATTTTTTATTTACAGTTGAAGTATTATTATTCTGACCTTGAGTTGGTCTTTTTCTTTCCAGGCACAACAGGATATATCTTCCCTGAAGAATATCGCAGGAGAAACTGGAAAGAAGCTGAGCTCTCTGGCATCCACTTTGATGACAGACCTTCAGGACAGAATCCTTTAAAGACGATGCATTTTGCAATCGAAATTATCCGAACAATCAGTCACAATACCACCCTATATTTTCTGTAGTAGATGTAAAAAATGACTTCATGAAATTCTTTCTGGCGACAAAAGTAAGATTTTGAACTCTGGCTTATGAAAGGCTGGTGTTGTTTTATTTTGTAGCGGAGAAATTGTGCTAAGGATGATTATGTACTGCTTTTTTT
>CM042198.1:20232284-20257553 GCA_023539305.1 Ilex asprella | reverse complement strand
CAACACACACACACACACAAAGACCAACCGGGCAAAAAAAAAAAAAAAAAAATACAGACACACCAAAAGATTTGAAGGTTGGATTTTGTGTGGTGTCCAAATGCCTTTTTTTTTCCGACTAATCTCTTCACTGGTTCGATCAAAGACAAACTATTTACGCCGGGATTATGGTATTTATAAGAGATAAAATCCTCATGACTTGGTCTCAAGGGATTGCCAAGATTCTAATTCATGACGTCTAAATTTACAACTCATTTATTTACCACTGGAGCTACCCTGGTGTTTTCAAATTAAGTAATGCTACACTGATCAAATTTTGGAATCAAATTTAAAGCCCAAATGACATGACATCTGAGTTGGACTTCTTTATTTAGTGTTATGTCATTTGGGTATCAATAAAATTTTTAAATAATATGCTGTTATGTCATTTCAGTTCTAAATTTAATACCAAAATTTGGGAAGTGTAGTTATTCTCTTTCAAATTCCTTTTGGAGTGCTTAGGCTAAAGGTTCTTCTTAATGCATGGTGTTATTTTTTCGGTGTGCAGTCTCGTCTAAGACGTGGTCCGAGATTTGGGCCAAGGATCTTGAAGATTTGTTGAGCACAAAAGAGACACTGGAGTGGAAGAGTGATGTGAAGTACCAAAAGGTTCAACAAGTCATAGATCTTTGCCGAAAATATGGGGTATTACCACCTATTTATTTCCCTATATTTGTCTAAGCTCCAGTACTTATATAGGTACATCATATAATCTCTCTCTCTTACGTCAATTCTTCTTTGGTAATCATTCAATATCTCAACAAATGAACATTTTTCTAAGTTTATCTTATAATTTACACGTTATTTGAAAGCTACTTTAAGGATTCAACGAATATCTAAAGTTTGTTGACGATCCTTGGCTACAATCCACTGACAGCATAAATAGTACCTGCTATTCCTATTTTTTTTCAATTCGCATATATATGGGCTTTATGTTCTCTACGGCGTCAACCAGAAGTTTGTAATGTTTTTGTGCATTATAGGTGGTGCCGCAGATGAGAACTGGAAGCGGGTACCCTTTGAACCTTCTTGTTATTGAGCAAATTACAAACCTTCATCCGACACTGGTAGTGTTTGATAGGTAAATCTCTATATATTTTTTTTTATTCCAAACACTGGTATTTTTTTTATTACAATGACAGTTCAAAACAATCCACATACCGATGAACTGTAATCATAATCAACATTGTGATCACGATGACGATGATAATCCACATACTGAGTTACAAATATTGATGTTTTATAATGAATTTTGACAGGCACCATCACAGGAAGTACATAGAATACTATGCTGAGAGAGTTCCATGCAACATAGTTGTAATGAAGGGTGATGGACAGGTTGACATGATCAAAGGCCGATCTCATGTTGATGATGTCGAGAGCACACCGGGACAGTCACCGGCTTCATCGGCACAACGTAGGCCAGTGTTGATTCTTTCAGACCATTTGAAACAAATTCTGAAGATAGGAGGAGGAGCTAGGGAAAAAAAGGGAAAGGACCGGGAAGCCTCACCGGGAGGGTAGATTCATGAGTTTGAACGGACTGGAATCAAATAACTACTGCCCTGTGTTGTCTATGCTTTCATTGTATAACAAATCCATTATCAGCAATGGGTCAGATGAACAAATTAGAAACCATAACCATCTTGGATGTCACAAAATCAGACCTATGATCTAATGAAATACTCATTTTAAGTTGTCTTTCAGCTCATATCAGATTATGCAAGCTAGTTTTTTTTTTTTCCGTCAATTAGATAGAACTCGATGAGAGCACATTGAGGACATCCGATAAAATTGGAATGATTGACTAAGCAACTTGTCTATGTTGCTTGTGGGGTCATTCAACCATCAATGAAATGATGATAATCCGTAACACTTATTCTTGCACAATTGAGCACTGCGAAAATGGGTTTGCACTCAGGGATGGATGTGAATATAGAGATGCAACAACAGTGCCGAACACCGAAACTTATCCACCTGATGATGGGGTAAGATCGGAAAGATAGTTGATAACTTATATTCACTAAATTTAACGGATTCATTTATACCCCAACAGTTAAGCGTATGAGTGCAATGAGTTTACGAAGAACAAAGTTATCATTTTGAATTGACGTCTATATATAAGTTGTAACTCTATTATTCTTATAATAAGGTGAAAAACAGTCAAATTCACTTAACTTCATGTTTTTTTGTGTGTTCTTCTTCTTTTCCTTCTCCTTACAAGTATAACCAATGTCTACCACCAGCCATAGATACAAATTTTAAGTCCATTCCATGCATTAATTCATAAGATTACATCCAAGAAGTAAAAAGGGTCATACAATCATAAAATATTAACCATAATCCTCTTACTCAAATTAGTCTGATCCTAGAGATCGGAGGACGGGTGGTTTTTTGGCAAGCCAAACAGTGATAAGGTACTCTCAAGGGATGTAACCACCATGACCACCACCTTCCCCACTCCCACCTCCTCCTCCTCCTCCATATGGATACCCATGTTCACCACCGGCGACATAGCCACCCCCACCACCAGACCCGCCACCACCACCACCACCATATCCACTACCTGCACCTCCACCGGCTCCACCTCCACTGCCATATCCTCCTCCTCCAGCTCCTCCCACACCATAGCCTCCTCCCCCACCACCACCATGTCCACCTCCGCCTCCATATCCCCCACCATGCTCTCCGCCTGCTCCATAGCCACCTCCTTCACCTCCACCATAACCACCTCCATGCTCGCCGCCAGCACCATAACCACCCCCACCACCATTACCACCGCCGCCTCCATACCCACCACCATGCTCTCCTCCACCACCATATCCTGCACCACCTCCACTACCATATCCAACACCATGTTCACCTCCAGCACCATAACCACCTCCACCGCCATTCCCACCACCACCACCATATCCAATTCCATGTTCTCCACCAGCACCATATCCGGAGCCTCCCCCAGCCCCTCTACCACCACCATACCCTCCAGCAGCACCAATGCCATGGCCTGGACCATACCCAATAGTACCACCTGATCCCTGGTTGTAGCCAACCCCTGCTTCAAGAGTGAGGAGGGCTCTGGTGGCAGAACCCATGCCTAAACCCATTAAAGCAAAGAAAACAACACCAAGAACTTTGTGAATAGCCATGGAAATATGTTTAAATTCCACAACCATGGCTTGGATATGCAAGAAATGGTGGCTATTTATAAGGTGTAAGGGGGTTTGAAAATTGAAACCGTATCTGTGCAAAATGAAGTGGTTGAAGCACATGGGAGGAGAAGTTGGGGTGTTCCAGAGAGTGGTCCAATGCAGAGTATACAAACATACACTTGCTCAAAGTGGTACTGTAGTAGATAATATAATGGTGTGCTTTTGCTGTCAGTGACATACAGCCTGTCACCCACATACAAGTAACTCCATTTTTGGAGTGTTAATGCCAAAAAGCAGAATAGATCTTTCTTCCCTTATCTTCTCTAAGCACTCCAATGATTTCCAACTCTTAGTCTTGCTGGTTGATTTCCAACTCCTTCAGACCATTTACAACTCTTAATGGATCGATAATGGAATATATTTAATGAAGAGATCAATTGCAGCATTAAATGCATCATTAATGTTAACGGAGTATAATTAAATGATATAATTTAGGACATAATGCATTATCACAAATAGTAATATTACACTGACCAAATTTTAGGATTAAATTTGAAGCCCAAATAACATAGCGGCATATCATTTGATGTTTTTATTGGGACCCAAATGACTTTGAACCAAACAAAGAGGCCCAACTCAACTGTCATGTCATTTGGGCTCTAAATTTGGTCCTAAAATTTGATCAGTGTAGCATTACTCTATCACAAATGGGTGATAGTGGAATGCATTTAATGCTGTAATGAGTTTCATCATTAAATGTATCCTTCTGTTACTCTAATCATAATATAGTATGTCCTAAATTATGTTAGTATGTCCTAAATTATGTCTCAATAACATTGTTCCAAAAAATTACCCAAAACTCCCCCTTCATATTTTTTTCTTGGCCAAAGATGCATCCAACCACCCAATGATTCCCTCTTTGTAACTTGTCTATTTATAATTTGAATTTTAATAATTCAATTTTTTTGTTATACTTTCACTCAATGATAGATCACTAACTGTGTATAAGTAAAAAACCCACCGATATATAGTGGTCCTTTTGAGTATATGGTGAGTGATTATCATTAATTGATAGTAAACCTAATTATATTTTGATTTTTGAATTCAACTTCAAAAACCAAAATATAATGGATAATGAAATATATACTAATTTTTAATAATTATCTAATTGTTTCTAGATTTTTATACTACATAGTAAGAGCATCTCCAATAATGACTCAAATTTTTACTTAAATTTAAATTAATATTTAAGTAAAAAACTTGATTTGATATAAAATATTCCAATGGACAAACTCAAATTTAAAGAAGGAGAGACCTAAATTTAAATGAGGGCAAACTCAAATTTAAAAGAGAGTAAAAATGACCATTGAATTTTTAAAAGATGGTGAAATTTCACCATTAAATATTTTAAAAAAAATTTGAGTCACGTTTGATTTGAATAAACACTACAAGAATAAGACTTTTTTTGTGATAATTTTTTTACGGCGGCTGTGTTTGTCATCATAAAATGCGTGTTTGAGACAATTTTTTGTGGCGTCTGTGTTTGTCTTCACAAAAAGCGTGTTTGTATTAATATTTTGTTAATATTTATGACAACTATTTTTCCTGCCGTAAATAGTGTTATAAACTCAAAAAAAAAAAATGTATTAGAGACAACTATTTTTTCTTGTCGCAAATAATATTTCATAAACTTAAAACAATTTTTTATATTTATGACAACTATTTTTTCCATCATATATAAAATATTATTTTAAATTAAAAAACAGTTTATAGTTTAAAGCAGAGAAACTCTAAAAAAAAAATTGTATTAGCCATAATTATTTTTCATGTGACAAGTAATATTTTATATAATTACGTAGTTTTACATCAAAAGACAATTTATAGTTAAAAAAAAATAAAATTAAACTCTACAAAGTCAATTTTTTATATTACAATTAGGTGTGTCAAAATATGACACGACCTGTTAACACGACATAAAATTAGTGGATTTTGAGTCTTCCTTAAACCGCCTGTTTAGTAAACGAGTGGACTCAACACGATACGTTTATGAACGAATTAAGTATTGGTGAAACCAATTAGAATAAATGTATATGATATGACTCGTTTATATACCATTTACATAATTGGACAAGTCGTTCAGAGAAATATTACGTGACCATTTGTTGATACATATTCTTACTTCTTTTGGTTCCTTAAATATCATTTTAGTATAGTAACAATAATTTTATATTTTTTTCATATGTCATTGCAAGAGTAAATAGTTCAGGAAGGATGTTCAATTTTTTGCATTAATTTCTTGTACTCATAGATCGTTATGTTTTGTAAAAGTACATATTTTATATTTTGTTTAACTCATGGGATTTTTTTTTATATGAAAATGTTGCTATGTTTTTTGAAATGTTGGTCATATTTACTTTTGTATATATATAGAATTGGGTAGTTGTATGGGTCTTTGGTTGGTCAAGGGTTCAAGCCCCCTTTTCCCCTAAAAAAAAAGTTGGATGTGCACTTTTAAATTCATGTGATGAAAGTGTATATATGCATAGAGCATATAACATTGGTTACCAACAATCTATAATATTAAAAATAACAAAAATTTGTCACAAAAAATACCACATTTTGTGGCGGCATCGTTGTTATCGTAAATATATTTCATTTAACGTAAAAAAAAATTCATACTTTTTGCGACAGTATATTAACCACCACAATAATTTTTTTTTATTTTTTACTGTAACCAAATGTGGTATTTGAGGCAACACTTTTGTCTCCATGATAAAAACAAAAGTGTCAGATTTTTTATGACAACTTATTTATAATAGGGTCTTACTGCCATAAATATTATTTGAGACAAATCATTGTTGTCGTAAATTTTTGTTGAAACCACACTTATTATGGTGAGACAATGCTGTCATACTACTACTATAAAAAATATTTGTGACGACAAATAAATTTTTTATGACAACACTTTACTGTCGTAAAAACTTTTTTTTTCTTGTAGTGAAAAAGTGATATTCTCTTATTTTTGTATAAATTTGAGTCAAGAGCTGGGCTAAATTTTTTAGATTTTTTACTCAAATTGAAATTTGACTTAAAATTTGAGTAAGAGTTGAATTTTTTTTTTCCGACTCATTTTTCTGAAAAATCCCCCTTTAGGGTTTGGGCCAATGAAGCTACTCGACCAATCCAAACACGGTCTAATAGTCAACCAATCCAACCACGGTCTAACGATTTAATAATATTATTTTTGTAATCCATATTCAAAATTTAAAATTCAATCTAATTGTAAGCTTACTTGATCCTATTTCCTTAGGTAAACTAAATTTAGTGGGTTATACATGAATTTAACGAAATTCTATTAGGGTAATCACTCAACTTAATTCTATGTTAGGTAGAAATATATTAATTAGATCACAGTCACATCAAATTCAACAAGCAAAAAAAATAAATAAATCAAATTCACAAACATATGCAAATTTGTATTGATAAACATTATATTACAAATAAAATAGGATTCAAATTGTCGATCGACAACATCAATCCGCCTCCTTCAAATCAAATTCAGGTTCAAATTAAAATCCGATGTATTGATACATGTCCGAATTATAGAGCTAGGTACCACAAATTAAAATTACACTGCACATCCATAAAACCAACATGCCATTTTACAATAAAATTATTAACATGAAAATTACCCAATTGGATATAATTCATTATTATCCAAACACAATAATGACCTCGCAACATCAAAAATATTAACTGAAAACTTTTTCTGGAATGTATGTATGTAACAGAATCAAGTTTTATAGGAGCAATATCAGGGTTTTCTACGATAGCGAGGAAATCCGTTTCCTTACCTTCCAAACAAGCCTTCAAAAGTGTCATAACAATCCCTCCCACACCTTTTCTCAGCAACTTCTCACAACCCTGACCACTCTTGCACATACACCCCTCAATATTTGCCATTCCTTCATCTAACAGGTCCATGTGACCATAGTCCTTAGCTACAAAGGAGGAACATGGAGGTTTACACTCTCTGAAAAACTCACTATGGTTCATTCCATCAGGGGCACATGCTGGAAGTATACCAAACTGTTTTCCACTGCCCAACCCTGAACCATATACACAAACGGGGATTCCTAGATCGAATGATTGACGCACAGAAGTGAGGATCTTGGGGTCCCATCGGACTCCCATACCTCCGGCAACGGGGTCGATTCCGAGAAGCCCTTTGAATTTAAGGCATGGATCAATATTGCAGTAACCCAGACATAAGCAAAATGAGTTATTCGAGTTTGATTTGAGTTCAGTTCGGGTTCGGCTCATTCAGACTCGATTCGTTTTTTAAACGAGTTCGAACTTGAATAAGTTTTTAAGCTCGTTTATAAAACAAGTCTTACAAGCTTAGCTCAAACTCGACAGACTCGACTCGTTTATGTGCAAATATTCGGGCTCGGCTTGTTTTTGACTCGTTCAGGCTCGACTCATTACCTAAACAAGTCACACTTAAACAATTTTTTAGATTTAATTAAGAAACAAGATTTTCAAATTTGGCTCGGACTTATTCGACTAACAGTCTTATTGCCAAGTCAATGTCAATTTTGAGAAGTCTTATCTTTTTATTGAAAATAAAAATAATTGATGATTAAGAAATAAATACAAATCATCGGCTTTTTTAATACAATAATGTTTTTTTGTTCTAATTTGTTGACTTAATCTATTTTAATTATTGAATTTGTTGTAAGTCAAAACAAATGTTATGACCCACTGTCAATGATTAGATTAGTAAATATTTTTCAAATAGTACTACTCTTATAAATATTATCATTCTCAAGATTCATTTTTGGTCTTCGAACAACGTTACCCTTGAATATTCTTAAGTGACATCAAACATTAAAATTTAGTATCGATCCAACACTTACAATGTAATCACATTATTAAATCAATAAATTAAGTCATTCAAGTGAATTTGTTTCATCGATTACAACCATGCAAAAATGCACTATGTACCATGCATGCACGTAGTGGGAGACCAATCAATTCGTTTGTTAATTGATATATAATTATATCTGATGGGATGCTAAGTAGCCCAATGCACCAATTGTTAATTTAATAAATATTAATAAGGACATTACATATTAATAGAGTACAACTCATGATCAGAGCATCTACTGCCATTCATACAGTACTTATAAGCGTATTCTTACCAAGCTTAATCTTATTGTTCCTAGTAATATTGGTAAGAAGACTTCTAGTTCCATGAGGACGGCAAAATAGAGAGAAGGTACTCTCAGGGGGCATAGCCACCATGACCACCACCTTCACCACCGCCAGCACCTCCTCCATATCCACCTCCATGTGCACCTCCAGCACCAGCACCAGCACCTCCACCTGAACCACCACCACCGCCACCAGCATATGCACCACCATGCGCCCCTCCTTCGCCACCACCAGCACCTCCACCACTACCATATCCACTACCTGCTCCTCCAGTAGAAGCACCACCACCACCACCTCCACCATAACCACCACCACCACCACCAGCATATGCACCACCATGCGCTCCTCCTTCGCCACCACCAGCACCTCCACCACTACCATATCCACTACCTGTTCCGCCAGCACCACCACCACCTCCTCCACTGCCGCCTCCATGGCCCCCTCCTCCAGCATAGGCACCGCCATGGTCTCCACCTGCACCATAGCCACCGCCACTTCCTCCTCCTTCACCTCCTCCATAACCACCACCATGTGCACCACCTGCACCACCTCCTCCGCCACTACCACCACCACCACCACCACCACCTGCATGCTCTCCTCCAGCGCCATACCCAGCACCACCTCCTTCACCAGAACCACTTCCATACCCAGAACCATTCTCACCTCCAGCACCGCCACCACCTCCACCACCACTTCCACCACCACCGCCACCACCATATGCAGCACCATGTTCTCCAGCAGCTCCATAGCCAGCACCACTACCGCCACCACTACCGCCACCACTTGCATAGCCATGAACACCTACAGCTCCATAGCCAGCACCCCCCCCACCACCACCACCTGAGCCATGAGTGTATCCAAGACCCTCTTCAAGAGTGAGGAGGGATCTAGCTACAGAACATACGGCTAACCCCAATAACACAAAGAACATTACAGTAGAAACTTTATAGGCAGCCATGAGAATGTGTTTGATTCCCACAAAGCATGACCCCGAAATGCATGGAACCGAGGCTTTTTATAGGCATGGCAAATGCGCGTTTAAGCACAGAGAGTGGTTGAACCGTTGCAACACATGCAAAGAAAAGGCTTTGTGTCCCTACAAAGTGGTCCAGAACACAAACACCACCAAGAATGTTCTCAAATCACTTCAGTAATCCCACTAGTGTGCCTTTGCTGTAGCCCACATATAGATAGATGATCATGTTAGGCATATAATATCTTTACATCAAAGATTTTCATAATGCAAAAACCTATTTTTTTTTCTTGACTAACCAGCAGTGCACGGCAACAAGCCTAAGACAATGGGCCATATATAGTTCCTATATAAAATTTGAAAGCTTCATATGGCTATGATACCACATGTGTAAAGATTAGGTCTTCACCACAACATTTACAGATACTGTGGCTTTTTACCCAAACAAGAGAAAAAGAAATCAAATTTTGGTAAAACCCCCACAAGAGTCCTTTCAATTACTACTTATATATATAAATCACTATCACCACCCACCTTGAGTGCATCATCAGTAACTTTCTATGGCTTTAACTTGTACCCTAAAGACGTGTCTTTGTTAGGGGAATACACCACTGTACCAAAAAGTGAGGGAAAAAAAAGCTAGAAAAATTTTAAATTTTACCCCAAAAAATGATACTTTTTACCTAAAAATGATAAGTGAACCCAAAAAATATATACATCCTAAAAGTTGATAAGCTCCACATTATATAAATACACAAAAACCATTTTTTTTTTTGGGTACCATAAACAAACCCTTTTGGTAATGGTTGTCATCCTCATTGGCCAGCGCTGTCTAGTGGAAAAAAATTTATAGACAGCTGATTTTCCATTATAATGTAGCGGGAAAATCCGGGGCGAAAAAAAAATCATATCATAATGGAAAAAGTTACAACCAAATGAAGTCAAAGTTATACTATTAATTAATGATCTGCAGAGTTTGAGACTCAACTAATTATTTCCATGAATATATATGGTGATCAATCTAAATTAGATTTCATGCAAGAGAGATCTATATCAGATGGAAGAGTTGGGGTTGAATGGATTATTAAATAAGTTTTTTTTTTCTTTCAAAAAATAATGAGTTGGAACTGTCGATTTTTGATACCAACTCCAAAACATAGTGTGAACTTAGGCTGCGGCTAATCACATGGTAGACCACCATCTTCTCTACCCTAGGGTGGGCAACTCCATTTCTTTTTGCTTGGCTAGTGGATCCTTTTCTCCTCCACGCTTTGTACCTTTGACAATCAGCATTCTTCTCCCACTGCATCATCTCTGACGTCCTCATAAAAATTTCTACAATAATGTTATTTTGACCAAATTAATTGATTTAATGCATCATAACCATTGGTTTAGTTGCGAGTCTCAATAAACACTGAAATTCACTGTCAATTCAATGAATGTGAATGATTAGGTTAACGGAATGCCGAATATTATATCAACCAAATCGTTCTGATTTATCTGTAGCAATTGACCATCATCCATAGTGATATATACCTACTTCCAGCCTCACACTTGATCTGCACGACTACTAGGAAAACAAGCATGTCAAGATAAATAGTATGCTACGCTATTGTCAGTTAGGGATGACAGTAGATTGAGAAAAAATGAGTATTCGTCCAAACCCGTTCCGTTTAGACCGGAGATGAACTATACGTATTGAACGGTGCATGAATACGAGGATATCTGTATAAACCCGTGTGGGGATGGAGGCGGAGATCGATTTACCCTTATCCTCGCTCTGTTCCGCCCCGTCCAAGTCCCTGTTACCCTTTAAATATATATATCTATACTACTTTAAAAAGCTAGCATAAGTGAAAAATATTTGTTTTTCACTTTTACCCTCTAACAATACAATTATGCCATACTTATCCTCCAAATTTTTTAATGTCCACTCCTTCGTCTATCTTTCTCTCTCCTTGCTTAATGTTAATTAGTCTTTTTATTATCCACTATTACGATAATATTCTCTTCATCTCTCTCTCCTTCAAATGTAACGTTAATTGAATTTTTGTTCTCCTCTTCTCTCTTTGTCTATTATCTCTTTCTCTCTCTCACGCACACACAATTGAATATACAGTCGACTTTCATCATCCATGTTTCTACAATTAATTCACAGGCGGTTCTTACTTCCACCTGTTACCAATCTGAATGTGAATAATTTCATCTCTACACATTTTTCCCCTTTCATATGTTGTCGTGTAATTCAGTTAGGTCCTTCTCTTACATCTCTATCCCTATAAGATGAACAAACTCATTCTATATTATCATTGCAGAACCAGCGACATAATTCTTCACCAGGTACTATATTTTTTTTTTTGTGAACAACTCTCCACCATGAGATTAGAAAAATCATTAAAAAAAATCTGATAGCAAATTAGATCCCTTCTTCTTAGGGTTGGAAGGCCCTCATTTTTTCTATGTATGTGATTGTATGTATTTGAATGTTATCAGGTAAGAATTGACAACAAATTTATAACTTTTTAGTTTTTCAATTCTTCCATTACTTATTTATATTTTTTAGTTTTAATTTGGGGGAGTGCTCATGTGATTAATTTAAGGTAGTTCTTTTTTGTTTGCATTTAGGGTTATTTGTTCATAATTTTGTATCAATACTTGTTTATTTGAGAGATTCCTTTTGAATTTGTTTTGAAAGAGTGTTTGTTCATCGTATATGTGTTTCTGTTACTCACAAATATGATACTTTTACTATAAAAATATTTTTAATTTTTGCCTGCTTGTGGTTTCTTTGTGTGTTTATGAGTATTTGTTGGTAAATATGAAAGATATTGACTAAGATTGAAATTACCACAGGATAATCTATGTGAATATTATGCTTAGTTTGTAGCTTTTGAAGTTACCTGCCATTCAGTAGTTAAAAGAAAAGTGATTGAATTAAATACTCGGATTTGTGATAATATAATTTGTAAAAAACATATTTTCGGGTGTAATTTTAAGTTCTTGGTGAAATTTGTTCAAATGGGTGTCTGACGGAGTGAGAGACAAAGGAACTCTTAACATTGGTAAAATAACCTTGAATATTTATCATAAATTTTAATTTTTGAGCTACAAATTTGCTTGTTTTATGACATTGATATTTGAAAAATCATAAAAAATATTAAACCATCTCAAATAGTAAAATAGGCTTTTTGTGCATAAAAGAAAACATGTTCCATGTTTATTTACCAATATCATTAATTCATAATTTACTTGTGAATTGGTTAGTTCAATAGATGTACTTCTTTTGTGAATTAAGTATTTATTATCTCTATTCTCATATGGTGTTGTTTAGTAATATGAATAGTTTTATGTTGTCTGTTTGTTTCTTTTCTTTCTCTCCCCTTTCACTTATTCTTCACCGAGTCCTTTACTCTTTCAGTTATGGCTAACCCTTTTATGTTATTATCTTTATTCTTTCATATCTCATACTGGAAGTTTATCTTGCTATCTTGCTTTAAAATCATATTTTAAACCATTGAAACCAACCCTATAACCTTAATTTTCTGTCTCAAATCCTTGCTATATTAACTACTCTTTGTTTCTCATCTGTTACTACTCGAGCCCTTACTTCAACACCTTACTATGTGCTAAAATCTCTATTTTTTCCTGCATAGGTCTTGTTTTCTTCCTAGGAAAAAAAATGCCCTCATCTATTTTCCTCATGCCCTCACAATAACTTAACTACACTCAAATCACACCTAATAAATATAAGAATCCATCTCTATGTGGTTTAATCATATGTATTTCATTGATTTGTCTACCTAAAACCATATTCTTTTTCACGACTTTGGGATCAGTCCTTTTGGATCAGGTTAATAAGTATGAATAGATGGTGCCCAACAACAACCTGCTCTTTGGAAGAAAAAAAAACTTGATGATGAGATCAACTTTTTACTACAATCTCCCATTACGTTCCTTCATTTCCTGTTTCTCTTTCTTTCTTTAGATTCAGTCTAAATTTAGGAGAAGATTCAGACTAAAAGCTATCTAATTCAGGAGAAGGGTTTAAAGGAATGATTACAAATGTCATTCATTGCGAGACTATTATGAAGACTTCTTTGTGATAGAATGTGCACCACATTAGATTAATGTCATGCAAAGCATGATAGATTAATTTTTTGTTAGATGTTTGAAACAATTTCTATTTGGATTGATGTTTTCCTTTTTTGAAAACTTGAATTAATTTTTATTATGGTTCTCATATTAGGAATTAAACAATCCCAGAGAGTTTATTTTATTTTACAAGGAAACAATGCCCTTGGTATGAACACTTGCCACAAATAATGTATAAGGAATTGATACATTCGAAGCTTCTTAATAGATTTCATTTGAAAGGGAGGCTATCTATTGAGTTGTTACTATGTCAGCATGTACAATTGGTTCATTATGTAACAGAAAGGATATGAGCAAGAATAAAATGAAAAATTTGATTAAACATGTTATTCAACTATTGCTCAATTTTCCTTCAAAAATTTTAGAAGTTATATTTAACTATTGTTCAGTAGTTTCTATTAAATTTTTGTTTGGTTAATGATCAAGGAAAATTGGATGAATAGTAAGTTTAACGGTTAGAGAGATGGATTGAGAATTGTTATTCTGAGCTTCCATTTCAATGCATTGTTGTATTATGAGTAACACAATTTCTTCATTCTTCGTAATTTTGACTTTTATCTCGCTAGAAAAAGAATGAAAAATTTTCTCCATTGGTAGCATGCAATGTGGATTGAACGGATTATTATTATTATTTTTTACTAGAATAGATTAAAAGTAAGATAGATAAAAATGTCAATATTTTCTTGCCGATTGATTTACTCACCAGCTGCTGATGAGTAGTTATACTATTTGTTGAGAAAGCCTTCTTGGTACTATAGCATTATTTTTCTCTTAATTTTTTTTTATTTCTTTCTCAGATTTTGAATGAATTTAGCCCTACTTTAATGTCAAAATAAACAAACATAAATATGTTAACTACACAAATCATAGCTCACAAAGATTCACGTGCAACGCACGTGTGCACCAACTAGTATATATAAATATAAATATATGTACTCTTAAATAAAGCCCTAATTTACTTTCTTCACTCAACCTTCAATCAGCCACCCACCTCTTTATCTGTCTCTCTCTTAACGATCAGCCTTCACCTTCAGCCAACTGCTCGCAGATCAGCCTTATTCCTTTCCGACTACTCTTAGACCCATAACACTAAGCACTCCCTCTGAGCGATCAGCCTGAGCAACCGATTGACTGCTCTCAGACCCACAATTCTCAGCGATCCTCCTTACCAGCTTGGCTAGATTGTAATTAAGGTAGTTTCTTTTGGGGGGGACTTGGAATGAATCATTTAGGAAACACAAGGGTATACATTGTTTTAGATAGTAAGCCTCACAAACAAAAAAAATAGTTTTTTAGTAATGGATTTATCGGGCCACTTTATGAGCTTATTCTCACCTGTTTATCGTGTTTGATACTCCTAAGTTGTTTGTTGTTTTTTTTATTTTGCCATTTGTTAGGAGTATAGAAGTAAATCAACATGTTTTGCCCTGTGAAATTGGTTTTTCTCAACTTCTAGGATATAATTTACTATTATATTCCTAATGTTGCTTTGTTATAGTTTTTTTTCCTTCTTATTTTCCCATTCTTTGTAAAGCTTCATTTTCCTATTAATAAAGTTTATCCAAAAGAGCAATGAAATTGTGAGTTTTAATTAAATTTTTGTTCTCCTATGATTTTTTTTTAACTTGAATGTTACAAGAGCTTAGGTAAGAAGCTCTTTCTCAGGTATATGATTTTTTTTTCTTATTTTCTCATGACAAGATGATGTTTCGCTGAACTGAATTTTGCAAGTTAATGTTTGATTGGATTGGATTTAATGATACATATCCTTTCTGCATGTCCATTTATGCTCATCTTTATTTATTGATACATTTATTTAATAATTTACTAGTATATGGTTCTGCACTGTTTACTATTATACTTGCACATGGTTTTGTTCAATCTAACATGATGGGAGGTGCTTCTAGTGTATGGTTTGCTGGTGATTGTTTTATTATAACTATATTATGTTGTGTTAAATTATGTTAGATTATTTAGAATGTTGTTGGATTATTTAAAATGTTGGATTTATTTAGAATTTTGGATTTTGTTAACTTGAGCTTGAGCTTAGGCTTAGGCTTAGGCTTGGGAATGGAACTGGATGAGTTGGGACTTTGTTTTGTTTGGTTGAAGACTGGGTAGTTGGTCTGGCCTGACTGCTCTTGTCTGATTTTTTGCAAATTAAGCTGGGCTGGTGCTATGCTGTTTGGTTTCTGAGATTTGTTTCAGTTTGTGTTTGAATGATAAATTGCTTTGATCATTTTGAAGGATTAAAAGGCAAATTTAGTAATGGTTTAGTCTTTGGTGTCTGGGTTGTTGGTGTGTGTAGTTTGAGCACTTTACTCTGATTTATATTGCACTGTACTGTTTTGCAGTGGAGTTACTACACTGATCTGGAACATGGGGTTTACTAGCAGTTGTGTAGTGCTGTATCAGAAAAATGGAGGGATTTTTTGTGCCCATGAGCTGAGTTAAGAGCTTTAATTCTATTGAAGGATTAAAGTCAGCTCTTGGGGACAGTTTCTGTATGCATTAGGTCCTAATTGCAGTTTGTCTGAAGCTGTAGTTTTTTTATTAGAGGAGCTGATTTGAAACTACAGTGGGTAAGATAGAGAAGGAGTTGAGCTGCAGGGTCAAAAACAGTGGTTGTATAAGATCTTTTGTTGATAACAGAAATTACAGTTTTTTTTGCTTTTTGTACAGTTTACTGCTTTGGTTATTAAACTGTTAGTATTTTGCTTAAACAATTTCAGTTTTTGCTTTTTGTAATTTTTGAATTTCATGAAATAAAATTTTCTCTTAAAAAAAAAAAGGTTTAAGCTTGGGCTTGGGCTTAGGCGAGTACGGGAAAAGCGGGGACAAGGACGGGGATGAATATGAAAATTATACCTGTTAGCAGGGGTGGATCGGGGATGAACTAAGATTTTTTAAGCGGATACGGGGATGAAGACTATGCCCCCCACCCCCGCTTCAGTCCATTGACATTCTTATTGTCGGTAATCTAAGTGGATATAACACAAGAAAAGTGTAGAAAATTCTATAACTAATGCTTATGTCAAATAAAATGGCACCCAGTGAAGCAAAATCTTCAGTCAGCCATTGATTGACGTCATTACTAGGATAGAAGCTATAGGATGAAACTGAATCGAGCTTATGAAATAGTTACTGTATAAAATGCTAATCAAAATTAAAAAGCAAGCAAAGCTTTCTTTTCTTGTAGTCGAGGAGACGACCTTTCTCTCTTCTTGATCAGATGAAGGAGATATGAAATTCAATTCAGGCGGTCAAGGTAAGGGCTAAGTTTGATCGTGTGTTCTCTCTCAGTTGGGTTGATGGGAAAAACCGATAAAATTCTTCATTCAGTGGTGGAGTATTCATAAAAAAACCTCCCAGCAACTGTTGATATTAGTAACCGAATCCACTAACACTAAATTTGGGTTCGACGAAGCCAGAATTTTTAGGCCCATCAAACGGCTAAGACCACCTAATGCCTGCTATGTGGCTTCCAGAACTAAGTCTGGTTAGCACATCCCTAACCCAACCAGCCCATGTCCACCCTCATTAGGAGAGACATGGGATCCAATGTAGCAACACAAGGGACAGGGCAAAACTCTGAAGGGTAACGTTATTCAGACTTAGTTTATGAACCTAATGTGAAAACTTAAAAAAATTATGACCATTGAAGTAGTAGTTGTCCGCCCCAACATTTAATGAAGTACATTCTCAATCCAATAACCATTTTCCATACATTAAATCTCAAAATTGGGTACGAGTGACATAATTTAGTACTGAATATGACTATTGCTGACCCGAGACCGACTGCTTCGACTCCCATGTAGAAGGATTAGCAGTAAACACTGACCTTTGCAAAAGAAGAAGTATAAAATAAAAATGTAAGGAAAATATACTGATGCATGAGTTGGGCTTGAAAATTCCTGATCCAATTTGAGTACCTTTACCTGATGTACCTCAACAGAAAACTGAAGAGTTATGACAACAAATGATTGAGTTAAGTAATTCCTCATACTAAATTGTTTCAAACACCTACAGAACTGGAAATGCTCCTTCTTTCAAAAAAAGAAAGACGGATTATTCACATTTCATTTGATAGTCAAAGGCAAATAGAAAGCTAAGCAATAGTAATTCTAAAGATTTCTAGGAGAAAAATAAAGATGTCTCATACGTTACCCATAATATGTAGAAGTATCGACCTAATTTCAAAGAGTCATTTTGTTTGAATGCTACATGAAGAACATAAGTAAAATGACGGAACAAAAAAGGGCTAAAATGTAAAGTGATTTGACAAATTTGAATTCTTATACATCCACCCATGTGGTACTTCATTATACAATATATATATAATTATATATATATATATATAAGATCCATCTATCCAAATATCACATTTACATCTAGAAAGCCGTATGTTTTGGAAAAAGCTGGCTCAGTTTGACAATGAGTTTTGATTCATTAAAAAGAAGAACTAATGCATGGGTTGGGCTTGAAGATTCCTAGACCCAGTTCAGAGACTTGGATATTGGCCCATGTCCTGAAACTGATAAGAAACGAACACAAAGGACGAAGACAAAATAAATCTGTGAAAGCCACACATTTCTCGTACTTATCTGATACAAATTAAGAACACAGACTTTCGGTTCAACCACTCAACTTGCTCAATAATGTGGTTACTTTTGACTTTATATAGCTTCAGGACAAGATACAACATCATGCCCAAAAGAAAATCAGTGCCTTTCCTTCAAAAAATCATACATAAGAGGACTTGAAACAGCAGAAATCAAACCAAAATATTTCAGGAAAATGGAGGCTCCAAGCACAGGCCAGCAATCTTTCAGGTTCCATTGTTTTTACTTTAAGTTAATAATGCATTCTTGTTTTTAGATGTAACCTTAACACCACCAACAATAAGAAAACCAATTGTTTAAATTTCATTTTTAGCTCAGGATATATATGTGTGTGTGTATATATATATATAGAGAGAGAGAGAGAGGGGGAGGGGAGGGAAAGAGAGAGCTTACATATAGGGTTGTTCAAATTTTTGGTTAGCTGCAATTCTCTCTCTCTCTATATATATATATAGAGAGAGAGAGGGGGGAGGGGAGGGGAAACTAAAAACCCTAATTCCCTAACCATATGATTTAAACTTAAAATAATTGTTAGTATTTTTGTACAACAATTATGATGGATCAATGTTTATGTTTTATTGTATTTTATTCTAATTATTTTAGGTTTTAGTATTATTAATTTATTGTGTTGTTAAATTGATGTATGTTATTAAATTGAATTGTTAAAATGATCCAAAAACTATTAACTATAAAATTGTTCACCCGATTTCATATTCGACTTTCTCCCCAATTAATTTGACCAGAAGTCAGGTAAGAATACCACATTTGATCGAGTAAGGTAAGCCAAAAAAAAATATTCACAAAATATTGGATAGAAAGACGAAAGACCATATTTTCTATCCGTCGGATATGATGAACACCCCTACTTACATACTATTATAACGAGAATCATAACTGGACACGATTGTGTGTGTGTGTGTGTGTGTGAGAGAGAGAGAGAGAGAGAGAGGAACAAATATATGAGCAAAAGTGGGAGAACTTGTGGTAAATCAATAAAAGATGAATCGTAGTGAAAAGGAAACCTTTTTTTTTTATCAGTAGTGAAAAGGAAACCTTATATGATAAAAGTAAGTACTGTTTGGAAATTCTTACTCGACAAAAGGGGGGGGGTGTAAATTGTAACTTCCAACTTTTGGAACAAGATGATCAGTGAAAGATAAGTATGCTGAGGCCACATGAATAGTATAAACAACCTAAATTTTGTTGGAAGCAGTTAGATCAAGTAGTTTTTGGTTTATATGAGGCCGATGGTTGAATTTGGTTGACAGAAATTGAAGTACTAGTGCTACATTGATTCATCAGTTATGGATGTCACACAAACACAAAACAATCCAGTGGCATTAGTGTCAATATAATCTGATAAGATTACTTAAACTAATTGAGTTAGGGACCATAAGTTGACTAGTATTCCAAATAAATCCAAAAATACGTACCAGAATATAACACGACATGAGTTGATTGACACTGCTATATTATGTTCTTTTGACAATCATCTAGTTAAGGAGTTGGACCATTTCAGCCATAAATGCTCTACAACACTGATGCCTCTTATCTGACCAGGACCGTAACAATGGAAGAGGGCAAGGCATTCTGTAAGTATGGTGAAGGATGGACATGCACCATCACCAAGACTGATGCATCTCAAGCTGGCAAGCCCTTCTCCAAATGTGGTGGCAGTTGCACCTGTGTCACGTATGTTCTAAAACCTCTAAGAATTTTCGTTTGATCAACTTGAGATTCACATAGTTTGTCTGAGTTTGATAAGCAAGCAGTAGGAGAAGCCATTTGTTTGCTGTGGTTTTCATCTCTGTGTCTCCCCTCCCCCTTTCCCTCCCTTTTCTCTGCACTGGCAAAATATAACTAAAAAACAAGTATAATAACAAAATGCACTCAAAGACCAAGCATTGCATGCAAGAATGATATTTTTCTAGAAAGATAATTTTAAGCCACTATGGCAAATGTTTTTACTTCCGATTACACACACACACACACACACACACACACCTTCTTTGGCACTAATTTATGCTGCCTCATGACTCATGCACTTCTTAGTTGTGCATTAGAAGAACAAATAGGTGCATCTAATAGGGCTTTTGCACTAATGCCCCCTTTTTCTTTAGTGATGCATCTGTGAGTCAGGTCTCAAATTTGGAACAAACTCTGGAGAGCTCCGCTCGCAAGGTATTTTGTAAGTGTGGTGAAGGGTGGAAATGTGTCATCTCCAAGACCGAGGGACCAGAGGCAGGCAATAACTTTTTTGAATGCGGTGAAGGTTGTATGTGTGTGATTGATGAAACAAATTCAGTGAAGATGGCATGCATGTGACAAGTGGATCTTCAGAAATGGAGAATGCAGTTAACTATAATGGTTGCAATATTATGTTGTTGGGTGGCCCTAGAGAGTAGTGTCATGTGTGTTTGTGTCATATTAGTAGGTTCCAGTGGATGGTAGCTATGTCAAGTGACTCTGTTATAACAACTCTGTTCATAATGGAACCCATAATATCCATATACCTATGCTGTTTAAATAAAGAGCTAGTAGAAGCTCCTATGATGCATGCAATCGCAATTGTTTCAGATCATAGGGTAGCATTAGAGTTTTCTCACTCCGCAAGGATCTACTTGAGCTCGAAAAAACTGCATAGCGTGGAAACATGGACAGTAACAAACAAGCATTTAGTTTCCAAATTGCTCATACTGGAACTAAGAATGGTTTGTGCAACTTAGGCATTGAATGGAGTGTCTAGGATTGTGTCCAAAACTCATCTGGGCCTTCAAGTTGTGGTGCTCTCCAAGTCAAAGGCCAAGGCTGGTACAAGAATTGGTCCTGCAGTATGAGGAGCAATATACTGCCTGGTCAGGTATAAACGATTAACGTGTCACAAAATCAAAAACTGCAATTTTGCATGGATTTAATTCACCTCATGCCATGGATTGGCATGCTTAGTTTTATGCGGTGAAGGAGATGAAGTATGCTTGATGCTTTTTTCAATTGAGATCAACTATACAGGGGTAAAGCTAACAATGGATTGTAGGGTTTCCCGACATATCAGGCTGTAGCGTGTAATTCTGCAGGTAACTTAGCCCTTGCCAAAAGAAGTGGTGCACAAAGCAAGTGGAACCTCAATGTTGCCAACAAGATAAGCATGTGGATAAAGACTTTGGTCAATTAATTGGTGTTAACCACAAAGCTCATCTGTCAAGCCAACAAAAGGGGAATCCAAGATAAATTGGCACAGGATCTCGGGTAAGGATTGTCCTGTTTTTTTCTTGCGGTAGGTAAGGATTGTTGTGTTACCACACAATAATGTCGTAGATTTTGATTGAGAGATCAAATCTTATCACTGGTTAAACCTAGGCCCAAGTCCAACAAGCAATAGAAATGCAGGAAGTGACCAATAAAGAAGATAGTATGCCCTTGAAGGATTCTCTATGTGCCATATCAATCATAATCCCACTTACATTTCTTAAAAAATTGATTCGTATTCAACAAGCAGAATACAAAATTTCAGAAGAACGAATCAGTTATATCTAAAGCATAATAAGAATTAATCAAAGCAAAGACATAATCAATACAGTAAATGTACCAATTTACCAGCTAATTTAGTTTATTGATATGCAGGCCTCTTGGAGTGTAAGATTAACCTTCTAATGCAAAAGCAGCATAGACCCCATTATTCTGAAGTGGGTCTCCTACTGACTTGGTTAGCCTTGAATTATTAACAGCTTGAGTTGATGAATAAACCCTAATTTGAGATAAATTTTAGAGCTTTCAGATCAAATTCCCAAAACGTCAATCGAATCAGACGAACAAAAGGATCGGACTGCCTCAAGAAAACTCCGACCCTTAGGCCTATCTTCCCTCTTCACGTACTTCATCCCCATATCCTTTGTATACACACCAAACCCAACTCTTCCACTCTTTTCCCACATCCCCTCCGCAAAACTACGATGCCCATAATACGCCTCTGCCTCCACCACCTCACTACCACCGTCACTCCCACTTCCGCCACAAACCTGGATCGGCAATCTCTCGTAGTGGCCAAGACTCGTGCCTTCGAGCTCGTCGAGAATTTCCAGGCCCAGGGAGGATACAGCGTAGAGCTCTCCGTGGACGCGGTGGTGGCAATCGGATTGGGGGAGGTTGAGGAGGAAGGGGATGCCGTAGGGTCCACAGACTAGTGGGAATTGATGAACAGTGATGTAAGAACCCAGGTAAACGGCGTCGTTTGATGAGAGTTGGTCTTGAATTAGGTAGTGGTTTGCGAAGCCTCGTTTGAGGGTTCCATAGACGAAGATTAGGGTTCGTTTGACTCCTTCGTTTCTGTCTGCCATCTCTGCGTACTGTTCAAAGGTCTAGGAAGCTGAACCTGAAGTAGGTGTCCATGGTCCGGGCCGGGTAGCCCCGAGAAAATTTTCACCAATTGGGTGATTTTCGAGTGGGCCGGGTAGGAATTCGAACAAGGTTAGGCTTCTCGCAGTCTAACTCCGTAGGCCTTCTGGGGGGACTTACTCGCGAATTTGTTTTATAAACAACTTCATTTAAAAATAATAAATATTTTTATAACTTAATATTTGTGTAAATTATACTTTTGAATCAAAAGTAAAGTCAAATAGATAAAAATAAAATAATATATAAAATTTTTTATTAGGAGATAAACTGCATCCAATACAATGAATATATCCCAACTAGTTTGACAAATACATGAAAAAAAAATTTTATTTATATTATTTAAATTTTTAAAACTTCAAATTTCGGCATTGGAAAACTTATTTCAAAGTTTCAACTTTAATGATCTAGTATAATTTTTTTCAAAGGAAGAGCGGACAAGCTGGGCTTGACAAGCATGCTATTGGGTTGGGTTTCAACATTTTTTTTTTGGATGGACTATTGGGTCGGGTTTTGGCCCAATTAATGGGTTTAAGGGCAAACTCAAATATTTTTTTAAGGATATTGGGCTTGAACGGAACAACTATCAAACCTATAAGATTTCAACCCTATTTTTGTCGGGCAAAATAACGAGATCCGTGAGTAACTCGTCCCTTGGACACCTCTAACATGAACCTAAACCAATGAGCTAATGTGATGGAGTAAATTCGTGGGTTGGGTTCAAATTGCATCCCAGCTAGAGCCCTTTTAGCCCAACCATCCCAAGTTCTACCCAGTCAATTATGTCAGATGAGGCAAATTCATGTAAAAAAATTTCAATTTATATCAAATTCATTTATTAATTCGTATCATATCGAGTTCGTATTGTGCATCAATTATGAATAATAGATATATAAAATGTATTATGTTGTGTATTTCTTTTGATTAAAATCACTCATACCCAATTCGTTTATTAATCGTGTCAAGTCCATCCGTTTACGAAATTGGTGGCTTAAGTAAGACTCTAATCCTTTAATTTCGTGTTTTGTTCCTGTTTTGTTAATGAGTTGTGTCATATTTTGGCACCCTTAAATTTACCTAGGTCTATCAATTGTGTTGGACGTTAATAAGTTTGTATCAAAAAACACTTCACTCAAACTTGATTCATTAATTAATGTTTAAGGAATGGTGTTGTGTATGAATCATATATAACTGATATATAAACAAGTCATGTCGGGTCTACTCATTTATGATACGGGTGACTTAAATAAAACTCTAAGTCCTCCAATTTTGTATTATGCTAACGGTTTGTGACATATTTTGACACCCTTGTTTTACCACTAAAGTTGGATCAAATTAAACGTAAGGAAGGCAAAAAAGGACATCGTCCATGGTCTGACCCCGTTAGCCAAATGGTCCAGCGAGTCATGCCTTGCTGGGTCCAGTATGTGACGTCTTGAATGCAAGCAGCCCATGGGCTTATATTTTTTTGTCCACAAATTTTCCCATTGATCAAAAGTATACCCAAGATTAATAACAACATGGCTGATTGGTAATCTATATATATATATATATATATATAATAAAAGTATTTTAACATGAAAAATTTTTAACTTACTATTTTGCCCTTAATAAAAAGTACTTTAACATGTAATTTTGTATTTAAATGTATAAACTATTATTCTATCCATTTGTATTTAAATGACAAACTAATGTGTAATATATCATGCAAATTTATCAATCTTTGCTAAATTTTTGAATGGTCATGTTATGCTTAACATGATATGCATGTAAATAATATTATTATTTTTTCGAAAACTCCATTGGACCAAAGACCCATTGACTAGTAGATACAATATCATCTCTAATGCTTAAAAATGGCTATATTTATCTTATCTCTTCTTTATAATCAAAATAATTTGGTAAAAAATTACTGATGCACAAAATAAAAACAAGAAAAACAAAAAGAAAAATATATAAACCTTACTATTTGGTATATCAAATGAAAGAATCACGAAAATTGAGTTCAATGAATGTTTATAGTTATAAAGAGAATACAAATAATTTAAGAATGATAAATATAAGATAATATCTAATGGAACTACATAATTAAAAATTTTAAAGTATTTTACCAAATATTTCAACAAAAAATTTTACGTCACGTCGTACGTTGCTAGTAGAAAATAAAAAAAGGGAGAATTACATTCAAACTTTCTGAGATTTGTCACTTAATTATTTAGATTTCTTGATATTTAAAATATTATATATAGGGTCCTAAAATTTGTATGCCCATAACACTTACATCTTTGTTGTGAATATCCGTATTTCCGTTAATAAATTACACTCATACTCCTTAAAATTTGTATGTGTGTAATGTTTAAATCCTTCAAGTTTAAAATATTATATTATTTTTGATTGTATTTCAATAAATGACATTATAAAATATGAATTTTGATTATAAAATTTAAAATATTTAATAGTTTATCTTTAATTCGACTTTTTTTTTATCTAGTTTAATATTTAATTTGAAGGCTATAAGTATTACGTACTTACAATTTTTAGGGAGACTAGATATAATTTATTAATGGATATACTAACGGACATTAACGATAAGGATCTAAGTGCTATTTGTGCACAAACTTTAAGAAATTTGTATATAATTTTTTAAATATCAGGGAGTCTAAATGATTAAGTGATAAATTTTAAAAGGCCTAAGTGTAATTCTCCGAACAAAAAATAAAGAAATGAA
>CM042198.1:20215857-20227289 GCA_023539305.1 Ilex asprella | reverse complement strand
AGGCAGAAGAAACAAAAAATAAAATGGGTTGGGCAAAGGGTATTATTATATTTTTATTGTGCCTATTTTTTTGAGGAAACATGTTTTGTTATATTAAACTTTCTGTTGGGCGCGTGTATGTCACGGATGACTTAATCTAACGGAAAAATTAACGGTAGCATTTTAGTCCAAAAGCACAAGGGGGTAATGTGCTGATTTCCAAATGATAGGGGGGTCATGTGCAAAACACCTAAACTACGAGGGGGTAAACTGGATTTTGCCCAAATATAAACATACTAGTAATAACTCGTGTCTGAAGGCACTAAGTAACCTAAAAAGTCTCGAGCACCGGTCATGCAATGTAAATATTTTCAAACAGTATTTTTTTTTAATTATTTTTTTTAGTTACACAATTCAAAATCAATTTGAAAACACTATTTTCTAAATTTTTTGGACAAAACTTCATCTAAAAACACGAACACTAAAAAATATCAACATGTACACAATTTATAATTCATATGAGACGTCAACAGTCTGTGAATTTATACATATGTCCATGACAGAAACATTTGCAACTCACGTACTTTAATTTATGACGAAAAATTAAACAGTAGTTTGGGCAAAGTCCACATTATTACCAATTCATAACATTGATGATGCAAATTAAGATTTTTGATGTTTGATGATACAAATTAATAATCAAAAAATCTTTCAGGGTGTAAAATGACATTAGCCTTTTTTATATGCCAATTCTCAAATTAAATGTACGACTTGTAATTTTCATAAAATTAGGTGACATTTATAATGACAATACGTTAGTTTTAGTCAACAATATATTATTATATCTCAATCACATGGGATTAAGATGTCTTGATTCAAAACGAACTTTTTTTATTTTCGGTTAATATTCAAGTTGAACTCAAGCATGGTATAATTTGTTATGATTTATTATAATTTTGACACAAATGATAGTGTAAAAAGAGAAAGAGAGTGTGTGGGTATAAGATAAATAGAGAAAGAATTATATGAGATATAGGATAAACGTATTAATTATATTTTGTTATTATTAGATATATATAGTCATGTAAGTCAAACCCTCCAACTCCTATAACTTTATTATTGTATGCGTTTAGGAGAGAGAGAGAGAGAGAGAGTGAGTGAGTGAGTGAGTGAGTGAGTGAGTGAGTCTGTGTGTGTGCGAGGTAGATAGAGTTATATGAGAGATGAGAGAGAGTGTGTTTAAAATGTGTGAGAGATTGGAGAGAAGTAAAAGAAATGAAAATTCAATTAGGATCATATATATATAAATATAGATAAATCTATATAATAAATCAGATATGTATTTGAACTTATGAGGGTATATTTTTCTCTCTAAATTTCACACACCCAACACATACTTTCCCCCTAAAATTTTAAAACCCAACACACACACTCTACCGCACACATTCCAATGCATACACACACTCCATCACACATTTTAAAGCATGCACAGTGTAATAATTCAGTGTACAATGACTTTAGTCACAGGATATTACTAGTAGATATATATAGGATGAGTCTTAGAGTAATAAAAAGAATGAAAGTTCAATTAGGGAGAAAGATAGGGAGAGAGAGTTAGATGAAAAATAAGAGTCTTAGAAAAATTTTGCATGAGGACCATTGGATCAATAATCATTAAGTGATTTGAAAGACGAAAAGCTCAAGATAAACTTTTTTAGTTACTTTATTATATAGATAATTATAACATTAAATTTATATTTGAATTAAGTAAGAGTATATGGTATTAAATTAAAAATGACAAAATAAATATTATGGGCAAGAGTTTGTATTATGTGTAACTTTTATATATAAAAGTGTAGATCTAGCAGGGATGTCAATGGACCGGGGAAAAAGGGTATTCGTCCAAACCCGTCCCGTTTGGACCGGGGATGGACTATACGTATTGGACGGTGGACGTATACGGGGATATCCGTATAAACCCGTGCGGGGATGGACTTACCCTTACTCCCGTCCCGTACCCGCTACCCGCAAAATAAATAAATAAATATAAATATATATTGACTTGATTGAGATGATTTTACCACCATTATGTTGCTTTGGACATTTGTTTGTGTTTTGTTCAAATATATAGTATTTTGAAGTAGTATTTTGGACATTTGTTGTTTGTGTTTTATTCAAATAAGTTATGTTATATTATGTTGTGTTAGATTGTTTAAAATGTTGTTGAATTATTTAAAATATTGGATTTAATTAGCTTGGGCTTGTGCGGGTATGGGGGAAGCGGGGACGGGGACGGGGATTAAAAATTTATCCGCAGACGGGGATGAGGATGAAAATTATACCCGCTAACGGGGGTGGACCGGGGATGGACGAATATTTTTTAAGCGGGTACGGGGATGGAGACCATACCCCCCCGCCCCCGCTCGGTCCATTGACATCCCTAGATCTAGGTTTGTAAGAGTAATAAAATCATTATATTTTTAATACTGAACTTGTCAAAAATATTATTACTTATAACATGGTATTCATTAATATTAAGTGTTAAATGACAATAATGTACTAAGTCAAGATTAATAAGAAATTAATACCAGGTTATTACAATCTAATATAAATTTGGTATTACATTATCACCGGATTAAATTAATTCAATCTTATCTATTTATACTTAAACCAAAATTGCTCTAAGATATGAAATTGGAATGGAATCCATATTTGTGCTTTGGACTATTAGTGTTGAGTTCTCAATCTTCATTATTATTTATTTTTGAAACGGTGAAACTGATTGTGAGTTTCACGTCGATTAAATGTGAAATTAGACGTATGTTTGTAAACTTTAAGCACATTTACCTCGTAAGTCGGTTTTAAGTTTTACCTATGATTTTATAACAATTTTTATGAGAGTTGGTTATCATGTTGAGTATGTGAGTGATCAAACGCATCATGAATTGTGCCTCTTTATGGTCGTATCACTGAAAGAGCGACTTATATACTAAATTAAAATAATTTAATATTATGTATGGACTTAATACTATTTCAAATATAATAAAACACATAACAACTTGAATTTTTATTTTCTACAAATTTTTTCCTCTAAAAATATCACATCACTCATTTTTATAACATGTTTAATTATTTAATATTTAATTAATTTATAGTTTAACATAATTTTTATTTCAAACATTATTCATATACGACAGTATACACATGTTGAAAAATTTTAATATAGTGAGATTGATTTTTTGGACGCTCTAATTTTATGTTTCATCATGCTTTCAGACACATGTTATGACTAATAATTTAATATTATGTATAGACATAATACTATTCCATTGAATCCTACTAGACAAGTGACACCAACAAAGGGAGAAGGTAATACGATTTCCTATTAGTTAAAAATAAAATTAGATGTATGTTTATAAACTCTTGTACACCCTTTTTTTTATAGCCCAATTTATAAGAACAAGTTCTACTCACGAATTAATATGCTTCAACAACTTTGGCAAATCAATTCTTTAAGTAACATTTTTTTTGTGGCTGGCAAACCTTATATTCTGGCGAAGTGAAGTAGCTGTGACTATGTAAACTTTAAGAAAACTCATTGTATAAAGTAAATTACGAATTAATATAGAAGTCTTAACTTAAAAAAATAGTAGACTAATCAAACATTCAATAACAAAGATATTTAGCAAAAAATAACAATGTTCTTTCTAGTAATACATGGTGGCACACTTCTTTAAGGATAACGCCCACAAAAATAGTACCACATATTTGGATTTGATGCATTTGGAAGATGCAACCACAGATAGTAAAAATTATAAAGTAAAATAAAATAAAAAATAAAAAAAAATTACACGAGACACATTTTTATTGGATAAATTAAAAATATGGTATCAAAAAAATTAATTTTAGATACCATAGTCGGAACTATTTCTTGATCGGAACAGAATAATGTCCACCACTGCAACAATATTTACTTCTGGGATAAATATTGGGGTGTAAGGGTTATACCATGATGACGAGGTGTAACTGTTACACCTAATATTATCTCTATATACAGACATTTCTAAAAAGTACTTGCTACATGGTATATGTTATTCTGGCGATATTAGGATTCTCGCGAACGACTAGGGTCCCATTTTATATAGGTTTAATAAGTCTAATATTTAAATCAATTATATATATATATATATATATATATAATTAAGTTCAATTTCATTTTAGTATCCCAAAAAAAAATATTTAGAGTTTTTAAATTTGATTTAAGTTTGTTGAGCATTTATTATGTTGTTAATAGAAACATAAAATGTCATTTGAGACTATGATATTTAGTTTAAGTTTAATTAATTATAATTTTTTTTCTTTTCATTGATTATATTCACATTAAATGTAGTAAAATTTTATCTTACTATTATATTAGGTATCACGCTTTGTTTGAATTAATTACACTATCTATTGAATAAACATGTTAACAAAACTTAAATATAAAAATCTAATAATTTTTTCGTTCCTCAAAAGACAATAATATTTTATAATAATTTAAATTTTATTTTAAAAATTAATAGAACCTCCTTTAAAAATTAAAAAATAATCAAAAATTGGTACCCATTTTATGTTGAGTCACTCCTGGATGTAGATATCCTTCTGATGGGTCAAGACCTAGGGTCTAGCCCACGATGAAAGTCCAGTTTAAATTAAGAGCCCAACTCCAAGAGATTCAGCGCCCAAAGTGGTTCACGTCCGGTCAAGCTCATCAAGTTCGAGGAACTACATCAGAAGGGGAGTATGCAAGGGTCATCCAAGAGCCTTATTCTCGTCGTCTTAGAAAGAGTCAACACCCACTTCTTCCTTTGACCGAATCTCATGGAGAACACAGTAATTGTCTCGCCCCGTTAAGAAGAGTTCACTAGCTCCTCCAGATTAGTTATTTAGTTACTATTAAGTCGTCCCAATCCGTTATGATGTGACTATAAATTGTAAGTCCCGCCAACACTAAGGGGACATATCACATTCAATTGAGCACAACTTTCCTCTACCTGTCATAGCTTGTAACTCTCTGCTCATCTACTCACTTGGAGTAATAAAATACCCCGCGACCCTAGCCATTCAAAGTAGACGTAGGTCACGTTAACCGAACCACTATAAACATTGTCTTGCTTTTGTATCTATCTCTCTCTCTCTCTCTTAATTACTGCATTTATTACTAATAATTTGACAGGTGGTGTGTAAAGTCAATTTGTGCATTATCAGTTTTGCGTCATCTATGGGAAACACAAAATTCTCACTCCTAAACACTTTATCAGTTGAATCAATGACGATCACTACCAGATCGATGAACCAACCTGAGGATAATCCCTACGAGAGGAGGAGGTTGCTCCTCCACTAACCAATCATGTCCCAAATGCGCAGCAGATGTTGGAGACCTTGCACCAGCTTGTGACCCAAAACCAGCAGATCCTATAACTCATGTTTGTCGGACAAGGAGGAACACAACTTGGAGGACCTCAAGTCAGAGAAGCTTTACGCCCTAGACATCAAAGAGCTCCACACCTTGGTGCTCCCCATTTGGGTGCCCCATTTAAAGTCCCCTTGGGTGCCCCCCATAAGGGGCCCACCATGAGGGACCTCCACCTCCTTTTCCAACTCCTGCTTCCCATGTTGGAGACCCTCATTTCCAAGAGGATGATGGAGAAAATCAAAGCATGGAGCATGAACGTCATTTCCATAATAATTCCAGAGGATCTCCTAATCACTAAGACGAAAAAATTAAGGAGGTACAAAATCAACTAGGTGATGCCTTCAACGCCATAAAGGCATAGGAATCCGAGACAGTGGACTACCTCGTAAGGCGAACATACACACCTTTCAAACTTGACGTGGTGAACTACCCACTTCATCATAAATTCAAGATACCGTTCGGCGAAACTTTTGACTGTACGAAGGATCTATTGGACCACCTCGAAACTTACATGACCTTAATGTAACTGTACAACGTCCCCGACAAAATTATGTGTATGACATTTCTAACTACCTTGAAGGGATCAGCGCATCAATAGTTCACCAAACTAAGCAGATCCTTTGTGACACAGTTCATTGGTGGACACCACCAGCAGAAGTCTGCCACCCATCTGCTTAGCGTAAAACAGGATCGAGGTGAAAGTCTGAAGAGTTACCTCACTTGTTTTAATGAGGAGGTTCTCCAAATCGAGGAGCCAAATGACAAAGTCACCATGACCGCCTTTCTGGGAGGCCTCCATTCATCGAGTTTCCTCTTTCAGTATTGAAACTACCACCTAAGATCATGTCAGAACTATTGACCAAAATTCAAGAATATATGAATGCTGAGGAAATCATTTTGTCAAGGCGAGGTGAATTATCTCACGGATCACCAAAAGTTTGACCTACCTCTATACTGTTGTCAAGTAGGCAGCTTATATATTTAGCTTATCGGCTAACTCGCGAGTCACAAAAAACTTGGCATTTGCATTGCTCTTAAGCAAGCAGCCTATATATCTAGCTTAGCGGCTTTCTCGCGGGTCGCCAAAAGTTTGGTCTCTACATTACTCTCCAGCAGACAACCTATATATTCAGCTTAGCGGCTCTCTCGCTGGTGGCCAAAAGTTTGATCTCTGCACTGCTCTCAAGCAGACATCCTATATATCCAGCTTAGCGACTCTCTTGCAGATTGTCAAAAGTTTGGCCTCTGCATTGCTTTCAAGCATACAATTTATATCTTCGGTTTAGCGGCTTTCTCGCGGGTCGCCAAAAGCTTGACCTTTGTTATGTTCTCAAGTTGGCAGTCTATACCCCCAGATGAGCGGCTCTCTCATAGGTCGCCAAAAATTTGATCTCAAAAGGTGTAGCTCTTTCACGAGTAGGGCTGTTAAACGAGCTAAACTTGAACATTTTTTTAGGCTCGTTTATATATAAATAGACAAATGAGCCAGCTCATTTATGTGTAAATAGTCGAACTATTGACTCGAATTCAACTCGATTATCACCCCTACTCACGTGCAATCTTCAAACTTTGTCTTTGTTCTCACGCAAGTAACATGTTTCTCTCTCCAGGTAATCATATTAGATATTTTGATGTTAGAATAACATTATTTTTGTCATCTTTAGGCATGCAATTGAAACTCAAGCCGTTTATAACCCGAGGGATCTGACTTTGTGAAGGGCCACATGAATCATCGCCACAATTAGCCAGTGTGCACTATCTCCTAATTCCAAAACCAGGCTCGACCGGACCATGGGCACGAACTGGATCTCCTGGATGGTCTCCCATAGTGTACCCGAATGCCTGCACGCCATGGTCTACTAGCTCGAATGAGGTCGTCACAGCCTGGGCGCCCAAACTAACCGCCTCCACGCGAGCAGACTACTCGCCCCAAGCTAATCAACGCAGCAGACTGCTCGACCAAGCTGCCCAGCGCAGCATACTGCTCGCCCACCTCCCTGATCTGCTTGCCAAAACTGCCTAGAACAGTGCTCAAATGCACTTCCCAGCTGCCTGCCTGCTCAGATTCGCGTGCCTAATTGCCTGGTCGCCCAGAACCACGAGCCCAACTGCCTGGTCGCCCAGAACCACGCGTGCCCAGTTGCATGCTCACCCAGAACAGTGCTTGCTTGCCTAGAACCGCGTGGCCAACTGCCTACTTGCTATTTTGACTATAACTTTTGCTCCGTTTTGTCAAATATGGCCCACAATATATCAAATCGAATCTCTCGGCGAGCCTTACAAGACTCACAACATTTAGCTGTGTGTGATATTGCAAAAAAGGCCTAAAAACAGATGTTTTGGCCTCACAAAATTTTTCTAGTTGTGCATTCAGCTGAAATTCAAATTCAACCGAATGTCCTCCCCTCCAAGTTCCATTAGACACATGACATTGGGGGAAAAATGATGGGTCATGACCAAGGGCCTCCTAAAGTGATCCACGCTCGGACAAACTCATCAGGTTCGATGAGCTACATGAGTATACAAGAGTCATTCAAGAGTCTCATCCTCGCCGTTTTGGAAAGAGTCAACACCCACCTTATCTTTTGAGCGAATCTCATGGAGAGCACAATAACCGTCTTGCCTGTTGAGAAGAGTTCGCCAACTCCTCTAGATTAGCTATTTAGTTATTGTTAAGTCACTCCAATTCATTACGAGGCGACTATAAATTGTAAGCACTGTCAACATTTGAGGGGCAAATTACACTCAATTGAGCACAACTCTCCTCTCCCTCTCATAGCTTGTAACTCTCTGCTCATCTACTCACTTGGAGTAATAAAATACTCGACGACCCTAGCCATTCAAAGTGGACGTAAGTTACGTTGACTGAACCACTATAAACCTTGTCTTGTTTTTTTTTATGTCTCTCTCTCTTAGTTACTGTATTTATTACTAATTACTTGATAGATGGTGTGCAAAATCAATTTGTGCATTATCAATTTTCATTTCATGTACCTTTATTGATGTTTTTTTTTGGGTTGATCCAATCCAATGGCTCAAATCGGCTTGCAAATTTCACAAGCAGACGTTGAGCGTACGTGTTTATATGATCAAAATTTTTTTTTTTTTGAAATAATTATATGATCAAGTTCGGTGCAAACATCCTTTTTATTTATTGCCTTATTTTTATTCGGATTTGGTCAGCTATGGCTACCTTAAGTGGACATTAAAGAATGGTGCAAGTTTGACAAACTATGTAAAATTTTCTCCGTCACGCTATAGACTATTTATTACAATCATATTCACAAGCAGTTTAGTCTTAGGTAACATCAAAACACATATGCTGCGACGAGCATGCGTACACGTGTGTTCACACATTGGGAGAGAATTTCCCGGCAAAAGATAGGGCCGATAAGGTACAGATTAGGATTCAAACACCGTTACCAACATTTACCAGTTAATTCTCTCGGACACACACCATACGAAACAAGAGACAGGACCACAAAATAAACTACCATTGAGCATGCGCAAAATAAAGTACTGGTCGGTAAGAAGAATCCATTGAATATCATAAAAGACGAGTTGCTTACGATATCAAAAAAAAAAAAAAAATCCAGTATCATATATTTATTTATTATATTTATAGTTATTTTTATCACATTTGTGAATATTTTTACTGTTGTTGTGGAAGCCGAAAAAATGATAAAAATAGTTATTACAATAGTGATAAAAAAATCACAAATATGGTAAAAATATCTATAACGGTGATAAAAATACCCACAAAAATTTTTAAACACCCATAAAAGTGATAATTTTTTTGATCATAAAGGCCCCGTTTGGTAACGTTTAAATTTTTCGTTTTTCGTTTTTATTTTGATATTTAGAGAAAACGAGAAAAAAAAACTCGTTTGGTAACCGTTTATGTTTTTCGTTTCTGTCATCGTTTGATAAACGGGGGGCGATTTCAAAAACAAAAAAAAATCGTTTTTAGTTTCCGTTTTTCGTTTTTCAAAAACAAAAAACGAAAACGTTACCAAACGGGGCAAAAATAACTCAAAAAATTATAAAGACAATTTTTAAGATAATAAATTTTAGAGGTACGATACTGACTTTTTTTTTTCTTCTTGTCGGTAGCATAGTCAAATTTCATAAAAGATATCTCTTACTGCTTCTTTCTTCCATTCTTATTAAATCATTAGATTGATTACAGTGACTACTTTAAATCTTGCCCTAATAAAGCTGTCTACGTCATAACTAACGCCAAAGTTACGTAATAATAGTTATTTGATCTTCAAGGTTGGCCCTAGACAATAGTCACATTGTCCCCTTTGCTCCCCTTATTTGGCAAAAAGACAATTTGCAAATGTCTATTCGTCCCTGTTCTCTGCCCTCTGATCTTTAATGGGAAATGTTTTAATTTTTATCAAAAGACAGAGTAAGAGAAAATATCTGAGCTGGATTATGGTATTGAAAAATAATTTTATCAAATTATAATACAAATGTTTATTATCTGCTGATTATGCGTCTTGGTTTATTTGTGGTCATTGATTGATAAAATAATAAAACAAAACAAAATATAAAATTAACAACTTCACGCATGTTACGTTCTCGATCGACGGAAAAATGATGTACGATACTAGTTCTCGAATCTAAGGGATTTTTTTTTTCGTGAATTATACACATCACTTGTTAGTGTCTAGTGATGTGGACACACTCAATGAGAAATTGTCACAACACTAACTTATAGATATATAAGTTACGTTTGCAAAAAAAATTATGAGAAAGTGATATATAATAAACATTCATTGAATATATATAATATTTTATTAATGATATTCTATGTAATAAAGTATAATATAATTCAAATTTCAAAAGATAAACAAAATAATTTTTACTTTTCACGATTAAAATCTTTTTAAATTTTATTTTAAAATTAATCTGATGACTAATATTAACAACCTAAATTTAATAGAGAAAATAGGTCCTTCAGAGTGTGTTTAGAGTAACTTTTTAAAAGTTCTTTTAAAACTTATAACTTTTCATAAATACTTAAAAAAAAAAAAGTAGTGTTTCGAATTGCACTACCACCACCACCATGCCACCACAATTAGCACTACCATCACCACCGTCACCCCCACCACCACAATTATCGTTGTCACCGCCACCTTTGCTACAACAACTATCACCACTGTCGCACCCCACCACCGCCGCTGTCACCCCATCACCTTCTCTTCTACAACAACTATCACCACCGTCCCACAACAACCATCTTTGTTGCCACCACCACTGCCGCCACCCTTACCACCACTATCATTACCGCAATTGTCACCCTATCACCACCACCTCCACCACTTTCTACCATCACCACTGTTGTCATCCCACCACCACCTCTTCCACAACAACTACCACCACAACCCCTTTCCCACCATCGTCGTCGTCATCGCCCCACCACCATCCTTATTATTATCACTTCCACCACCACTATCACTATCCCATTATTAGGGATGTTAATTGAGCCTTTGTTGAATCTAATTTATACATAAACGAGCTGGCTCGTTTAACTATTTACTCATAAACGAGCCTAAAATAGTGTTCAAGCTCGACTTGATTAACAACCCTACCCACTATCACCCCTATCACTATCACCACCATTATCATTTCCACCCACGTATGCCATCATCACAATCAGTCAGTGTCATCCATTACAATCATCATCATCTTCTACTACCACTATCATTTGTCCTTATTACAATCGGTACTTAAATTTTTTTTTTTTCTGTATGTTTGTAATTTAATTTTAGGTGTGAATATAAATACATTTATTATTGACAATTTTTTTTATTATTCCATGTTTTTAAACACAAAAAATAACTAGTATAATATATGATACTAACATGTAGCGTGTTATAGTGAAAAAATTCTCCCGCGTCGTCAAACTGAGGATCCTCAAGTCACCCACTGACTTTTCTTTGCCCTTTTCATTTTTTGTCACCAAAGTCAGCTAAAGATGGCACACCCC
>CM042198.1:20195567-20207151 GCA_023539305.1 Ilex asprella | reverse complement strand
GATATATATATATGTATATATATATCTATCTAAATTCAAATCTGTAAAATATAAGTTATCAGATTCGAATTATTAATTTATATTTGATTAATCAGATCCAGATTCAAATCAGAATCCAATCAATTCACAAATCTAATTGCAACGAGAGAAAAATATAAGAACAAGCCCTCACTTTTGAATGTTCACATTCACTAATTACCAATAATCAATGCCTATAATTTCATGTTTAGTTACTCATATTTATGGAACCTTTGAATATGATTATAATAATAAGGACATCATTAAAGTTGATGCCACAACAATCTTGATGTTGTGCTTCTTGCCACTCTGTTAGGTTGACACTGCATAAGGGTGAGCCATATCAATTATTGAGACCTAATATTCCTTCAACAAGTGATATATATACAATATTGTTCTTGCACTACTCTATGATTGCTCCCTTTAACTGCTCAATATTCTCTCTTCATCATGTCTTTTGATTAATTTTGCTCTTTTCACCTATGTGTATATCATTTGTGAGAGAAAAAAAGTAGTATTTCGAGGCAAATGATTCTAGTTCAGATCGGAAGATTTCAATAGTCTAAAAGCGAGTCTTGGTCCTAGAACATTAGTTATGGGTTGATTGTGTTCGAATTGTAAGTTGTGTACATTTTAATTTTACGTCGTTATCAAGGGTCTGAATGATATATGATTAGGACGGTTTTCGGTAATGAAAAAGCATTTGAGGAGAACAAAACTTTGATGGGTTGGATGTTATAACAAGAAGTCTAAGAGAAGTATCTATTAGTTATTTACAATAATTACAATTTTAAGGAGACCATTATCAGAAAATAAAGGGGATAACCCAATGGGGCAAACAAATCTTTTTGTGGATATTTTAATCTGTACTTGGATCTTGATTAATGGCAGGCTCCTTGAAGTCAATTGCTTTCCATTTTCTTTATTGCATTTAAAAGCATAGTTGAATCTCCCCATTGATTGTCTCTTTGGTTCATCCTAATCACAATCAGGGTGGAGTCTTGGGTCACACCACTGACCACATTAAAATTTAAAAACAATTATTTTGAAATTACCAAATTAACCCCAACTAAGACCACTATTCTCCTACATCAAAATAGATCAAAATGAATCTCTTTACAACATTTGATTCAGTGGCCAAACAAAGATCGTGACATAAACTCAAATTCACGATTCACTGACGCATGTGGTTTGATTATAATTGGCTACGTACGAGATTTGGTACTGCAATGACTAGTCTAAAGAGATATGGTTATTATTTGTAACACGATTTTCGATTATTTAAGAAAAAAAAAACTGGATTTACATGTGACAATAATTTTATGCAAGATTTAGAAAATGACAATTTCATAAATCAAATCACCCAACCAAGAAGCTTAGGGGGTAGATTCTAACACAACTCAAGTCATAATAATTAATTGCTGAGTTCGAGTGAATAGTTTGCATAAACAAGGACACTCTATAATAATAATAAAATAAAAACATGGAAGCTTGTTCCTTTGACCCATATATCCATCATGGCTCAGCTCATAAAACCCAACTGAAAAACCAAAACCAACCCACCAACCCTACCCTCTAATCTAAACCCTATTTTTTTGGCCTATTGCTAAACACATTTAATAATGTCTGTCTAAACCATTGATTAAGAATATGTGGTGAGTCACTTGGATCAAGCATCCTGGTTTTTTGCTGTTAACAATCTATTCAATCAAGAGTGCTGTTTCTGATATGCCCTGTCAGTTGGTTGTTGATCAACTTGACAATAATTTGTACTATAAATACAATTTACATGTGATTATGCCTCAAATATGTAATCTTAGTCATATATAATTTTGTTTACAACTTTGTCATATAAATTGATGGGACTTTAGGTGGTTTAGCAGCCTCCAAATTGATACATAGATTGATACAACCATTATAAAACTCAAAAGACACCGGGAGATGGCACAAAGTAGTTATTTTTCAAGAAGGCTGAGTGAGTAGACTGAGTTCAACATTTAAGGAGATATGACCGCTCATTTAATGAGGACCTGACTGACTGTGACAAAACAATTAAAGAACCTCTGCATTCTTGAGATCCCAAACTGACAGTCATGACTGCAAGGCATTAATAGTCGTTGCGTCGATCACATATCCTCGGCAAGCTCCGAGAGACTATAGCTACATGAGCATTAAACATTCGGATAAAAGTGTCAGGCGCCGAACAGAGAAACTTGAGTGTCAGGTGATTGCCGTAGGTGCTCGGCGTGACCCCGAGCACCTGTCTTATCACTCGAGCATTAATAATACGTGGATCTTAGTGGAAAACACTCATTACGTATGGGTAAGAGTGCGAGTTATTAAATATCGATATGAGACTCTCTATTCTTGCACTCATTACTAATTCAGGTGTAAATACCATCAGAAAGATGAATAAAGATACACAAGACTAAACTAAGAAATTCGCTATGCTCAAGCCTCTAAACGCTTACGGATTTAAGTTTTATAGGTGATAAGTCGGGTATTCACCAGACCCTTTTTCTAACCCATTTAATTGTTTTAGGTTCATCATCGAGATGATCACTATCTCTATTCAATGCAAAAAATCTTTCGTTAATGAATGATTTACATGTGATTTTTGCCTCAAATATATAATCTTATTTTATTTGGAGTATCATAGGTGAAGTGGGTCATTCCACCTAATGGAAAAAGCTTTATAGAAGAAGAAATACTGGACATAGAAGCAATAATCAAACTATTTACACTTTTTTTTAAATAACGATACTCGTATGAAACGAATAAATTTTGGTGGATTTAAGATGATTTACCTTCAACAGAAGCTACTGTGTATTTGTTTAGCATGTACAGATTCATTTTGCTGGACGATTTTACAGTGAATTCAGCTATGGATTGAAAATTTTTGTAAAATGTGTTTTTAACTTTTGATTGTTTTTTACGTAGCATTTATTTTGGAATTTTATTTCGTAAAGGATAATCATTTTTGTAAGGAAGTAAATCGGCTAAGGGGATCCAACCCTCCACAGAAGGATTTTGGCTGACTTAGGCCTTGCCCCAGTAGCCTTTACCTCCTATCTTATAACGGATAGGAGTCGTCTCCCCCCTGCCACATAAGCTTAGACTTCCTATAGAGGATGTATCCACTACCATCTGATCAGAATATTTGGTAAATTGTAGGGCATGGTTGCCCCGGTTTCAAGTAATTAATTGACAAATTCTCATCACTAAATAATGTAACGTGTTTAATAGTGTATGAGACATACCTATTGAATATTGTTATGCGACGTCATTTAATGAGTAAAATTTATGTATTACAATGGTAGAATGCCACGATTGGTGTGCCCTTAATGACACAAAAGAGGAGAATGAAAAGTTTTATGAGTAATGCTTTATATTCTAAATTTATATTTCAAATATGCATCCTAAATCAATGACAACCAATAGATGAGTGGATCTCAGTGAAAAAAGTTGATGAGATTCATTCATCCAATGATTTCCATTGATTAAATATATATATTTGAAATATAAATTTGGAATATATAGCAGTGGTCAAGTTTTGTTTTGGTGCCTAAGTCCATATTTAATGGCTCAAATTAATTGCCTTTTTTTTCTTCTAATTTTACCTTTTGCTTAGTCACCAATTAAAAAATTCTAGAAAAAAAAAGGAGTACTTGTTTTTTTCATGGATTAAAAAGGGTAAAATTGGGGACCAAGTAGCAAAATGTGCAATTAAAATTATTTATTGTTTGTTCTTTACAAACTAAATTTCAAATACACTAATTTTCATTAATTTTTTTTAAATAGTCAATATAATAGAATACTTGAGTGTCAAAATGATAAAAAATAATAATAATCAAGCATGTCATCTCTCTTACATTGCACAAATGGGACCAATGAAAGAGCACCCAAATGCATCATAGTTTTTTTTTCTAAATTACTATTAATTTAAAAATAAGAAAAAATGACTAATTTTTAATCCAAAAAGTAGAATGATTACTAAAAATTTTTAAAAATAAAAACCACAAACTTCAAGAATATAGTAAAAAGAGATGCCATATATGCCAAGGAATAATTTGGGAACTCACTTTTAGAAACCCCATATAATTATAATTATTTAGAAAGTTAATTCCTATCATTTATTTAATACAAAGAAAAGGAATCAACTAAAATAAATATCAGTCTCTATTATATAGAAAGTTTTTTTAAAAAAATTGTGATAAAACCTATAACACTGAGAGAGTAGAATTAGAAACATTGATGAAAATGAAAGGAAATAAGAACGAAAGAAGGAGGTCGGTTCCTTGAACAAAACGTATCTCTAGGCTCAGGCTCGGAACTAGATTCGGATCTAGGTTCGTATTCTTCTATGACTTTGAGACGATAAGAACGACCCACTCCTCTCTCTCTCTCTCTCTCTCTCTAAGCCTTTCACCCCCTACAAGTACCCTCTCTCTACCTCACCGCCTCCAGTTCCAAACCCTTCTCTCTCTCTTTCTATCTCTCTCTCTCTCCAACTTTCTCTCCATATTCTAGCCTCGCCCACATACACACTCTTTCCATATAGAGAGAAAAACAGAGCATTATC
Source organism: Ilex asprella (assembly GCA_023539305.1). Taxonomy (NCBI): domain Eukaryota; kingdom Viridiplantae; phylum Streptophyta; class Magnoliopsida; order Aquifoliales; family Aquifoliaceae; genus Ilex; species Ilex asprella. The sequence goes on along the minus strand of CM042198.1, from coordinate 20,202,551 downwards.
TCTGTATTTCATTGGAAGTGACAAGCTGGCGATCGATAATAAGGAATCCAGTGTACGTGAAATCAAGCCCAAGAACAGGCGTATAATGGTAAGAAAGCAATTTTCTCCTCAAATCAATAACTTTCTCACATTCTCTCTCTGTGGTTCTGGGTTTGTCCTGTGTTGCTCTGTTTTGAGTCTGATTTTTGTATTGTAGGGAGCTGGAGGACCAGATGAGGAGGATTGTAGGTGGCCTCCATGGTTGAAACCACTGCTGAAGGAACACTTCTTTGTTCAATGCCAATTACATGTGGATGCACACAAAAGCGAATGTAACATGTACTGTCTGGATTGCATGGACGGCGCTCTCTGTTCTCTCTGTTTGGCCTACCACAAGGACCACCGTGCCATCCAGGTTGGTTTTTCTTTTTCATATCACTTGATTACTCTGTTTTCATCTTATTTAGCATCTGGGTTTAATCCATTTTTGTCAAAAGCGGCCTTTTCTTCTTAGCTTCTTCAGTGGAATCACAAAGATTCTCTGGCTTCAACTTCCTTTTAGCAAAGTGGTCTTTTGGGTCTCTGTTATTTCTTCATTGCTAAGAATAATGATAGATTTCCAAATCGGCTTGTTCTTCATATATAGCTCTTTCTTTAACCCGTTTTAGCCATTGGGTCTGTAGTAAAACCCCCCTTTTTCATGGATTGCTCTGTTTTTATATATTCTATATGCTTTACATTAGTGACTTACAAAATGTCAACGATGTTTTCTGGTTTGCTGTAATTTTTGGGAAATTTGATAAAGCTATAATCAGACTACTTTGTGTTTCAACCATTTTGCATTGTTTGACTTGTTAAATGTCATTCGTTTTTCATCGAGTTTACTTTTTTTTTTCCTCAAATTTATTGCTCATATATGTTGGTCTGTTTAAGGATCGTTGGTTATTAATTGGGTTTCGCTATTTGTCTTTGGTACAGATAAGGAGGTCATCATACCATGATGTGATCAGGGTCTCTGAGATACAGAAGTATTTGGACATTGGTTCAGTCCAGACCTACGTTATCAACAGTGCTAAGGTTGTCTTCTTGAATGAGCGGCCACAACCTAGACCCGGCAAAGGGGTCACTAATACCTGCGAAGTCTGTGAGCGTAGCCTCCTCGACTCCTTCCGCTTCTGCTCTCTCGGTTGCAAGGTACTGCAATGGCCATCAATACTATATTGTCCACAGAAGTCTCAATCTGCATATATGATGTCTAGATTGATCAGTCTTTTAAGGAGTTTGTTTTGTCAAATTCTCATACTACAATGAAGTCATTAAGATTGGGTGGGTAGGCTCATTGAAACCACAGGAAAACCCAATTACATTATTGGGTTTAATGCCAAATAAAAAAAAACAACTTTTGATGAATATATTTTGGGGTTAAATTACGATTTAATGCGGTTCCTAATCTCTTTTATGAAGAATTTTGATTGGGAATTCACCAAAATAATGATTTGATGATGTTGTTAATCACTGTTATTGTTTAATATGCAGATTGTTGGGACCTCGAACAATTTCCAGAAGAAGAACAGAGCTTTGCCGGAGAAGAAACGCGCTCTGATGACGGCATCGGACTCCGAGGACTCATACAGCAGTAGCAGCCATGGCCGGCGCAAGAGCCCCATTAAAGACTACAAAGTCCAGAGTTTCAGTCCGTCAACTCCATCCCCAACTTCGGTTAATTACAGAACTGCCAAGAGAAGAAAGGGAATTCCACACAGAGCCCCAATGGGAGGACTAATCATAGAATATTAGAAACCCCTACTTTTTACCTTAATTTCCCTAATACCACGCTCATAGAGAAAGAGTAGTAGACACTAGCGCTTTTACTGAAGAGGCCAGTGTTGGGAAAACCCTGATGTATATACAGAAGCAGTCAATAGAATGTGATCATGAAAATAGAGGGGGGGGGGGGGGTAGGGGTGAGAAATAAGACAATGTACAACGTCTAGAATGTGGAGGTAAGAGTTTGGAGAAGAAAAATAAGCTTTAGTTTGAAATATGAAAATATAGTGGGTTACTGAGGTCATTATACATAAGTTTTTATCTCTTATGTTTATTGCGTGGGGTCAAAATGTAAATACTGTTTTGTGTTAGGGGCTAGAATGCAATTACAATGTACTCGTATAAAAGCAGGGTTGGTGTCTATATATGGAATGAAATAAGAGATTTTATGGTGTATAATGCTTGTTCAGTGTGCTGTTCTCTATTTTTAGAAAGCTTATTCAGTGGAAATGCTTGTGGGACAATGGGTCCCAGTAGTGGCCGGCTGGGTGGGAAAAAGGTTAAAACGTTTGTCGTTGTCATGGGAAATACGTGTCGGGTGATGGTTGGATGAAAGATGCAAGTTGTGTTTCGTCTTTGGAATAATGAATTAGGTTAGCCGCCCTTGGATCTAACGTGTGGCTTGCTTCAAAACGTGAGTTTCTTGGTGGAGGGGTTTTGCTAGTCTTCATGTGGGGTATAATTGGTTTCTCACCGTCAGATTTCATTTGAGGGCTGAGATTATTTTGGGGTTCATTTGTGGCCTAAATTTTTTTTTATTTTTTTGATAACTGAAATAATACACTAAAATAAAATTTAAATAATTCATAAAAATTAGAAGGATATTCATGTGGCAAAGGACAGAGATCCCATACTTACACAAGTGATTCAAACTTTGAAAATGTTAAATACATAAGATCATTGAAAATTCTCTCTAATAATTTTCTTTATTCTTTGGTAGACCATCTTGGAACCTCTTGTACAATAGAGAATTCTTCACCAATAAATTGAGAATAATTTATAATAAAAAAAAAAGGATCTGTATCCTAACTTAAGTAGAAGTTCGAGATTAGCCTAATGACTATTATCTCGATGTTCGACTTTAAGGTCACGTGTTCAAATTTTATTGTTCCCTTCGTTAATAGTGTCCAACAAAAAAAAAATTCTAACTTTGACAGGGGTTTTTTAGTCATTGATTGGTTTGTAAAAGTTGCACTAGTGGATCATTTGGCTGCTTGCCATCTGCTTTGATGTGGGTCGATCCTGATCGTTGAATATGGTTGGTGCAATCTGTAAGGTCATTGCATACATATATTGACTGGTAGAAGTTTCGTCCTCAATGCGCTGTCCTTGTGCAGAACACAATTTCGTTTTTTCTACTTCTCATAGAGAAAGACCTGCGCCAACAATTTTATGGTTAAAATATATATTATTTTTTCTATATTTTAAACAATAATTAAACTTATAATAGCACTATAGTAATCTCTTATGTCTTTCCGGAACTATCAACACGATTTTTTTTTCAACGCAATGCATTATGAAGATGGTGATGGCGATGACGTATTTCCTTGATATTTTATGAGTGCTTGTACGTGGTGGTGATGGTGGGGGGTGATTTGCGAGATGTAATAAATATGAAGCTGTATTGTCATATTTGCAGTACCTTGTCTAGAAAAAAAAATGCCTAATTCTTTTTTTATTTTTTATTTCTTTGCTTTACCTTATGTGCACATGCATAAAATGGTAAACAAAAGGTTTTGAGGCTTATAGGTGACAGAATTTTCATATGCACAAACGTTGACAACCTTGTACATTATAAATTTTTATATAGATAACTTGATCTTTGATATTTTTTTCCGACAATGATGATTATATAAAAGTGGTTTCGGAGTTGAACGTCCATAATAAGGTTGTACAAATTTATAAAATTGACTTGTATGTTACTATTATCCTTCTTTGTTAAATGTCTATCAAATTTTTGTTTGAAAGATTTAAACCAAATAGAAACAGCAATGCTTAATCTTAGATAAGTAAACAGATGAAAGAAACCAAACAAAAATGTTTTTCTTTTTTTAAACTTAATCTCTCCTTAATCAACTCGTGGCAACCCTAAAACCTAGTATTAATGGGGTTGGTACATATATTGTCCCAAAAAGTTGGCACAATGTGTAGCACCATTTCAATGGTGAGAGAAAGCTGGTCATTTTCTTTTCACTCTCACTTTCACCGCCGATCCTTTAGATCAGCAATGAGAAAAGGAGCTCATACCGTTTTGTCTTTTTAACTTTTACCACCTACGCATTGACTTACATTTCTTTCCCGTGTTCACACAAATGAGGCACAATTAAAAAGTAGTAGCTTATTAGAATTGGATCGGTCATCGAATTGGGTAGAAGATTGGGTCAATGATTTATTGGTTTAACTGGTGGGTCACTGGTCGGACTGAGTATATAATAAAAAAAATAAAAATATATATAATAATTATAAAATATAATAATTTAACTAAAAAATATAAAATATGTCTAAAATACATACAATTTGTCATAAAATTAATAAACTTAAGTAAAAGAAACATTCTTGAGAAATAAAGTTGAGTAAAAAAATTCAATATTAAATTTAAAATCTTAGCGAGGGAGATCATTTGACATATAATTCCTGTTTAAAAAAAAATCAAGCTATCATCATATTTTAAGGGTTAGGGCAATAAAGAGATCAGAAGGTTGAGAGTTGAAATTTTAAGGGATTAGAATTTAATTTTTCATTTGTCATTGAACCGGCCGATTTTTATAAAATCGTCGGTTCACAGTTTTTAACAAGAACCGGCCGATTTTTCGGTTTTTAGTCGGTTATCTTCCTTAAGCGATTCAACTACAGAATCGAACCGGCTAAGATACCGGTTCACGGTTGAACCGATAGAATCGGTCGGTTCGGTCCGGTTCTAATAACACTGGTTGCTTGTGAAAGTTTCTTTAAGGCAATAGTTTAATTAGTAATTAAAATGTATAAGTTATAAATTTAAATGTCTTAAATTTGAATTTTAGTAATCTCTTGGGACGAGATTATGTAGGATTTATTTTTCATGAATATCCTAATTCCGTCGTAGATGTCCTGCCTTTGACGGACTAAAGAGAAAATTAGTCGAGATATGCATAAACTAATCAAAACACCTCTGACCGTTAAATCAAAAAACAAAATTTCTTCTCAGCCCAAAAAACCTATGCCCTAATAATATTACTATCTATACCTAATTTGTTAAATTAATTTATTGTAATTATTAAATTAATAAAAAAAATTAATTAATATTGAAATTTATTATCGATATAATAGTGAAAATTAACTGAATTGAAGTAGCATTGTCCTTAGCCTAAACTAAACTCCAAGAAAGAAGAAGTTATGATAAAAACTTATATGTAACAGTGATAGCGTGTCATTATTATTAACTACAAATAATAACTTAAATTAATTTATTATAATAATTCAGACGTCTTAAATTTGAATCTTGACAACTCATTAGAATTAGGTCACGAGAGATTTATTCATCATAAATATACTGGTCTCAGTGTGAATTACTCTGAGTTTGAATCTTGACAACTGAAAAGTAGATTAATTAAGCTGATCGTTAAACTAAAAAAAGATATCGTTTTATTATAGTCACGTAGTATTATCACTTAATAAAAAATTAACAAAGGAGCAAGTAAGCTCCACATAAATTAGTAATTTCCCCATATAAAAAAAATGGGGTTAATTTTTTTTTTAATTTGTTTATTTGTTAATTATTTATTAAATTATATACAATAATAATAATAATATGACATCACGAATATATTCAATATTTAATCAAAAGATATAAGAAAAACGCAAAACAATTGACACGTAGAGATTCTTTCCTTTAACATGTTTTCCGGTAGAGATTTCCAGATTTCCGTAAGAAAAGCGTGTGGTGACACATGGGTTAACTTGTCTTTTTCTGATTTTATGTATTTAATTTTTCACAAAAGTCAAGTTTGTGTGATGTGTAAAGCGCCACGTGCCAGTTAGCTTCCCATCAACTTGCATTGCTCATACAGGTGTGCCATCGCATCACATGATCTTTCTAGTGGCGGCTCAACCCAATTTAGAGTTTAAACCGGAAATATTATCATGTCTTCCAGAATTTTTGGTGTTTAAAGTCTATGTTTTTTTTATTTTTTCCATATTGTTAGGCTGACCCTGACTCTTTTTTTATTCTCCATGAAGTAAGAAGACAAATCATAATAATATGTCAAAGTATTTTTATGCATAGACAAACTCTAAATAATTACCAATTTTACATTAAAATTACGATAATTTATTTATTCATAGGAAGACACACATGGTTGGATTTGACTCGTTAAGAAAATTTGACTAAATTTTGTTTAAATTTAGCTACATTGTAACTTGTCAAACATGTTTAGAAAATCGAATTAAACTGTATGGTTTAAAGTCAAACACGAGTTGCTTGGATGTGTGGTCAATCATTTCAGGTGAAAACTTAGCCATTCACGTTTTAAAAAAAATTTTGATATTAACCCTACATGCCTCTATTTTTAGAAAACAGACAATAGTCCTCAAACCTCGATAAAAACACAAGTGTCAATAGTAATTTGAGAAAAAAAGAAATAACAGAAAAACGGCCAGTAACTAAACTCCCTTTGCAAATTTGAGGCCTAATGTCTCTGAGTGTGACTTTGGACCAGATCATCCACCATGCTTATAAATCATTTATGTTTAAAGTGAGATTCTTGGAACTCTGTCGGCAAACCTGCCTAATGGAAGTGAAGCATTTTTTGTTTAACTTTACATGATTTCAACCTATCTATTCTTGTTGGTAAAAATGTCATTTCCTTCGTCAAACCCGTTTCACCTTTTTTCAACTTTGTCATTTACAGAGAGCTTGAATCTCTTTATCGGCCTTTTTTATCACTTGGTGGTTGTGGGCTTAAAATTGTAATCCCAAGTTATGGGTGGCTGGTAGAGAGAGAAAGACAGAGAGTGAGAGAGTTTAAATCTACTTAAAAACAACAATATCTACGTCTCAGTCTAAATTGTTTTCGTGTATAATTCATTAAATAATTTGCTTTCTCGATTCTTTACAGTATCACCACCATATTAATACTCTATTTGGTACAATAAAAAAAATAAAATTATGAAAAGTTAGACAAATAGGACGTTAAAGAGATA
>CM042198.1:20137054-20190567 GCA_023539305.1 Ilex asprella | reverse complement strand
GGAAAACATGGAATTTGTTAGATGTGATGTTTAGCAAAATATATCATGTTTTATATTTGTCTTCATGTTCTTACTATTCCCTTATTTGTTTTGATTCAATTATAAGTTTTTGCAAGATAATCTCATGGTATGGCCAATAATCAAACATATATTATAACGAAGTGGACAATTTGTCTGTCTTTAGGCTTGTGAATAAGAAAGACATTATAATACACAAGGAATGGTGAATGTGAAAGGATAAGCACCCTCCAAAGAAATGCCAAAAACATCACTAGTGTAGACTAAGCAACATCCTTGTTAATGACTAAGCTACGATGTTAATAGGTAACATAAGACAAATTACTATGTGCCGAAGTGACGTATAAATATATTTTTGTGCATTAATGCATACAAATGTATAAATCTCAAAAATAGCATAAAAACAGGTGTTCTTAGAAATAGTCGAAGATTGAAAAGTAAAAAAAAAAAAATCTCAAATGCATGTTACAAATTGAAATTATATGTGCTCGTCGAGTGCATTCTATAATTTTAGTAACGAATATAAAAAAATGTAAAAGAAAAAAACACATCAGAAAGATCGCATAAGTCACACATGAGGTCTTAGGTTCAAATTTAGATCAAATAGTGCGCAATTATATAATATCTCATTTAAGATCATACAATTCCATCGAATTCCTTTCATAGATTTTCGAACCTCTGATAGACAGAATCTCCATGCATGTGTTCTACAAGCTTTCAAAAAGTTGTTATTGACTAGTATAGTACCCGGCTTCGATCGATAAACTTTCATTTCACATAACCACTTAATATAGTTTGAAAAGCCAAAGAAAGATAAAAATGCTTTCTCCCAATATTTTTTTCTTTTATTTGAAACGCTTTTTGGGCTATGGGGAGAGAGTTATGAGTATGTTCCCTCATTCCCGCTAGATTGAGTACATCTCAGACCTATATTCTTATCGCGAATCTAAAAGTTTGTATAATTAAGATTATTCGCTGTTAAATAAGATAAATAATTAATAGGGCATAGGAATTATGCTGTGGAATTTTATAGTGGAGGTGGTAGACATGTAAGAGCACTAAAGCAAGACTCAAAAAAGAAGTGGAGTGAATGTGGATCTCACTATATCTTCTACTTTGTGTTGTGTTGATTTGCTACTTTCTTTTGATGTAATGCCCCCATCCCTTCTTGTTTTTTCCCAGCGCCCAAAAAATTGTTCTATATGTGATGAAATATTTTCTCATTCTTGCCTTTTAATATGCACCCTTCACTTTACCCTTTATTACAATAAAATACACATCAAACAGTTCAAGTTTCCTAAGCAATGATGTCATTAGTTTACTAACTCTTATCTGATGATATATGAAGCAGAGAGCCCACACCATTGCTGATGGCTTCCTCTCTCTCTCTTCCAAAGTGGGACCTCCACACTCTATTGTTTAAGATTGATTGGTTATTCTTTTGTCAGCTTACCAACATTACCTACTTTGGTATATATCAAAATTGGTACTTCCTGACCCATGAGTTCTTCTAGAGGTACTTCCTCCATTGTTTTGTTGACCCACTGTTTTTTTTTTGGTAGTTCCACACGGTTTTCTTATGTTAAATTCTTATTGTTGACATGGGGTGTGATCGCAAGTGATCGTATACCGTAAGCTTAAAATTTACGAATCAACTTCTATAAAATTTAGATAAGAATATCTGCAACAGAGTTGACTATAAACTGATTAAAATACTTGAAAAGTTTTTTATAAGACTAAATTTCTAGGGCACCAATAGGAATATGATTATTGGTTATCAGTGAAATTAGCCTATGTTGCGTTTTTGTTTTTGTTTTAATTTAAATATAAGTCTTTTATAACCAACCAAACTAGTTAACATAATTGAACTTGCACAACCCGTATAAGTTGACACGCGTTTAATATATAGATGGCATGCATCATATGATGTTGATCACTTTAGGAGTAGATATTTTGATACAATTTATAAATCATGTTATATAATAGTTCATTTATTTAGTAAAATCTCTATTTTCCGACACTGCATGAACTCGTTTATTGATGTAATGAAAGGTCATTCCTGACTAAATTCAAACACCAAAGGCCCTTTTCATGATGCCTAGGGTTCAAGCCATTATATTTAAAATTTACCTTATCATTAAAATGATGCCCTTGAGAGAGAGAGAGAGAGAGAAGGAAGCCAAATATGCTTTACTAAAAAAAGAAAAATGGACAATGATGTCAATGAACACAAAACACATGTCGCACGTGTGCACACATACACATTAAAGGGGATGAGGATTGAGGGGTACCTTCTTTTAATTGTCTTTTTGACAGAATCAAAATAATTGCATTTATTAATTTCATTTGTTTTCTGGATCGATCAAAGCACAAGTTGGGAACCTGGAAAGTTTAACTAATATTTTTGCATGCCCACAACCCCCCCACCTCCTCCACCACCGAACAAATGGCCAAGGTGGTATCTGGTTCTCTAATGTCAGTACGTTGTACTAGGTAGGTTTGAGAATAGGCCATGGTTCACTCTACTTTCAAATTTCCACTTGTAGGTAGGGCTAACAATGAGTCATAAATTCTTGTCGTATGATTTTTTTTTATAATTTATATCCGATTCATTTATATTTGTGTATAATCAGTTTCATGTGGGTATAAGTTGTGTTTATCATATTAATATTGATTCATTTATTTGACAAGTCTACTGGATCTACCAATATACTAATCGAATCCATTAATGCTCAATCCAAACTCGCAGGTCTTGTCTAAAATTAACTATGAATATTGAATCTATAAAAATACAATGAGTGTTTTACTTCTTTTACAAATTGTAATGGAGGGTGTCCTAATTCTTTAGAGATATCTTAACATGAAAAGTGTACCTTGAAGAAAACATCGGGATTCTTTTTCATTTTTTTTGTTTCCATGGTTACATGTGTTCAAGTCAACTTATGTGTGTCTCGATTAATCTTCTCTTCGGTATGTCCAAGACAAGTCGTCCACGCTGAAACTAAGGTATTTTTGAGGGATAAATCCCTTATAGTCTAATATCAAAAGATTGTTAAGATTCGAATTCAAGACATCTGAATTTACAACTCGTCGTTTTTATACCACTTGAATTAACATTGGGATTCAATCTCACAATCTGTCTACAAACATGAAAAATCTTTTTTCCTACAAATTACATTACCTTCATAGAACAAATGTGCTATTTGAATCAAAACTTTTGAGCCAATATATTTAGGAGTGTTCATGGGCCGGATTATCTATGGGTCCCATTACCTGGCCCGATAGTTGGCCCATCGGAGACTGAACCCAATATCCTTTAAAAAAAGCTTGGGTTTATCCTTCAATCCACTACCCATCCCAAAGCCTGACGCAATAATCCGTTCACATACCCGAAGCCCGTCTGAAGCCCACATACCATATATATACATATTTATACTAATAGTAAAAGTATACTATTAAGAAAAAAATTTGATTGACTACTTTAACCCTAAACTAATATATATTATTCAATTTAAAACTCATATTAATAAGACTAGATTGATGTTAAATTTTTAATTGGACAACTTGACTCTCACAATACTAAGTTATTGACATTATTAATATGAAAATTATATTAATAAAACTTCATTAATATTACACATAGTCAAGCCTTTCATATTCTTTCTTTTAAAAGATAAAAATGAATTGTTAAAACAATTAAATTTACTATTATTTATTTCTATCTATTTTCATTAATTCATGACAAGTTTCTGAATTTTTAAATGAAATTGTATAAATGCACTAGAGTCTTATTTAATATAAGATTTATTTCAATATAATTTGGATAATATTAACAAACCCTTGCTTTTCATTTTCTTCTCTTTTATGTTTTAGTTTTAATAAATCCTCTTTAGTTATGTTTATTAGTAATATTAGAAGCCATTTTATTTGTATCGATTATCAATGTTACGAATATATTCAATATTACATTAAATTACTTATTACAACTTAACTTTTTAAATTTGTTTAACCAATTTTATAATTAAATGACCACCATAATTTAAAATGGCTCGCTTCCAACAAGCCCAACAAAGCCTGCCCAGTTAGGCCCACTCAGAAAGCCCTCCCAATAGGTGACGGGCTGGATTACGGGTATCTTACCCATACTCGAGCCCCACCCTGCTCGGCCCGGCTCGCCGCTCGCCTAAGTAAGGGCTTGCACCTACACTACTCAAATCCGGCTCGAAAAAAATTCACTGGCCAAACTCGGCCCGGACCATGCACAACCCTAAATATATTGTTGTCGTTGACTTTAAAGTATACTTTATTCGATATTTGGACACATCGTTAATCCAACGATAATAATAAATTAGTCAATAAACTAATTCAATAAATAAAGTCTAAGTAGCATTACGGATCATACGATAGCTGCATTGACCCATATTATTGGGGGTATTGAATTCGATTTCTTGGTCCAGCCCAAAAGTTGTGCAATCCAAATTCTAGTTTATTGGGTTTGTTACGAGTATAGGCATTGTTTTGACAGTAAACAAAAGTTGGATTTGGGCTTAAGAGAGAAACTTAACCAAGAGGTATTCTCAGTGGGGCCCATGAAAAGGGAAGAGTCGAAATGTGAAAGGGATAAGACTGGCCGCAATGCCATGTAGAAGACAAGTGACTTCTAATTGATTAAAGGGACTGATGGAACAAAACTCCCCATCCCCTGCACTCCAAAATGGGTGAGAGGTGGGATCACATTGCTTTCAACAATGGACGAAGCAATGAATCATTGCCCACACAACTTGCAGGGACCCTCCTCTGAAGTTCATTCATCTCGACATGCATCTTATTGAAAGAATAGTCCAAGACACTCTATTATCGTCCTTATTCTTGTTCTTATCTCTTTTAAATTGATAATAATTAGTTATTATTTAGTTTCTTCGATGGAAATGACCTATCAAGAGTTCTAGTTTCTTCTATTAAAATGACCTCACAGAGTTGTGAGAGAGCTTACTCTAGACTCTATAATGTACAAAGTTATCTAATAAAAATGGTCATGTGATACAAACGTTTAATCATTTGAACAAAATTGACAAAAATCAAATATATTGAGAACTAAACTGACACCGATTGCATAATTTGAGAGCCCAAAATAAAATTTACCGTTTCCACATAGCCTTGTAAGGTTTTAGTACCACTTTGAAGTATGACTTACATTTTTTAACATGTCCTTACAATATCAAGAGGATATTAGACTTTTGTTTTTGTTATGTAATTCATTGTGTTGGTGGAGAAGGGAAGATATTACGGGATTCGTTTCTATTCGTGGGTTGATTGTTATTTTCTTTATTGTCAGTTATCAAATTACATTGCACAATTAGTGACATTCTATAAACTTTGTATCCCTATATATTACTATTGTGATCTCTCTTGAGACACAATGAATAAGAACATCTCCCTCTCTTCTCCCGTAAATTGTTATCAGAACAATCGGAACACATAAATCATTGAATTCTTGTTTATTTCTTTACATTGCATAAAGTTTGTCGAAACAATGCTATCTAAGAAACTGAATCCACATATTGAAGGCATGAGCTGGTGCTTTGGGTACAATGGACTCGGACTCATTCAATTCATAAGCATTTGTCAATTGTCATCGTCTTGCCTATTCATAGTCGAAACCTATTAAGGTGTGGTCACATCTTTGACCAAAATATCTTTCTGCCAAAGCTTTTATGAGCCCCATTACCATACATTCTACTTTTTTTTTTTTAATATTGTATCAAAATTGCAAAAAAAAATAAAATAAATAACATTGAAATTTCGACTCAATCTAAAAAGGTTACTAAAGAAAAGAGGTTTTCTAATAATTTGGCCTCGATCCAAATATTTTACAGTTGTAACACGTCCAAAAAATGTGTTAAAACTGAAGTCAACTTGAATGTTGACCTAAATGACTTGCAGCTATTCTTTATTTAATTATAATTTTTGATGTGTTAGTTTTTACCCGAACCTTCATGCTTCGAGTTCTTGATTTTGTGGGATTCAACATTCAAGTTGAGAATACAATGAGAGAGTTATTAGTCGATTTCTTCTCTTATTTAGTTATAATTTTTGGTAATGTACCTCATACAGACTAGACTACAATAGTCTTAACCAAGCCTTCATACTCCAGAGTTTTCAATTTTGGGGAATCCAATTTTCAAACTGAGAAATTTTCAAACTGAGAATACGATGAGAAATTTCCAACTAGTTTCATGGCCACATTTAAGTGTGTTGGAAGAATTTGCTCCATGTGAATAGTCAACTAGTTTCATTGAATGACTGCCCTTTGTTATTATCGATTTTCCAACACAGACAAAGAACTTCGTTTTTTCACAACCACCGACCTAAATGAAACAAGTACAAGGTTTTAGAGAGGATTTGATTGTAAAATTAGTGTAATTGTAAACTGTAATGACCGTTTAAAAAAACATTCTATAATTTCGAAATAAAATTTTGATTTTTATGAGACGGGTGGACGCCGTGGTAGATCCAATGTCAGTCGTGCATTGATGGGCAACCTGGACCAAGAAGAATAGGATGTCACATGATCCTAAAAACTAGATAGGCTAATTTTTCTGTAGTGTCCCTTTCTTCTAGTAGTGCTTTCAGCCTAACAAAAACATGGACTATTTATCGAAAGGATGTGTTTTAAGGACATTTCCCTTGGAGTTAGGTGGGACCTCATAGGCAGTAGGTAGGTTTATTAGGGTGTGACTGCATACCATAGCATTATGCATAGAATATGTGTGTGTGTGAAAGAGAGTGGACAACCTTGGGTAGTCAAAGGCTTCTCCTTCAACTTCAAGCACAAAATTGGTGGTTGTTTTAATGCAAGATAAAAAGTTGAAAGGATGAAAAGTTGGATGGATAAATAAAACATCATATTTGGTAAAGAAAGAAAGTTGGAAGGATGAAAAAGTGGATGGATTGACTTTCCTTCCAACCCACCAAAATTAATTCCTCCAAAATCGGACGGAAAGTGAATGACAAGTTAATTATTTGTGTTGAGATATATCTTATTTGTCTATATATCTTTTTATATATACATATATTATGTATACATTAATTTCATATAAAAATACAATGATAAAATATGTATTTATATATATATTTAAAAATAAAAAAATTAAAAATTAAAAAAATTAAAATTAAAAAAATATTTTTCCAATCTTAATTAGGAGTGAAAATTTTTAACTAACACGATGACATGAGTCGAACTCGACACGAATTTGATTAACTCGAACACGAACGCGACACGAAAATAAACATGTCAACTCGTAACTCGACACGACACAATTAGTTAAATGAGTTAAGTTAGGTGTGACTAATGTTCGACACAAACCCGTAGTGACTCAATACGAATCTAATACGATACGACTCAATTGTTACCCCAAATCTTAGTCAACTAAAAAAAAAAATAGTCATTTTTGTTTTCCATCCATCCAACCAAATACAACGGAAGGAAAGTGAATCATTCCTACTATCCTTCCTTGAAGGATAGAAAATGTATCCTTCCTATTTTCCATCCTTCCTACTTTCCAACTTTTCATCCTTCCTACCAAACGAACATAAGAATGTTACGAGCTCATTCCCATCCACTATGTCATTTCAGGCCTTGTGAAGCCATCCCAACTATTTATATACTAAGAATAATCTGTGTCTGAAGATATGGTGTAATGTAAATAATTTTTAGAGGAATGATAGTAACCGTTAAATGAACTTATTTAAGGTTGTCGAATAGGCTTATTAAAATCTACCACGTTTTATATTAGATTAACTCGTTCAATGATTAAAATTCGGTTTAAAAAATTTGAAGCACTGAGTTCGTCCTAATCTATTCCTCCTATGCCCTTCTATCTAGCCATATCACAATCCATAATAATTCTTGGCATGTTGGTTTTGGACCATAGAACATTGCAACTGATTAGTACATGTTCCGACACTCATTGAAAAAAAAAATATCCTTAGAAAAACCTAACCTATGAATGTAAATCTTAAAATGTACGCGAGCAACTTTAAATTTTATTTGAAGATGTGTCACTAACATGCATCGGCCATAGATGAGAGTCTCAGATTTGGATTATACGTGAAAATTTTCAGGAAAATTAGATCGATTGGACCACGAAAAAACCTGAGATTAGTATGTGTTTACATACTTGAACTAAGATTTTAAGTGTTAAATAATGGTAGAATTCAGGTGTCGCCCCTACTTCTCTCTTCTTTCGACTACAACACCTTTGCACCATCTCAATTCAGGGCTTTAGAAAATTAGGTTGCTGTTATAATATTTGGTTTCATTGTTCAAGAAAATTAAGCTTTGTTCAATCCTTTGCAAGTGGGCTGAAACACCCTTACATCCTGGACTGAAAGTCTGGTCAGGCCTGGTCCAATATCTGGAGCCCAGAAAAAATAGAAATTTGGTGCTGTAGTAAAGGATCATTAGGGCTGAGTAACCGGTGCTATGTACTCCATTTTTGGGTTGTCCACGTCTTGGGTAGGCCTATGGAGGCCCACTACCCAACCCCAAAATAGCCATCCTACCCGGCAAAAAATGCTACCAGCCCAGCCCAAGCCCGACAAAGAGTGGTGTGTGGACAGCCCAACGCACCAACCTGTTTAATTTCTTTTTGAGAAATTTGGGGCTTGGTCCGCTTTTTTAGACTTCTTTGGCTAAAAAATTCACTCAAAAATTTTGTTTGTAAATAAGGACATTTCGATATCTATAGTTCAAAATACCTCAAACAGTTATATTTAATTAAAATAAATTTAAAAACTAAATTAAATTTAAAATTCCTTATTTTTAGATATTTCCTAGATTATGACTCTCTCATAAATATATACTAGTCATATACTATGTCTGAAGGCACGATGAAACATAAATTTGAACACCCAAAAAATCTATCTCACTATATTAAATAACATTTTTTTTTCCTTCATTTTGTTGATTACATCATTTAAAATTTATTTTTAACCATTATTTTCTTCAAAATATAGAAAAAAAATTCTCAAAATACATAATTCGATAAATTTTTCCCAATATGTGTATACTATTGTGTATGGATAATGTCTAAAATAAAATCTATGTTTAAATTATAAATTAGTCAAATATTAAATGATTGAACATATGATAAAAATATGTGATATAATATTTTTAAAGGGAAAAATATATATGGGATAAAAAATTAAGTTGGTAGGTGTTTTATTATATAGATACATATACAAAACAAAAGAGAGTAACATTCAAAAAAATAAAAAATAGTAAAATTTAATATTAGCATTCAAAACAAAAAATAGTAACGTTCAATTAATATTAATATTTAAAAAAATAAAACAAAAAATAATAACATGAAATAACATCAAAAAGTTAGTAATATTATATACTACCATTCATATATTACGAGTATTTTTTCGGTAACATCACATATTCAAAAGAAGTAACATGATTCAGATATATCAGAATCAATTGAAATTAATAACATAATAATTAATTACTCGGTCTCTAAATAATAACATGATTTAGCAAATAGGACTGGCCCCCAATTACCACAATAATATAAAATACATATAACTTAAAAATAATAACTAAAAAAAGAAACTGATAAGTATTTTATTATAGTAATAATTGGGGGGGCCATCCAACTTCTTTTATTTATTTATTACTCTAGAAATTGAAATGGAGCTGTTAAGGGCAACACTAGCACTGTCTGCTCTAAGGGCATGCAGGACTTGGTGCGTTGGGACAAAGAGCTCCACAATTATTTTTTCTTGCTTCTCCCCAATGTTGGCAAGGATGTCCGCGCACTGGTTTCCCTCATGCAAAGTGTGAGCAATAGGAAATTCATTCGTCTTCATAAAATGCTTACAGTTAGCAACCAATGCCTTGCATGGGTGGTTTTCATCCAGCGGGTTGGTGAGCAGTGTGAATGCTTCTAATGAATAAGTTTCCACCACCACTCTGTCAAATCCTGAATTATGTGCAAGATCCAATCCTTTGAGGATCGCCCACAGTTCAGCTTGCAGGTTTGATCTCATTCAGCTTTCCATAGAAGCCTTTCTTTGATCATTTCTTATAAGGCCTCCGATTCCAGCAGATCCTGGATTCCCTTTAGAGCAACCATCCATGCTTAGCTTTATCCAACCTACATTGGGAAAAAACCAAGAAATTAGTCGGTGAGGTTTAATAGTTCTTTGTAAAGATAGTTCTTTGAAGGCTTTCATGATCTCAGAAGCTGAGTGCCAGCCATTTCTAGCCACCACGTAGTGTTCAGTGGTTGTGTTAGCAATACACTCTCTGTTTCTATCTTTCGAGACTTGCCAGATTATGGAGGTAAACATGATGGGGCATTGGACATTCCTCCAGTAGCAGTTGTATTTGTCCTTGAAATTCAAATCAAGCCAACTATGTAAATTCAAGCTCTGTTCAATTACTCTTTCTGTTCCACTCTGAGCCTTAATGCAATCTCTAAGAATATGTAGTGATGATTCCTCATAGGTTTTGCATCTAGAGCTGGTAGCTTCATTGGCCATGTTTCTCTTTGCTCTGAATTGGTTAGACAATAGTCTATCATGTTGGATCAGCCATAAAAAGAATTTAAGTTTGTGGGGACCTCAATTTTTCACAACCAGTTCTAGTTCAATTGGGGGGGTCCTGTTGTGGGGTTTCCCTGATGAGAAGGTTGTAAGCTAGTTTGGTTGAGAACTTTCCATTACTGATAAAGCCCCAATAGATTTGATCTTACTGCAAGTCACTGGAGTACAGTGGAGTAAGCAAAATATCAAGTATAATGCTTTGGGGAAGATTCATACCTGTTGTTGCTTATAGATCCAAGTTACCTGAATTATCCAAGAAGTCAGCCACTCTGCTTTGTAAATTCACTAAAGGTGGAGGCTGCAACTTGTGGACTGGAGGTTCATTTCCCATCCACCAGTTAATCCAGAAAACAATGTTATTTTCGTTTCCTACAATCCATTTTAACCCTTTGTCTGAGAGCTCTTTAGTTTTGAGTTTATTTTGCATTTTATCAATGATTAACTTAAAGTGCTGTTTTGATGATCTTTTGTGTACAAAGGGAATGCCCAAATACTTGTCTAGGTCATTAGTCAGTGTAATGCCACATTTTCTACTGAGGAGGCGTGCGTGAAGGGGGTCTCATCTCATGTTTGGGGAGAACAGGACTCTTTGACTTTATGAGATTTACTTTAAGTCCAGAGATCCCACAGAATTCATGAAGGACTTCCTTAATCGTGGCACAGTCTTCATCTTTAGACCTTGAAAATAGAATGATATCATCTGCAAATAAGAGGTGTGTGATGTTTGGTCCATTCCTAGAAGCTTTTAGACTTTTCCATTGACCTTTGTGAGATTTGTCTTGAATTAGTTGTCCAAGTTTTTCCATGCATAAGGCAAATGAGTCCTCTTTGGGGTTTGATTTGATTAATAGGTGATCCATTCTGGAGAATTGAGGGTGAGGTTTCAGTCATACAACTCATAATAGTGTCAACCCAGCTTTGGGGAAAGTTGAAATCAATTAATATTTGGTGGAGGAAAGTCCAGCTTATTCTCTCATAAGCTTTCTCAAGATCGATTTTGATTACCATGCTTCCATTGTTCCCTTTCTTTTTCTTTTGAGTGAGTGGACGATTTATTGCGTTATGATAGGATTATCAATGGTATGCCTACCTAGAATAAAATTGCTTTGGTTTGGAGTTATATTCTATCTAGGAAAGGTCTTAATCTAGCCACTAGGAATATAGCGAGGATTTTGTAGTTAACATTATGTAGACTTATTGTCCTGAACTGAGAGATAAGAGTGGGATTCTCAATCTTGTGTATAAGTGTCTTTGGGACAGCTTTTCTTTTTATATAAGAAAAAATGTAGTCACAATTTTTTTTTAATTTACTATATTTTTAAGGACACTTTTTTTATTATTAAAAATATTATAGACACCCCTTCTATTTTATATTTAAACATCACTCACACCCCTGTTATTAAACAATCATTTCTAATAAATAAAAACTCATCTAAAATATCAAAAAATATCTCTACATAAACCTCAAATAATATTTTTACATAAAATTTGATTAAAATTCGATTCGATTAAAATTCAATTCGAGCTGATTAAATTTATTTTTTTTATGTATTAAAATTCAAATCTATTAAAAAAAATTACCTATTAAAATTCAAATCGATTTGACCTCTACTCGAGTTTTTAGTGCATATTAAAATTTGTTTTGAGTTGATCAAAATTTATATTGTTTTACTTATTAAATTCATGTCAATTAAAAATCAATTCATTAAAATTTGAGTCAATTAAAATTTATATTTTTTATGTATTAAAATTTGGATTGATTAAAATTCAATGCTAGTTAATTAAAATTTCATTTGAGTCGATTAAAAATAATTTTTAATTAGTTCAAATTTTAATACGCAAAAAAATATAATTGTTAATCTACTCAAATTTTAATACGTAAAAAATTAATTTTAATTAACTCGAATTCAATTGTAATCAACTTGAATTTTAATAAGTAAAAAAAATTGAAAAACAGAGGGAGTCTTATTAAAATATGCTTATGTAAAAGGGGTATAGATAAAATTTGTCCTAAAATATATCATGAAAAATTTAGTTAAATTACATTATAATTAAATTTTAGGGTGTCAATAAAGATTCAAAAAATAATAGAGGAGATATAATAAACTATAGCGCATGTGGTTGAAAATTTTCCTATACAGAATTAATGTCATTGGGATTCCCAATTTGATTACCATCCAACTTTCGGCGCCCTCCGCAAATCACGTTAAGCATTTCATCCTTTTTTCAGGTTAACTCTTTTCATACCCCAACCAAATCATCAACCCCATGGTTCCAGCCCTTTTTGTGAAAAAAGAGGACATGAACAACACCAAGTTTAAATAATCATACAAAGTCACAAAACAAAGAAAATGCATCCACACCCATCTTCTTCTTCAATCCTCCATGCACTGACCCTATTGCAACCACGTACAGTATCATCACTTACACATAGCCTTGCTTGTATTTCCTAAACAGATCCTCAGTTTTGGCATTCCTAAATGCACAACACCCTATTAGATAAACACATATCATACCAACTAGGGTTATGATCAATATGATGTCTGCTCTTCTCCATTCTTTCTTCAGATTTGCTAGCAATCCAGCTTTGCACGAATCGCAGGCGTAGCACAGCTGCGTCTGCTCGTTGCTCCACTGCAGACAATCCATGTCTGCGGCCATGTTTATTGGGCTAATCCAGTATGTTGGGTTCACAAAGGTGTACCCACATTCTGTTGGTGGCTTACAGCATCCTGACTGTGAACATTAACAAAGAAAAAGATGAGAATATTTAGAAAAACAAAGCTGTTAAACACATGGTAGAAGAATCCTCAGTGTGTTACTTTGTTGATGGTTTTCTTTGCCTAGGACTTCTAGTTTGACATTGACATCACTCCAAGAATAATTGAAGAGAAAAAGTGGCTGTTTGGAAGGAAACTTCCACAAAAAATATGACTTTAGAATAAACTTCTATTTTAAGCTTGGCATTAGGGTTTCTGAATTTCTCTCCATATGGTTGAAGATCTTTGGCACGAAGAAGATATAACTTACTTGTACCTAAGGCTTTTGGGGGGTTCGGCTCCCCTCCAATTTTTTAAGAATCTGAGGATTTTACCATTCTTTTTAATGGCCAAGATCTATACACATAAGTAGATTTAATTAATTAAAAAATAAAATTTTTAAATATACTGATGAGTGAGTACAGATCTTAATCATTCAAAATTAAATTGAAAAATCTTTCAATTCTTCGGAGGGGAGCCAAACCCGCTCTTGGGTTGTGCGCGTTTTTATATGTAGTGAATTTGATTGTGTTAAAGTTTCTCTCTTTTGAGATTTGCTCAGTGATGGCCCCCTTCAATTATTTCTTGGGATGTAGTTTGAATTTTATTCTACTATCAAATTTTTGTTCAATAATTGAGCTTTATTGTACTATCTAATTTTTTGATCAATAAATAAGATCATCATTTTAAAGAATGTTATAAAAAATTCTAGAAATTAAGGGAAAACAGAGATCCATTACATTGTCTTCACCATTTCTTTTGTTGAAACTCGTCGTGATATTCATATCAAGTGAAAAAATTATTCGAATAAGCTCAACAAAATCTTTATCCCAACTATTTTAGTGTCATGTGAAAAATATTGGGCAAGAATTAAAAAAGATGAAAGAAGAGGAATGAAGTTTACCTGCAAGGGGCTAATGTGAGCATTAAAGAAATCCTGAGCCATCCTATAACTCTGGTTCAACTCTGCACACATGCTGGTGGAGCTAAGACAGTTCCTTATCCTATCCCACTTATAAGAACTTCTAACTCTCCGGCGAAGCCAGCCGGAGAAGTCATCAAGATGATACTCCAAGTAAGCCCTGCTAGGTTCAATATGGCCATGGCCCCTAACAGTAACCATGTAGACAAAGACCACCAAACAAGCAAGTAATATTATAAGAACAAGCATGGCAATGAGGTAGAAAATGAGTAGCCATGGGACTCTCCAGAACCCTCCAATGAAGCCGGCGATAGCCACAACCAAGATCAAGATGCCCAGAATGATGACAGGCCATTGGAGGATCTTCACGCAGGAATTGTCTGGTTCTGTTGCTAGCCAAATTCCGGCACCGATTATCGGAATGGAGAGGAGCATAGCTACAAAGTTGATGGCTCCGATGACATTGTTGCTTAGTGCCATCTTGAGGAAGGAGTTCTGTGGAGATTTTCAGGGCTGGTTTTGTTGGATGAGAGATGTATCAGAAGGAATAGGCTCAAGAAGAAACTGTCTTTAAAAAAAAAACAGTGAACCTACACAAATGGGGCAAGAGTAAGACAAAGGAAAATAAATTTAAGTAACTTCATCCAGTATAGTTATAATAATAATACGAGATTGTATAAAATTCTTCATAATGTTTTAAAATTGATTATAAATTTTCTCGTCATAACTCGATTCACAGACTTTTAACCTAAACTTAAAAAATTGTAAATAAACTCTACTTACTTGATGTTAAATAACCATCTACTTTAAAGTTTAAACTATTAGAAAATGTATTACTTAAATATGTATACTTCAATACGTTCCCTTACGTGCAGATTATATTTTATATCTAGCACATAAAAATCTTTTAGTAATTAAGATGTTTGTGAGATTTGAATGTAAGACATTATGTCTTAATACAATTTTAAACAATCAATTACTTTGAAATTTTAAGTATGCACTTATAACTTCCCACAAATTATCTCTTGGGATGGAGTTTTTTTGATATACCCACAAATATGATAAGAGTTTTTGATATCCAACCTACCACTTTTTGTTCCTTACCTTGGATCTATGAAAACTACTAGAGCAATTAAAAATGATATTTTAAGGGGGATTTATTCTTTTGGTCCAAATGTCCAATCACTTTAGTTTCACTTTTTGAGAAGGAAGCAGGGTGTAAAGAAAACAAAGGCAAAAGAAAGTGGGAATTCGTTTCCAGAGAGTAGAAATTGGTGCTGTGACTGTCTGTCATCAAAGAAAAAAAAAAAAGGACAAATGACATTTTATATCCCAAAAAAAAATTGACATTATTAATTAATATCCTGAAACATTACAATTTCATGTTGCACTCTCAATTAAATGAAAAAATTACAATGTGCTCCATTATAAAAAAAAAATGAGCATCGACCTTTATTTGAAATAATTAAAATTGAATACAATGCAACCAAATGTGTATAAAAATATGATAGGATTGCAAATAAAACACAAAATTTACCCGAGCAGACAATGAATATTTACTTTTGGACTAAATTATTATCTTTTTTATTTGATTGAGAGTGTGTAATAACTAGTATATTCAAGACACATGTCCACATTATGGAAGGACAAGTGGTAGGAGTCATCAGTTGATATGGTAGTAGGGTCCTATAGTGTCCAGTAGGATGGGTACAAACAACAGTGTCGCAACAACATTCCAATGTCATGACAGGCACCGCGTACTGTAGAAAGCATCAAACATCACAAAATGAAGGAACACATCCTCATTATATTAGAAGTGACAAAATGAACCTTTGACCAAGAACGAAAAAAAAATGGCACTACAAAAATCTGGGGGCAATCTTGGCGTGACTCGCCTCCCCCATTGCAAAAATAAGGCACAAATCTAGGATTTCACATCTAATGGAATTTGTATCCTTAACCAATCCTCAATGGATACCCTCAAATTGTGACCCCTAGAGAGAACCTAGAACCCCCATCGTGGTAAAGTCAATCAAAGGAACACCATTGCTCAACTGGTCCAATAGGCAGAGAGGAGGGGTCCCCATCTAAGGACAGGGAAATATGGTCATCCTTAGGGAAAAATTGAGCAACATGGGTGAATCAGCATGATTGTCAATCTCTGTCTCGAATAGGATATCGAAGGTTTAGTCTGTTTAAGCATGTTTCCCAGTGTTTGGATGTTCTTGATTGGGATCGAAAGAGACTTCTAATATGATTGTGATCATTGGTTCAGATCATCATATGGAATGATGTGACATGTGGATTGGTGACTGAAGAATCAAAATTATGTGGCTTTCCTCTATTGAGCACCTTGACAAAGAGGAAAATAAGGACCCTCGGCTAGAAGTGTGTTGGAGGGGCACCGCGAGCATGACCCTTTCGCGGTCGTGGTCTTGTAGTGACCAATCCTAGTCATTGACCTTGAGCATGCCCCTTTGACCTCAATTAATGCACCCCTCCTTGAGGACCACGTTCAAATTGTGTTTGATGAAACATTACATTACCTAATTAATGTTGGAACACGTGACTCGCAGTGAATAGCCACAAGTATTGTAGCAGTTGAGGCAATTGTAGGTCATCGGAGATGTTAGTACATCGTTGACCCTCGTACTAAGACAACAATAGTTAAATCGTTAGGCAGCTCGACCTGTCCAAGTAATGTGCTATAAATGTCTGCATTACTTGTCAATTGTTGGACACTAGAATTCGGGCTGAAATGGGCATCTTGGTTGGTGAGAGCATTTACCCTCTCCACCTACTCTCCGCCTACTGGCTGGTTCCTCCATTAATAGGTAGCTTGAGTTTTTCTATCACTTCTACTTATCCTACTCACCCATTTGAGTACACTTGACATAAACACGTATGTTAGTCTCTTGTAACCACCCATCTACAAAGTGTAATGTGAGGATTTTAATCTTTTTCAGTATAATAAAACTTTAAAAATCTTAAGAGTGTAAAATATCATTCATCCTAGAAGAAGAGTACCAAGGTGCATTTATGTGGTTCCCATGGTTTTGGCTGTATTCGACAATCTGTTCCTCCAGCTATTGGCCCTCTATCTGCATCATTTAAAAAAAAAATAACAACAAATTTCTCTACAAGGAAAAAGTTTTTGGGAAGCCATTAAACCTTCCATGATTATTGGGCCTTAAGTCCAAACCCAATTTTTTTTGGCAAAAAGAACATTTTGGAACAAAAAGACTTTTTTTTTTGTCATTCATAAAACAAACTTACAAAAAAATATACTTACAATAAAAAATACAAACAACTGGAACTATCCTATGCCCACACGAACATCATTCTGGATCAGTTGTAGCACTTGAAGTGGAGGATTTAAAAACCAGTCAAAGGAAGACTCCCACATTTGGTTAGATGAGCAACCATGTGAGCTAAATGATTACCTAATCTGTTGACAAAAAAAATTAACAAAAATGAGTTGTGAAGACATAAGCTAGATATCACGTTGAAGTGGTTTAACCTCCCTCAATGACTTTGTAGGCCCAGCACCAATGAATCAATGAGAGTTTTTATGTCACTTTCAAAAATAACAAACCTCTAGCCTTCAGTCAGTGCCAAACATCACGCCTTCTAGATTGCCCAAGCTATTAGATGCCAAAGTAAATGCAACACACATCTTTCTCGACGAAGCAACAATAACCTGGCCTATATGATCTCTAGCCACAGCTGCAAACACACCTTACTTCCTTATTACAGAGAATGCTCCATCACAATTAACCTCCACCCATCCAGGTGGTGGGCAGACCAAGATGTCGCAACCACCTATTTATATAGGTTATCAGCCCCATCCGCTCGAAGAGGCTGCAACTCTATAACTGCCATATTTGTCTATCTAACGACTGTCACACTATCCATAGACTTATCATTAGAACACCAATTATTTTTGCTTTTTCCATATGAACCACAACAGATAGGCAATGAAAGATTGATACTCTTTCATATTCCAGCCTCCCCCAGAACCATTCTATAAATGTTTCATCAACCAAAGCTCAATCCTAGAGACATTGAAACTATACACTTGAATTTGCAGTGGAGAATTGCTTCAAATCTCAGCCACCCAAGGGCATAAAAGGAGAAGATGTTCCACTATTTCCTCTTCCATTCCACAAATTGGACAAATAGGAGATTGACATATTCTCCTTCTCCATAGACTGTGTCTAGTTGTAATAGCTCTCACCGCCTCCTTCCATAAAAAGGAATTTATCTTAGGCATTGTTTCAATCGTCCATAACATCTTCCAAAAATAGTCAGGAAGAGAAAAAGAAGAAGAGGCTTGTTCATTGGTTCTCTGAGATTCACTCAACCTCACTGCCAAGTGGTATCCACTCTTCACCGAGTAATGACCAGAAGTTGAGGCTTTCCATGTAGTCTTAATCTCATGCTCATAAGTTGACAATGGTACAACCAAAATTGTTGTGACCATGTCATTTGGAAATCTCTCTCTAATCACGCCCTCTTTCTACCTCTTTGTATTACAATTAATAAGATCTTGCACCTTCCTTATAGCATTGCCTGTGTGGTTAATAACACTCTTGAAACCAGAAACCCAATGATCCTCCCAACAGTTAATGCAGTTACCATTTCCCACTTGTCATATGACACTTTTGGCTAACATGTCCCTCCCCATGAGAATGCTCTTCCAAATCCATGAGTTATTAGCCTTAGAATGACCATGCCATATACAGGAATTCGAGAAGTACTTTGCCTTCAATACTTGACCCCATAAGGAATCTGGATGATGATATAACTGCCAAGCTTGCTTTGCTAACACTGCCTTGCTAAACTTTTCCAAATCCCAATCCCCTTGTATACTTTCCTCTTGAGATCATCTCTCAACTCTTCCAATGGATACCTCTTTCCCCATTTGATTTACTTCACCAAAACCTTGAGACTGCAGCAGAAATGTCTTTGTAGAGTATAATTGGGAGCTTGAAAATGGTTATGGCATAAGACGGAATAGCTTGAACTACTGCCTTAATCAAACTTTCTCGCCTTGCCTAGTTTAGAAGCCATTCCTTCCACCCCGCAATCTTGCCAAAGATTCGCACTTTCAACCATACCAAAGTTTGCTTTTTGGACCTGCCCCATTCAATCGATAATCTAAGGTATTTTCCTGTGGTTCAGAGAAGAGGCATTCGCATAAAGAATGTCAGGTCCTGCTGGAGTTACATCAAAGTGTTCTTGCTAAACTGGATACTTGATTTATTTAAGTTGATCAGTTGTCCTGTAGCATAGCAGTACTGATTCAACACATCAGTAAGCACTTGACAATCCCTCAGAGATGTTGTGGAGAAGAAAATAGAGTCATCTGCAAATAATAAGTGAGACATGATACGGCCATTCCCGCAGACTTGAACACCTTTGAACTAGTTTGATTCCACTGCTCTATTCATAAACTTGGTCATGTATTTAGACATCAAAATAAACAAAAAAAGGGATAAGGGGTCCCATTGTCTTAAACCCCGTGTTGGTTGCACTCGAACAACCTGTATGTCATTCACCAGAATATTATACTGAACAATAGTCACACACTGCATCACCAAATGAACCCATCTACCATCAAACCCCATCGCAAGCAGCATATCTCTCAAAAAATCTCATTCCATCCTATTATAAGTTTTTTGTCATGTCCAGCTTAAGCACCATCTGGTATTTTCTGGTCCCCCGCCTCTGTCTTAGTGAATAGAGAACTTCTTGAGCCACAATAATTTTATTTTGAATCTATCTTCCCCTCACAAAAGCATTTTCATTCTACGAAATGAGCTGAGCCATAAATGGTTTAAGCCTTGTAGTAATTACCTTAGAAATAACTTTGTAGATAAAGTTGTTGCAAGCTATAGGTTTATATTCCCCTATCACCTCTGTCTGGTTCACCTTCGGAACAAGTGCAATGTTCGTCTAATTCATCACCCTTAACATATACCTAGTATGGAAGAAAGCATGTACTGCCCCAACCACATCAAAAGACTGAATTACCCTACAATAACATATACCATTACAAAAATCGAATTAGAAAATCGAATCACAAACACTTATCTCCGGCTGATTGAACGATACTAGTATCACACCTTCTCAAAAAATGGATCACGATTGCCTAATTCAACCAACCATTTGAAATTAAAAAAAAAAAAAAGATTTCCATATATTTCGTTGATCCACAAATTTCAAATTTTATTAAAAAACATGATATTATAAATTTTGAGGAAAAAACAATGATTTGAAATGACGAGTTAGGGTTTGCTATATGCATCAACAGTCATTAGGATTCTTATGTCATCATCACCAAACGACATAATATTAGAAATCCATCTTGTAAGAAAAAAACACTAATATGTAATAAAAATTATAAAACATGGTTTCGAAGTATTTAAAATGTATATCAAGGCAAACAAAATTTTAAAATTTATTTAAAGGATCTGTATGGTGTCACTCTATGAAGTTAGTTTATGATAACTTGCAATATGCATTTAGTATAAAATTTAGTCTGTCACGCTATGCAACTTAATTGAGTGAAGTTAATATTATTGCTCAATGGTTGATATTACCATTTCATTATTATTGTTCTGTCTCAAATAAACTCTATATATAGCCACATTATCCAGTCACTAAATAAAGTAGAGCAATGCTATTGAGACCTAATTTATTAACTTAATTTACTGACCTAATTCATTATGACATTTGGATTGGCTGTGGGGACCATCAAGTATTAAAATTTGGTGTTGATGCAATGGTTTTATTGCAGCCAAATCATTATGTCAGTAAATTAGATCAGTGTTTTAGATCCAAATAGTATTACTCAATAATGTAAGTATCAGTTACTCAGTATAATAACTCTAAATGTTCAACCAATTAGGTTAATACTATTTTGATTATATATATATATATATATATATATATATATATATATTTGAATTCAGTCTACATAGTCACACTATTTATTCACCCTATTTCGACTAATCTTCAATACTTTAATTGAGCCGATAACATTCGGTTGCTATAGACATAAGATTTGAGACTCTCTTTCCAAATTTTAAATGGTTTTCGAAGTCATCAAATTTAAAATTTATTTATCTGAATAAAACAAATCCTATAAAAAAAAAAAAAGGAAAATACAATCTGTGGACTTCAATCAAGGCAACGGCCCGTGGAACAGGCCGTGGGCCTAGAAACACAAATTAATGGCCCGACCGGCCCGACAATTGGCGACCCTTATCTTCAACTTGTCATTGAACCGTTTCTCTCTCTTGGTCTTGGCTTCACGGCAATGGCGGCACTTCAAGTAGGATACTCCATCTTCTCTCCAAGTCCCAGACCTTCATCTTTTACGAAATTTCCATTATGCCCTGAACCTTCAGCCTCTGTAAAGCTCCACATTTCCAATTCTACACGTACTGTGTCAATCAAATTCCCTCTCTGTCCCCCTTCTCAACTCTCATTCAACCCCACCAGAAAATTGAGCTTTGAAGTGTGCTCGTCAGTTCAAGAAATAGTAGTAGAAGAAAAACCAGAGAAAACCCAACAACCTGATCAAAGAAGAAAGCTTTTTGTGCTCAATTTGCCCTGGTCTTACGCTGTTGCTGATATTAAGAACCTCTTTGGGGAATGTGGAACTGTCGTAGACGTTGAGGTCCATTCTCTCTTTCTCTGTATACATATAGGTATGTAAGTAAGTTTTTGTGCATGTATGCATATAGATATCTAATACAGGGTTTTTTGGTTGACTTTCAGTTTATAAAGCAGAAAGATGGGAAAAACAGAGGCTTTGCATTTGTCACAATGGCCTCTGCCGAAGAAGCTCAAGCTGTTATTGAGAAATTTGACTCTAATGTAAGTTGCTTTCGGAATTAACTTTCTAGGTTCTTTTTAGTCTATATATTATGAAAAATGGATTCCTATTTTATATTAAATTTGTTGCCAATAAAAACAATTGACATGTTGCTAATTCGATTGTTAAATATAGAAAGAGTACTTGGTACCTCTAATTTATTAGACATACTAAATTTCTCACTCTAAATTTTGGTGCTCCACTTGTATTTTAGTGCCTTCACATGATACAATCCATAAGATGCTCAAGGAAACACAAATACCAAGATGTGACATTCAAAATTTGGATTGAATTGCTCCTTATGTATATAGCCCATCCATTCAGACATTTGTGAATATTAATGACAATGATATGAATATTAGTGAAGGAATAGAAATAAGTAGACATATATGAGTGCAGGACGTGTAGCTAATTGAGGTACAATGAAAAATAACTGGACTGTGTTGCGGATAGAGCGAAAAAACAATATAGACTAGCTAAGCTGAGGGAAAAGCAAAGTCCAAGAGAGATGCTAACTGTGTCAAGTATGAATACCAAAAACTACTGCTCAAGTGTGACAAAATGCTGGAGGTCATAGTATAGTTATCATAATTAGGTATGTAGTAGTAGTAGTAGTATAGCATTTCAATTAGGGGACGGTAATTAGTGGAGATGATTGCATGTCCTAGTGGACAAAGTTGCATAATATGATCTTAACCAATGTTGTGCGAAAAAAGCGTCTTAGTCCATATGGGTAATTGAGCCGCTGGCTAGGAGCACGGCTTTCTGGAAAATCCTCCAAATTCCATGTTTTTGCCTTATACGGATAGTTAGAGAGCAAATTGTGTATGGCTATGGCTTTTGTCTCTATTTTTAACAAGGTTTGAGACACTTTGGTCTAACCCAAAATCAAAGAAGTGGTTTCATAATACAGATTCTAATAGGATTATCTGACGATTTTTGTATGGAAATAGCAAAGTAGTGTGGATAATGAACATGATTGAATAAACAATGGATAATGTGTTTGTGTTCGCTTGTTTCTTTCCTTGTGTGAAGATATGGTTATATGACCATTGTGCTTATATTTTCTGTAACAAAAGACAAATAGTTTGGTAACTTCATGAGGTTTGAGGGAAAGGCTTAGCAATTAGGCAACAAGGCATATGTTTCATGAATGGGGGATGCATAGGCACAAAAGCGACACCTCTATATTTATCGTAATGCAAGTGCCTAGTGAGTCTCTTGCCTGACTTTCAGAGCCTCAGGACATTACACGACTGTTTTCCCTTGAAGCAAGTACAAAAGTCAGAAAGTTGATTGTCAATATTTGATGGGCTTATTACTTCTAAACATGTTGGTAATTTACTTATTTTTCGCCGTGCAGGAATTGTTGGGTAGGATTATCAGGATAGAGTTTGCAAAGAGATTCAAGAAACCTTTGCGTTCTCCTCCTGCTCCCTCCAGTCCACCACCCAGAGAGACTCGCCATAAGCTTTATGTGTCCAATCTTGCGTGGAAAGTTAGGTCTACCCATCTCAGAGAACTGTTTTCTGCCAATTTTGAGCCAGTTTCAGCTAGGGTTGTCTTTGATAGTCCTTCAGGAAGATCTGGTGGATATGGGTTTGTCTCATTTGCCACAAAGGAGGAAGCAGAGGCTGCGCTTTCTGCTTTGGATGGGAAGGTGTGATTCATTTTATTGGTATTTCTTTTTTGTGCTCTTCAAATCTACTGCATGTGGGATTATGCTTTTTAGAGAAGAATTGATAGGTTGAATGGGTCACAACTTGGTTATTTTCAATTTTTTTGGCTTATAATAAGGTGACTTAATGGGGATATGGTGCCTTTTGAAAGTAATGTTGCTTTGGATAGGTGTAATGATTTTTTTTCTTAGGTTTTCATCATTTGGTGGTGAGAATTTTTTGGGATATGTGGAGTACTATGGTGCACAGCTAAATCAAAATTTTCTAATGAATAATGATATCTTGGAACCATTGAAAAGCAGAGGAAATAATTAATAATTGGGGAACTTTTAGGAGATGTGGAGTACTGGGGTGGGCAGCTGAATTGATATTTTCTTAGGAATCATGATCTTTTGGATCCACTGGAACATAGAGCAGATTATTAACTAGTACATTGCTCCATTGTGTATGTATCGTGAGTTTACTTGGTGTCTCCTGCACTCGTTATTCCATAGCTTCATACATAAAGTTGCTTGTTGGTGAACAAGAAAATGCACAGACCAGCCTACACGTCTTGTAGTATGAGTGCTTGACATGTATGCATATATAGATCGTGCATATTTGTATTTCAAGTCATTACAGGTGAATCATTGGTGTTAATTCAGTATAGATACATGAAATAGGTTATCTTGTATATATATTCTTTCAATCTTGTGTAGTAGGACGTTGGGTTAGGGAGGGAAGTTTGATCCTTTGAATTTCCTAATGCAGGAATTGTTGGGCCGACCAATAAGTTTGAAATTAAGTGAAAAGAATATCAATGAACCTGTCAAGAAAGAGGAAGACATGACTGATGAACAACCTGCAGTCATAGATTGACACAAACTCTCGGTGTTCTTCATCTGTGTGTGTAGGTTAAGATGGGAAATGCGGTGAAAACAGGAAATTTCTGCTCGTCCTACGTATGAACGTACTCAAAGGAACATAGTCTCCACAATTTGCATTTTCTTACAACTCTTTCTCTGTAAGCACTTGAACCTATAAGTTTGGTGCCTTGTGTATCTCACTAATTTTCCCAAACCTGTAAATGTTACCTGTTACCTGTTTTGTGTTCATTAGCTGAAGCAAATACATATTGTATGCGATTTATAAAGAAATTTAATTTTTCTGGCGTTGCATATTCGGCTTGTCTCTTTGCAAAAAAGTATTCATTGCAATGGTTATACTATGTCGTTACGCATGATGATGTAACCGTTCAATAATAGAATTACAAGTGGGTAAATGTATTCCACATAATTTTATAATTATCCATCCAATAACTGTCCATGTGGGATTCATTTGTCCACTTGTTATCTTATTTTTGGACAGTTACACTATATCAACATGATGACATGGTCTAACCGTTCCAATGAATACTTTCTCTCTTTGTGCAATGAATATTTTCTTTCTTTGTGCCTTCAAAGGAGGCCGGACAACACAGAATTACTAACCAAACAAGAAAGTTAGACAAGAAGAATAGTGAACAAACCAATTCATGTAGCAAAGATTACAAAGCCGCAATTAGGGGTTTTCACACTTTATATCATGAAAGATTTTAAAATTTTTATTTTACACCGTCAAAGATTAAATTTTTTATCTTGCATCATCAATTTATTAAAAGTGTTACAATGTGACCCCTTCTGTTAACTGTCATTATTTTTTTCCTAAAAAATGAACCCATTTACATTAACGAAAAAATTAATGAAAAGTTAATAAAATGGTCATATTATAACACTTTCAATATATTGAGGGTGCAATATAAAAAATTTAATCTTTAAAGATAAAAACAAGAATCTTGAGATTTTTACTTGCATTGGGGAACTACCCACTTGAGAATATCATTCCATTTTGAAGAGAACAAGACACTGACGATGTCATAGAAATTGGGTGAAGAAACATGATTTTTATGGGGACCAATTTGACTTTACACCTCTCCAAAGATACTTCAATTTTCAATTTGCATCGTTAAATATTAAAAATTTTAATTATACTCTTAATGTTAAGAATTGTTAACAATGTAGACCTAACCTAGAATATTGTTTAATTTTTTGTCATCAATTGAAGCACGTGAATTACAAATATTTCGGACATAGACTTATATATAAATTTAAAGACTATTGACGTCTCGTGTGAATTGTACATGATAAAGGTAGTCTCTATTTAATTAATAAAACTCTATATTCAATATACAAAACGATATTAAATTGATCATAGACGAAAAACTACAGCGATGGACATATATCATCCTTATGCCAAAAGCACTTGCACATCACGTTCTTCAATTTATGACGGAAAATTGAATGACAGTTTGGATTAGGTCCACATTGTAACTAATTCATAACATTGAAAGTACAAATTAAAAATTTTAATGTTTGAAGGTACAAAATAAGAATCGAAATATCTTTAGGGGTGCAAAATGAGATTAGCACCTTTTTTTTTTTATCAAAGGCATACAAAGGATTAAACACACAATTTTTTACCACTTACCCAACATTGATAGTATATTGCAGAAATCCAAGAAGACCAATAAACTCAGTTTTATAAACCACCTCCAAAAAGATCTAACCTTTGAAGGAAGTTATTGAGGAAGATGAAGTACTTAATGTTAAAGGATAAAACAAAGTTGTGCATTCCAAATGTTGTCCAACATATGATAAGGTAAAATCATAAATATTAACTCTTTGGTGAACAACCATCCTTGCCCAAAATGAGAGGAAAAGAAAATGTCTTGGCAGGTTGTTGGTGGATTGCTTTCAAAGAGAATTTTCTTGATGTTTTAACCTGAATGAGTCGTAAAAGCTTCTCCATTAACTGTTTTATACACTCAAAAGACCGAATAAGATTCTCTGTCAACTAAATGACTGCAATTCAATACCATTTTCTTTTCGTTTTTGACTTCACATTTACTCTGTCAATAAAGTAAATTCCTTAGAGTCGGTCTGAGTAATGTTTTAATACCACTGTTTAAACTTTCTTAAATCCCTTGAAAATCCAGGAGGATTGATGCTTTTGTGCCTTTTGGAATGTCGTTAGTCCACCTCTACTTACTTCAAGGAGATCTCTGTCTCAACACTTAAAAGTAGGAAAGATAATATATGTAATAAAGTGAGAATATATACCCTTCTCAAGTGGGCATCAACTGCCTTGAGAGTGGAATCATGATGCCCTGGAAAGAAGAAAATGAAGTGTTTTGTTTTCATTTGTTTGTAATATTGTATGTCCTACAAATATTCTCCTCTTTTTAGGTATGCCAATCCACCTCAACTCCCAGCATTCAGTCCCTTCGTATGTTGTCAATTTTACCCCTTCACATGAACACAACACGACACGACACATACAAACCTGATACAACCTGAATGACAGAACTCAAACATGGATATGACTCAATAGTAAATATAGAAAAAGGGATAAGAAAAACTGTATAAGATGCCATGCCCTTATAGCTAATATTTTCTCTTGCAGGATTGTTCAGTCTCAAGATTGGTACTTGGTGGCTAGTCTTCAAACCATGCATCCGGATTCTTCTCAGTAAATGTGGGGTATCTGCTCGTAGTCAAGTTACAATTGAGAAGGCTACACCATACACATGCCAATTTCACTTTATAAATTTTAAAAACAGAGACTGTCCCATGCAATACACTCACTTTACCTTGCACCTGGCTTGAACAATAACAAAAGCATTGATTACTTTGATGAATTCCCAACCAACATCACCACCTTAGTCAACAAACCATTATCCCCAAGAAAGCAAACTAAAGAAAAGAAAAAGAGATGAGCAAGAGCAAGAAAAGAAAAAGAAGAATACCCATCAGCATATCATCTTCCTGTTTTTGCTCTGCTTTCTGTCTATGCTGCTTTGGCTCCTCCTCCATCCTCTGCTTGTCTTTTCAAGAGAGATCCATCAGAGGAACTCTCTCTCTCTCTCTCTCTACCTGTTTTTCAACCCTTACCGAGCCTTGATTTCTTTCAAATTTGATGCCTTGATTCTCCCCCAAATGGTTGGACTGTAAGTGAGATGATTTACTTCGCGGGTGAGGTCATTATTATGTACTTATATTCTTCTAATTATTCTTGAAAGATGACAATCCTCCTCCCTAACTCCCTACCTCCCTCCCAAAGGCCATTAAATTACTTAAAATTCTCAGGTACTTCTCTTTTCTTTTTCCT
Organism: Ilex asprella; assembly: GCA_023539305.1. Taxonomy (NCBI): domain Eukaryota; kingdom Viridiplantae; phylum Streptophyta; class Magnoliopsida; order Aquifoliales; family Aquifoliaceae; genus Ilex; species Ilex asprella. The sequence continues at coordinate 20,162,505 of CM042198.1, read as the reverse complement.
TTAGCAAAACTTTATAGTATTGCAACTGTATGCTATTACATTTCTATACAATTTCTAGACAATAATATAAGTAAACAGAAGTAGCTACTTGTCTGTTCCAATCTTTTCTGCTTCTTTTTTTGTTTTTTTTTGGGTTTTCTAGAGTTCTGGTTGAGTTTGAGAAAGACATCCTTCAAATTTTCCTCTCATTCACTTCAATCTGAATAATTTGTGGGTAGTGAGCGTTTCATTGTTTTACGTTAGTGTTGGCCATGGGTACTCTAAGCAACCCAAAAACTTGGGTACCATATATAAACACTAAGGACTGTTCTCAGGGTTTTTGTAGCTTATACTGCCCACAATGGTGCTACATCATCTTCCCTCCTCCACCTCCGATTGTATTTCCCGATGACAAATCGGGCCCCAATTTTTCCCCCCTTGTTATTGCAATCATTGGCATTTTAGCAAGTGCATTCCTTCTTGTTAGTTACTATGCCATAATCTCCAAGTATTGTGGGAATAGAGATTCATCAAGAAGAGAAATTCATGACCCAAATGTGGAATTGGAAGAAAATCATGATCCATCAAACCATGAGCCCTGGCATGTTGCTGCTAATGGTTTAGATGAGGCTCTGATCAAGTCCATTACAGTATGCAAGTATAGAAAGGGAGATGGACTAGTAGAAGGGACAGATTGCTCAGTTTGTCTAAGCGAGTTTGAAGAAGACGAGAGCCTAAAGCTCCTACCAAAATGTAGCCATGCTTTTCATGTTATATGCGTTGATACATGGCTTAGATCTCACTCGAATTGCCCTCTATGTCGAGCCACCATAGTTTTTGTCAGCGCTTCACCGCCTCTATTGCCTCCTCCAGTCACAGACACTCCTACAACTAATGAACCTCAACACCATAGTCCCCATGAGAGTGACAATGTAACTATTGAGCAAAACACAGAGATTTGCATTAGAGAAGAAGAAGAAAGCTCAGGGAGTGATGTTATTCTAGAGGCCCCAATAAGAGCACATAGCGATTTAGGTGACTCGAAGGACCATGACACCATTATTGAGATTAGGGATGAAGATCAACAGATTAGAAGATCAGTATCAATGGATTATTCGTGTCAAACCCGGGTTTCGATTAGTGATATCTTGCACGTCAATCAAGATGAAGTTTTCCAAATCGAAGAGTGCCGGTTGCAGGAGGAAGTTGGGACATCAAAACGGCCAGTGGCACAAATGAGCAAGTGTAGCCAAAAAAATAGGGTGCTACACTGTGTTACAAGTCCTGTGGGGATGAAGAGATCATTTTCTAGTGGGAGATTCTTATTCACTAGTCGTGGGAGAGGGAATAGGATAATAATTCCTTTGTGATTTTCTATTTTTGAAGACTACATATATAATGGAGATTTGGTATTTATGTGGGAGAATTTTCTCTTCTATAAGAGTGATGAGGGATTTCTCAATGTAATACATGGACCATTGTTATGGTTGCAGTTTCGTTTCTCCTGTGGAATTTTGTTGGCTTGATGTTGTTTGACTTTGCCTTTATGCTCATGCATTAATATTTTTGGCTGATGATAAGAATTTGTCGGTAACCATTTGCTTTTGTTTTCTCTCTCTCTCTCTCTCTCACACACACACACACACACACACACACACACAGAATTGACATAAACGCATTATTGCCGCTCAAGTAATACTATTGAGACATAATTTAGGGACATAATACATTGTGACCAATAGAGTGATAGTAAAATAGATTTAATGCTGGAATGAGTCATATCATTTAATACATTTTAGACATCTTGAGTTTGTATCTTGACAATTTCTTAGGGTGAAACCATAAGAAATTTATCCCTCGTGAAAGTCCTAGTCCCGGCATGGATGATTTGTTTTTGACCAGACACCGACTGTTGAATCAAAATAAAACAATAAAAAAAAATTAAATACATTTCACTACTATCCATTGGTCATAATGTATTATGTCCTTAAATTATATCCCAATAACATTAGTGTTGTCGCCTATCTATGTGGTAGGCCAAGAATTTATCAATATATACTTGGAGTTGGATTTCAACTAATGTTGCATGATTAGGTGAGCATTAATCCAAGTTTGTTTGGGTTTGGAATTAATTCTCACCAACCCACCATTGATGATCGGCCAAACATTAATCAAAGAGCAATATTATTTGGAACTAATTTACTGACCTAATTCACTATGACCTTTGGATTAGCTGTGTGGGCCATTAACCATTGGAAGTCGGTGTTGATCCAATGGTTTTACTGCAGCCATATCATTATGTCAGTAAATTAGGTCAGTGTTTTAGGTCCAAATAATATTATTCTTAATCAAATTAAGTATAGAGCATGAACTTTCATTAAATTGACCCCCCAAAAATAGTAGTAAATATTCAATATGATGGTTACACCACGTTGATATTGATACATAGTGTAGCCTAGAAAAGGGATAAAACAAACTCCACTTCGGTAAATGAATGGCTATTATATTACGTGAATGGGTGGTTATTCAATTTTGCGACATCACTAATTAATGGATGATGATAATACGTGATACTATCAACGCAAAATAACCATTATATTGAATATTTTCTCCATATTTACCTAGTGTTTAGGCCAGGACAAAGAGGACCACAATCCAACCATCTAGAATTAGGTTGCAACTATGAAACCATGAACAGAGGGCCAATCTTTTCGGTAAGTCGGCCACAACATTGTTAGTCCACGGCTTGGTTTTGAGTGGTTTATGACGGGTTCAGGCTTTCAGTCTGGATTTGGATATCCCAACCCAAACTTCAGCCTGTATTAGATTTAAGCCGAAACCACAGTTAAACCAACCTAAACCTATTCATTGTTGTTATTATGATAAAGTTTATGTCAAGCGTACAGAATTCTTAAAAGTGATTCAGTAGTTGAGTTTTGCTTTTAATAATTTAAATGTCTTAAGTTTAATATTTTTTATATTTCTTAAGGGTTAGTCACTATTTTTTTCCCAGGAAACATGTTCTAACCTCGTTTGGACTAAGGTGATTAATATCTGAACTCGAGAAAATAATCGTTAGAATTCTGAACACTCTATAACAAAAAAAAAATATAACTCGACGTCCAATGGGCTGATGGGAAGACTGGCCATCAGGTGACAGTCCGTGGGTGGTTCATGAGCCGGGATAGGGGCCATGGGCCCCATTAGAGGGAGGCTTGAGAGGTTGGCCCGATATATCGACTTGCTTTTGAAAAAAATCACTTTATGCTTTGAATGAATTTTCTTTTAAAATTATATATCCCCTTAAAATCTTTTGGGAAAAAAATAGATAATTAGGCTAGGATTCCTCCTTTAGTGTGTAAATTAATTTTAGTCCTACTGATTTTTTAGTATAAAAATAGGTTATCTGATTTTTTAAAAAACTTACATGCGATTCATGTGTTGGTGCGAATATTAAGGAATTGGTTAATTACTAATTTTCATTATCTATTTTGCACTCATCACATGATTTCAACTTAAAATATAATTATTTTTTTATTTTTGAGTTTATTATAGGTTTTTGCGGTGTTTTATATTAGTTTTGAAATTCAAACTCGTGAACCAAACAATTTGAATATTATGTCGACATCTGACAATCTGTATTTTAGTGTATATTTCTAATGATATGTGTTTATGGAGAAGAATGTACATTACGATCTGTATTTTAATATACTTATCTGACGATCTGTATTTAAGTATATCTGTCTGACAATCTTTGATTTAGTGTACCTATTTGACGATCTGTATTTTTAGTGCACGTGTCTGATGCTTATTGATTACTTGTTATTTTTTATAGAGCAATGCTATTGGAACCTAATTTACTATGATTTTTGGATTGGTTGTGGGCTTCATCAAACATTGAAAATTGTTGTTAATCCAATGGTTTCAATAAAGTCAAGTCAATAATCAACAAATTATGTCAAATTTTTAACTTCAAATAACATTTTACTTTTTTATATATCATCGAACCTGATGATGTTATAGCAAAACAGGGTTGTTTTGCATCAATTCTAATATTCTGATGGTCGATCATACCATTTTTTTAATCATTTTAGGATCAATCTTCACATCTTTTTGTCATAAATTGATTTTATTGACCTATAACTTTTGATAAAATACTTTTAGTTATTAGTTTATGGTTTTTTTTTCCTCGAAAAGAGCCAACAAACCATTTTTGGTGCCATCCTTACATACTAGCGAGCTAGGATGAACCCATATATCTTGAATTGTGTGAAATCATATTGAACCATTTTTATCATTTCAAGTGGCCATGCACATGCATGTGTAGCCACATGTTGATGTGAACTGAGAAGATGCCCAACTGAGAAACTTGTACATCTCTCAGAATGCTTTACCTCTCTACTTCCGAGAATTGGATTATTGGGATCAGATCACATCACCTCTGTGTGTTGTCTCTGTGTTTTTTGTTGGCTTGTCCCCTCTCTCTCTCTCTCTCCTTGTGTATGTATGTACTTAAGGGTCAATGGCTCTTTCTGGTTCCACAAAGTGACACAAAACTTAAGAGAAGGAACCAAAGAGATTGAAAATTACATCGATTCCACAATACTCTGAGCAGCTTTTCTTAATATAATACTTCACCAACAAACCTTATGTGCAGCACTGCAGCTCAGTTTTCCTTTATCCATGACACCTCACTGTCGGTGGTTCAGTTACACCACAGCCTATTCTTTCTTTCTTTTCCTTTACCAAGAAAAATTGACATCGTTGTGTGTTCAGAGGGTGGGGTGGGAGCGGGGCGGGGGTGGGGCTTAGTATTATTGTTGTATATTTAGCTGGGTCATAATTTGTTAGGTCCAAAAGACAATAGATTAGTGAGCAGAACGGAGTAGAGCATAGCGAAGTGACGAATGGGCACAACGTAATAGAGCTTAACCCCCTTGCGATATGGTGCGGGTACATTGATGTCCAATGGATATCTGGTGTACAAGTTTTAACAAGATTAGGTGTATTAGATTTACGAGGTTTAGTATTTGGATAAAGATTAAAGTTATTAACTACGCTTATAAATATACTATAACCCTATTAAGATTCTAATATAGTAAACAGTCCCGTCTGCATATAAAATTTTTACCGAATTTGTACAGGCTTCTTGTATCAATTGTTCTTGATTATTTTTCTTTCTTAACTGTTTACCGCGCACTTTCATAACATAGAGTGAAGACAAACAATGTCTATTTTTCTAATATAATTTTGTAGCCTAATCTTTGAAATCTACTCAAACAGATAGAATTGTGATCATAAAGGGCACTTTTTATTTGATTCAATCATTTGGATTGTTAGTTTAGTGGGTCTCAATAATTCTAGATCGTGTCACATTCATTGGGTGAGAATTTTTTACACAAAAACTTAGTAAAAGAAACACCTTTTGTGTGCAAATCTGAAAGAATGGTAGCTGAGCCAACAAAACTAACTAGAACTTCCAAATTTTGATAGGTGATATTGGTAATTTCATGTTGAATTTCATAGGGGTGTTAAACGTGTCGGGTTAAGTCATTTTGTGTTGGATTGATTTCAAATTTGTGTCAAAAATCTCAAAACCCGAACCTGACATGTTTAATAATCATGTCGAGATGTGTAAACACTAACTTGACCTGACTATTAAACGAGTTATCCGACCTCGATCTGTTTGACACATTTAATAAACAGATCATTTTTGGGTTAGCACACATGTTATTTTGACATGTTTAATACATATAACACAAATCGATTTAACACACACAACCTAGTTTTCAAACCTGCTCATTGTCATTAAATACATTCAATCATTCATCCAAAATTTCAAATAATATTTTTACAAATAATATATCACTTCTCATTAATGAAATTAACTAAAATGTATTTAAGTTTCAACCCAAAAATTAAAGTAAGAACTATATTAGTATACTGTCATAATAATGTAATGAATTATATTGCCAATTAACATAGTAGAAGTAAGAACTAATAAGTAATAATATTAAGATTACATCAGTCATATGTAATAGATAAATTATACTGCCATAAACGGGTCTACAATAAGTTGGATCAGGTTTGTATCCAAATCATGTTAACATATTTAAAATATACGAGTTAATCAAGTCAAAATCAGGTTGACCTAATTTTGAAATGAACTTGACATAATTTTTTCGTGTTTGAGCGTGTTGACCCGTTTTAACACTTTAACTCGTTTAATTTCGTGTCGAATCCATTAATTTTGTGTTCAATTCGTGTCGTGTTGTGTTGTATCGAAAATTGATACCCCTAGAATTTCATGCTTCGTGCATATACTAGAGTGCTGCTATTTGTAATGTGATGAATCTTTCGTATGATCACTCTTGAAAGTTTAACAAAATCTGCACTCCTCTCTTGCAAACAACTCTCAAAGGCTCATGCATGATTCAATACACAAACGTTAAATGCACGTTCAACACTCATTTTATTGTCCAATTTTCTTTCTTTTTTATTTTCTTCTGCGTTGTTTGGAAATCCTAGTTAATTCACTGAAAAAAGGAATCATACATACAAGAACAAGAGAAAGTCTTGGGGAAAACAAAGAGAGGGTGGCATTCTGGTAATTCCACTACAAGTTTACAAATGTATGGGGTCAGCTAGGGTTTGATCTCAACACAGGTTAACAATAGCCATCTTCCTCAATTATTCTAAGCATGTGGTGAACTGCACCTGCTATGTCATCTGCTGAATTTAGTTGGCACCCTTCTTCCACCTGCAAAGAATAATTTTCAAATTTTAGCAACAAAGAATCTTTGAATATTTTTCTACAATAATTAGTAGTGACAGTTGAACTAACTAAACATATATAGAAAACACCAAAAAATGTTGGAAACCACCACTTTCTGCCCATCATTCCCTGCTGAAAATAATTGACTAGTATACCCCTTTTTTTTATGGTGACAGGTGTACTAACAAATTTACGCGTAATTCGATTAATCCTCTATCCGGTATGGTCATAGACAGATCATCCACGTCGAGACTAAAATATTCATGAGAGATAAATTTCTCATAACTTGACCCCAAAGAACTATCAAAATTTGAACTCAAGTTGTCTGAATTTACAATTCATTTTTGTTACCATCACCATATGAGTCAAGGAACCACTAGTATAACGAGTTTTGTACCGGAATAAAAGTTACCACAAGATAAAGATTAGATTATGATTCAATCTAGTGAAATTAATACTCAATTTGAATCAAGTTATACCTCCAAAAAGTTATCGCTAAGAAAGTTGAACCGATCCTAAAATTACAATAGGATCGACCCTTTTCATAAAAAGAATACAATATCGATGTTTTACTTTTTCATACCAAACGGAAAATTGCTTTAAAATCAAAGTAAGGTTACAATGAAACAAGTTTGTTTATGACAGTAACTCTTAGTTTGGCATGTAAAAGTAAACTTTTAGTACCGTATTCTCCAGTATAAATTATTTCAAAGGTATGCACAATGATTCTGATTATAGGTACACATAGCACGTGAACATATCTTGTTACAATTTTATCAATAGGTACGTAGGAGCACACTTATGCAAACGTACATACGTACCTTAGCACTGATGGAGTAGAGAACCAGTGGGTCTAAGGTGGTGACATTGAGATGAAGTATGGAGAGAGAAAGTGTCTGAAACCCAGCAACCATTTTCGAGAGCTGTCTAACTCTTCTTTGGGAAAGGATTCGAATATTTGCATGGGATTCAATTAAAGTGACCTCAATGTCCGCCATGGCTGCTTTACTCTGTGATGTGTATTTGCTTGGGATTTCAGAACTGGTGTACTGAGGGAAAGCAAAAAACTGAGAAAAAGGAGATGAAATAAAATTTGTTGCGGTGGTGGTGGCTTTATTGAGTTCTTGTCCACCTTGTAAAATAAGAAACTTCTGAGCTTCAAGGGACTGTAGGAGTTGCTCAAGCTCCTTCACAAATTCTATGGCACCACCTACTATAGAGGCCTGGTCACCCTGTAGAATCAAAATTCTCCATTAAAGGTTTTTTTCTATGTTCACTTTAGAAGGTAAACATGCCAAAATTTAAGAAAAGAGATCAGATCAAAGACGGATTTACTATAAGAGTAATGTGATAGGAACCTAATTGTGGCATAATACTGACTTAATAACGTGAAAAAAATTCAACTACAGCCTTATTACGTTGACATATTAGGTCACCTCACTAGATTTTAATAATTTTTTTTTATACTACAATGAGATGATTACAATGTGAGGAATTCGACTATAATTTAGGCAGTCACTTTAACTATAGCAATGGGAAGCACTAAGACTAAGATTTGAGCAATCACATTTTTTTATTGTTTGGTCATCTAAACAATCACATATTCGAAAGCAATGTTGCAGTTTGACCAAAATGCAGAAATTGAACAGCCAAATCTCAAGAAAAATGTGCAGCTTGAGGACTTGAAAATGTTCATTTGAGTATTTGAATGAATTTGAACTAGAATCTCCAATGAAAGCCTCCCCCCAAAAACAAAAACAAAAAAAACTACCCAAAAAAAACCCCAAACCCTATTTTTATCACCCATGAATCCTTTAATTTAACTTAAGATAGTATATTTCTGCATTAGATGGGATGGCCAAATGCCTAAGAAAAATATGGGGACTAAAATGATTTAATGCTATTTGTACCTTACTTTAGGACCTAATTAATTATAATTGTTGAATTGATATTGGGTTTCGTTGAAATTTACTATTAAATTAAACTAATGATTGTGATGAATTGGATGTGTAATTAAGTTCAACCAACAAAATGCTATATATGCATAAATATATGATGATTTAAACAGTAGATAAACCAACCCTTTGGACATAAGATTCGGGCATGAGTGACCGCAAAACAGCAAGATGCTCATTCATCTGCTTCCGGCGATTTCGTTCCACTGCAATGTGTGTCATCCTTTGTGTCTCAGCTTCCTCTTTGTTCTTGCAGATTTTTGGCCGCCTTCTCCTCTTCTTCCTTGTCTGCACCGACGAATTCTCTCTCTTTTCGATAGTTTCTGGCCCAACACCAACAGAGTCGCATTGTTGGGGGGGCATTGATGAAGGGCTATTATTCAAGGCAAAACCTATTTCTTGAGGGTTTAGAGTGAGACCATTGTCCAACAAGAAGGTAGTCGTCTCTGAAGAGTCATTGCAGCTATATGGGGTTGCACAGATTGTGTCGTAGATGATGAAGTTCAAGAGTTCATTGGAAGAAAGTGCTTCCAAAGCCATTTTTTGGTTTCGAAAGTTACTTCGCCTGCATATGAAAAGATTTGAGACACCCAATACCCTTGAGTAGCTCTATTACGGTTTATGAAGACTACAATCATTTTATAGCAATAACCCAGCCCTTGGATTTGTAGAGAGAGAGAAGGTATTCTGTTTATTTTTCTCACTTTTTGAAGCAGAAAGCACACCACCTTTACTGCCCTCTCACGTGCACTATATCCTGCGTTCAAATTTTCTCCTTGGCTTGCCTTCGTTTTAACCATCTACAGTCTCTCTCTCTCTCTGCTTTTTGCTTTTGTTTTCATTCCCAATTTTCATAGATGCTATCAAACACACTGGCACTGTGTCTGCAGCGAAAGGGAGTGGGGGACCCAAATCTGTGTAAAAACATGCATAAAAACAACATAACAAGCTGTGCAAAAGCTACTCTTCACGTTCAATTTTTTGAGTTTTGGGGCTTGTGAAAAATGACCTGCTCACCTCTCTTGTACCATAGATACTAGATTTTTATAAGAGTAATGCTAGATAGATTGCTGACATTTTTTGTTAAAAGAATAACATGAGTCAATGAATATGTGGATAAATACAACCAAGATTTTGTAATGTAAAAATTTTCAAGTATGTTTTATGTTTTTAAGTACGAACTTTAATTTCATGAATAATATCCGTAAATCACATACATCGATTACAATTAGATTTTGTACAATCAATTTTGCTGAAACTTGTTTCTTGTTCTCACTTTGAATTTGTGATTTATCTTTGTTGAATCATTGAACTAATTTATATATTCTGATTAAGGTTCCAAGGTTTTATCATTTGGTTTAGCACTTCGCCGTGAACACCAACAAGACCCACCACAGCACAAGGTCAAATAGTATATCAAGTGTCAACCTGTTGGTCAAAATGAGAAATCATGAAATGGAAGCACTGAAAAGTAACAAAGATGATAATCAGAATAAAGTAACTGAGGAGTTGACTACTCTACAATAAAAAAAAAAAATCGTACCATACTTTCATTTATTACACTTATAATTGCTTTTATTACATTTATAAATACTTTTATCATTGCTATGATATCCAAAAAAAATAATAAAAATAATTATCATAACAATGATAAAAATAATCACAAATATGATAAATCACTCAAAAAATAATAATTTTTTTGTATCCAAAAAAAAAATAAAAATAGTTATTACAAATATAATAAAATACCCACAACTATGGTAATAACACACATAAAAGTGATAAATTACCCACAAAGGTGATAATTTTTTTTGTTGTAAAATAATCCATAAAAATTATAAAAATACCTATTAAAAAAATAAATAGATGTACGATATCAAAAAAAAAAAATCGGTACTGTATTCTATTTCCAAGTAACTTTGTGTGAGTCATATAAAGAGAGAAAGGGACAATCATTGTATGTTTTTTTTCTCTTTTTTCTTTTTTTGGGCATGATAAGAGTTGGTAGAACTTTAAGAAAAATTCATTTATTTAGGGTGAAAGGTATTTTGTTCTTATAGATTTTGTTTTTATTGTTGTTTGTAGCACTTAAAGGCATGATTCGGATTTTACTATTGTGGCATATTTGTGCCAAATACTAAAATCCATACCTCATCATGAAGGCTGATTTGGATTTATTAATCAATGGTCCTCAAGAAAAATTCTGCTGTGACTTTGATAAGTTCTTTGTGGACCAAAATTTCCCTCCCTTGAACCGATTTCCAATAGATCCGTTTTTTAAAATGTATCGTAATTTGATAAATAAATTTAAAAGTATCGTGAGTTAATAAATATATTTATGAAATAATATATTCTGATAATTGATTCCCAATCATACTTACGTCTATATAACCTATATAACAAAGTAAAAGAACTTAACTTGTAAAACACAACAACATTTCAGATCGTTTAAATTAAACAAATTAACTTGAACCTATTTTACAAAGTAGTGCTAATTTCTCCCTTTTTAAAATGACTCTAGTAGTTACATTTATGTTATGCCTAGTCTCTCGAGTCATTGTACATTTTGATTATGATATGGTTTTGTCAGATCCAAACATAGAACTATTTTGCCTGTTTGTTATATCTTCGTTAGGTGTTTATAGAATTATTATAGCAGGTCGGTCGGTCTAATAATTTATATTTTAACCACTATATATGATTTAACCACACTTACATTAACAAAATTAACTACATTTATGTCTTAATCACATCAAATCTACCCATTAATCCATGCATTGCACAAAGAACCCCCTAGTTATGCAATATATTAGCTCATTATTTGACTAACCCAATTCATATGATAGGTATCCGTTTTGTTTCTCATTTTTACGCCACCTGTTGGGATAGACATGCACAAATAAACCCATAATAAATATACTTAGAGGCCCACATAATGTGAGAGAGAGAAACAATCAAACAAACAGCAAAACACCGCAAACTGTTGCCTTATCTGGTGATGAAGATGGATGAGGGGGTCCCTGGACCAATGTCCAAGTTGTCAGAAGACTCTGCAGGGGAATCCATGTGACTACCAGCTTCTTCTACAAAGGTACATATTTCCATGATATCCCCAGCAATCATCCACATTCAAAGCAGCTCAAGCTCCATTTCTTTTTCTTTTTTTAATCTGTAGGGGTGATTCAATCATGATTGAGCATTGTATTTGATAATTTAGAAGTTTTAAATTCAATTTCTTTTTATATTTTTAAAGCGTACCCCCCATTTGTTGTTTTTTTAAAAAATATGTTATAATCCAGTTTGAACCACGATGATTAATCGTTGAATTTAAGAGAGTAGTCGACGTCAATTTGAACATCCAGTGATAAATAATAATAAAAAAACTCAATTTCTTTTAAGATTTTCTATTTCTCTGGGCCCCTCAAAACGCCAATTGGATAATGGATCCAGCTTGCTTTTTCCCCTATGGTACACATTATTTGTACTTAGGAGGCAGTAAAACTATGCAATGTGCACGAAAAAGATGCACAAGTATGTACAATTCAGTTTGAGACGAACACTTTATTGATACCACCATGTGCATGGTCATGGGTTTCCCTTTCCTCTGGGATCATGGTTCATGATTCCATATTTATAGTCCAATGGAAGACATATCATTCCTTACAATAGTCGTAACATTTACGAGTACCTGTCGTGTAGCGTCGCCAACATGTATTTATTTCAGTCATTCAAGGACTTGAGATGGAGTCATTGCTTAGTGTAATGATAAATGTGTTAAGAGCACTCTGTGCAAATAGTGTCAAGGATTAGGTCTATAACTGATGAGCTCATCTCAATACTCTCAATTTACAGAAATCAAACTAAACAAAGTGGTCAAAAAGTCATAAGGGAAGAAATTTCTCCAAGAGCAAGTTGAAAAAGCGAACGACTTAGATGGCAACAAGGTGCCTCATTTTTTTAGGATGAAACTTCAAATTCATAATGTTGCAAATCACATAAATACAATTCTTTCGGCGAATATCAATTCTACCAAAACTTCATCTTAATTCCATAAAAATCTGCAAATCCAATAGCAACAGATAAAACGAATGCATAGAGAAGCAAGATGGCAAGGGCTTGAACCGAGGAAATGAACAGGGTATCAACACTCAAGTTTACCAACCCTGTAAGCACATTTGCCTGCATAATTTAAGATGTGGAATATCAGTTTAGTATACTGAGCTCAAGGGATAATTAAAAACTGCAGTAGCTATCCTCACCAGGAGAAACGATCCCAGCAAATTTCGGTTGAATGCTTCTTCCAGTTTTGAAATATTATGTCCAGGTATATAATCAGAAAGCATTACCACTGCTAAAACCTGCAAAAATATAGAAACTTCATATGGAAATGCATCGCAAAAGTTTAAATATAGATTCTACAACCATTACAAAACATAATGAAGAAAATAATACGCAAAATCTTGCTAAAAAGGAAAAATCAAAGATAAGAACAGGTTAGAAGCCTTCAAGATGCCAAATGGAGGACACTGGACATGACCAAACTAAAACGGAAACCACGTGATGTTAAAATTTCAAAAAATCTGATCATAGTTGACCACCCCTTCAATAATCCCATTTAACCTGATGTAAGCACAAGAAGTAACTAAGCAATTTTCTTTATAATGGATCAAAATGGGCATACTAGTAATTTAAAAGACCAACCACTTACAGTAGATTCCTGAGGGAAAACATGAAAATTTCACAAAATCTCTATGGCACATTTGGCAATGCACAATATATGGAAAGGAGAAACCACTTGCTTTTGCTTGAGGCAAAATATCGCCTCCAACAATACCACATTTCTGCTATTACAAAATGCTAAATATTTTACACACCCCAAATTGGTGACAAATTTAAATGTCCTGAGAAAGGCAATCCTTTGATAACAATCTGGTGTGCAATCTGACCACAAGAAAAGACACTGTCCTCCGATGAGTCACTTAAAACAAGTTTCTGCTAAGATTATTTACAGTGCCCACCATGGGCCTTTTCACTGAAAAAGGCAGATAAGTAAAAAGTGTCCAAGAGCACCTCTAAGTTTTAGACTAGGTGTTGGGTAGTGTTGAGCATCTCTAACCAAGAGCAGCTCTGTGTAGCCTTAGATCAGGTATTGAACCATATTGTACATCTATATTTCTTTTTTAAAATTAAATTGCTTTCACTTTCCAAAACAAAACAAAAAAGCAAAAAGTAGCCACTTATACAAACCATGTTGTGTAATTTTCAGGGCCTCACATTTTGCGCCGATCAGATTTTCATTGACAGGGGAAAAAAAAGACTATGCCTTCACCATATGAAATATGAATTATGAAAATTAACTCATAATAGCATGGCACTTTGAATTCGATATGAAAATGTTTTTTTGTTGTTTTTTTAGAGCATTCTATTATTTATCAAAAGAATAGTACGAGATAAAAGGTATTTTCGATTTTGTCTCACCTACCGGGAGTCCAGTTCAGCATCACAAACTTTTTTTTTTTTGCCTCACACGAGAGGACTCTTAACTAAAGTTATGTTATGAAAGAACGAAAAAAGAAAAAAGAATATTATTTTTTCCTTATTTTTATTTAATCAGCTCAAAAAGAAACTTTGGGATTGCTGAATCACAGACAAAACACAGATTAGACCATGCAAAGAAAGGCCTGAAACACTTCAGCTTGAAACACATGGGTCAAGCAACACGGTCTCGAAAAAAACTTCAACACAATATGTGAAAATAAGTCAAATAAATGATGTGATGGCCCATCATATTCGAGCTATTCTTTAAGGCATAAAATACTGTGAGAATAACCTGAAGGTTTAGAGCCAATATCCAAGTAACATAAGCCAGGTTGCACTGCAAAAGAATTTTCCATCGTTACACAGTCATTTTATAATATGACAATTAAGGATGAGTTTTTCACTTTTTCCTTTTTCCTTCTTCCTTCATAACGTGAAAGTAACAGTTCGTATCTATCCAAAAAAAAACATAGTAACACATGTTACCGTTCTCCGGGAAACTTTTTCAACATGATTGTCTAGAAGCAAAGTTAACAACCTGCAACATTGAAAAGAAAATAAGTCACGTCGGAATAATTCCAATAGAAAGAAAGAGGAAAATATTTAGATATTCCAGCACTCCAGCAGACACATACCAGAACAAAAGAAAAAGAATCCAAACTCTAATCCTCGCCCATTTATTGGTCCTCAATATAGCATTGGAGCAATCTCCAAAGAAAAGATAGCTGCCCAATTGGACACCAATAAGATACAGACCCCAATATCCTGACAAGAAAAACGATTAACTGCTTGACAAAACTTCACTATCACCTAAATCAGTAACAAGTAAGAGAAACAACCTTTTTATTTTATTTTTTTCTCTCTTCATAGCAAGAAGGAAGAGATAAAAAAAGAATGTTAACTAATTATAGAAACTGCTTTTGTTTTAAATAATTCGGTCAAGCAAATTCAGCTGGATATTACTTCAAGATAGAAAGATCATTACCCAGTTTACTCTGTGTGCCTGTTTGGCAGCATTTTTCATAATTATCGCTTTTGTTACCCATTACTTTTATGTGCTTCATATTTTGTTTCATAAACTCTAATTTGCCTTAGAAAAGGGATAGTCTGGTCCTGTACATAAATTGCGGGTACTAGGGAATGCAGGGACACCACCTGAACTCTCTCGCAATTACGGATATTCTTCTATAGAATAGTCTTTTGCAAAATAAAGAATTAAAGCCTTTCCTCCCTGAAATCATAAACCATTTTGCAAAAAATGCTAGACTTCAGCCAGCCATTATTCAGCCATACACTCACTCGTTAATGAGCCAAGGCATAACAGCCATCGTAGTCGTTCATGGGTGTATAACCAATTGAAAGGCCAAGCAAGAATGTACATTATAAAACCTAACTGACATCAATTCTCAAATGATCCTCACCAAATATACTGAAAATCCCTTCCTTGTTTTGGCTAATGATGTCTGTTCCCCTTTTGTCAGAAAGCAGATACACGTTTAACCCATGCAATAGGCAAACTTGGTATCCTGAAAGATATAAAAATTGTGCAGAATTAACAACAAAACCAAATGCATTTCTGAATACTACCCAAAAGGAGAGATAGACGTGGAAGTATACCTATTAAAATAAAGGAGCCTAGAATCCCACAATAATTCGTTGGAACATTGATTATTGATGTTAAGATTGCAACAGCAGCAAGTGTGAAGAAGAAATTCCAGTGTACGCCATACTCTCCAACATGCACCTATTAGAAGGAGAAAGAGGTTGTCCTCTTGTATGAGAACTTAACAAGGAAACAATTACAATTTGCATAAACTTTACAAAGACAAAGAAAGAATAAAATATCACATCAATAGTGCAGGATGAAGCTTTAGGCTCCACACGAAACATTCTCCCAAGAAGAATTTTGTTGATTTTATTACTTGATTTCATACCAGAGTTACAAATATAACTTCCTTTTAGTATTATTCTTTGTCAAACAAAAATATCTATATGATTTAGCATGGAGAAGTATGTTAGCTTCCCACCAAATTTGGCAATGACTGGCAAAAAATTCACGACATCTACACCAATTTACCAAAGGAATACTATTTGTTTCTTTTATTGTATGGCTAAGCAACATTCAACAGAAATTTAGCATATAGAATCCCATTAAACTTACTTCTTACACGGTTAGGATACCCTAACAGTTATTTGTGTCTGAGGAAGGATCTCCATCCTTCTCACCAATGTACTCCCCTTTTATCTCCCATAATATTCAAAATATCCAAACATGTACGATTCTCTGAGTGTAGAAGGAATTAAGCATTGAATAAGATGTCGGAGCAGGTGTCAAGCACCAATAAAAAAGGGCGGCCCAGTAAACGAGGCTCCCATCATTGCAAGTTCTGGAGAGGATTCATAAATATAGGAAACAAATAGTCTGATATTACAACTTTAAAAAAAAGGAGTAAAAATGATTCTTTACTGAGAGCTAAATCGACAAAAAGGAACGGTCACAATTCCTATGAGCAAACGTACACATTTAAAAATGCCTACATAAAGGTGGGCAAGGATCAATGTAGTTCTTAGATCGTAAAGCTCAGAGACCGTCAAAGCTGCAGTACGGATATACTAAGTCCTGCTAATTATAGGTACTATATGTGGGAGGAAAAAAGTCGTTTGATGACTTTAATAAGTGAAGAAAACCTAAAAATTGCAATAATGTTTACGTTATGTGTCTTTGAAAAAGCACAATTGGCAAGGACATGTAAGAAAATAATACATGTGACAGGGTCCATATTATGTCAACGGGACTCGACTTTTTACTAAATGGTGAACTCACTCGGTGAATCATGCTTCTATGTTTTAATCTGAACAGATAAATTTAGTTTGATTCCGAGAATCTAGCTATTAAAGATTTTGACACAATTAAGTTAGCATTAAGACTTTCAATGGGCCAGATTTTTAGCTTTCAAACAGCATTTAGTAACAAAGACAGCAGAAGTTAACATATAACCGTGGCAGTTAAAATGGCTGGATAGAGATAATGGAAAGCAGGAAACAACAATTTCATTAGAAAGAAGATATCCGAAAGACCTAATTAGAACTCAAGTGCTTAAATAGACTGAAAGGTCTAAGTACAATTGACTAACCATGCACCAAAGTAGAACATATAGTTAAGTACAGGTGTCTTTGCATCATGGTTTGAAACAGCGCAACGTAACCCTCCAAAATATAATCAAATTGGAAAGCTCAGACTTGTACTCAAGCCATTTATTAACGCTAAATGGCCAATTCTCTATGTATTCTAAATAAAAACACTACTTAAAACATTAAAATAAATAGATCATTAGTTTTAAAAAGTCGGGTTAACAGGATCAGGAGTCCAGCACAAGCTAAACCCATTTGCTATACATCCACTGCCATACGCAAATACATCATCTATGCGTGAAAAACAAAGACAAACAAAAGACTATTCTACCTGATAGTCCACACCTGCCGTGAAAACAAGTCGAGCAAACCCTAGAAAAATTAGCGGGCTAGTAGATTGAAGCACATTTCTCAATTTCCTGAAGGAGCAAGGAGAAACAAGAAAGCCCATTCATAATTAATCAATGACAATGAGAAAAGTAAATTTGGTCCCAATGAGTGGAGTCGTAGAGTCAAGTACATTTCAACTCTCAAAGCAAAACTAAGTAATGACAGTCTTTGAATTCTGACAATGAACCCTAACCTGCAAATCAGGTGGGAATAAAAGGTGAACAGCAAAGTGCAGTTGGATAGAAGGACGTAAGTCCTCACAATCAACCCACCCTATCTCATGAAGCCACCTCCAGGTGATACTATCAGGCATTCACTGTGCCAGACTATATCCATAGACAATGGGGACTTCTTCCCTTTTTCCCAGGAGTCCCCCCCCCCCTCTTTTTCAAGCACACACATGGTGGTCGGGGGATGGGTTGACAAAAAGTAAAAGATGCACGAAACAAATACATATGGGCATGATTTGTTATATCACCCAATAATTATAAGGTTTTTAAAACTCAAGAACCACTCCAATTGCAAGAGACCACGAGGTGCAAAAGAACCTTGGAAAATAATTGTAGGCATCGGGAGTCGGCCGTTCAAAAACAAATCAATCAGATTTTACTTTAATATAGATTCCCATGAGTGAGAACCTCACAATATTGTCGATTGTGGCTGTTAAACAACTATCTATTCTAAAACCTTAAGTTTAAGTTGTTGGAGAGGGTATGACTTAAGTATTTATTTTTCAACACTCCATCTCATGTGCATGCTAAACTTTTTTAATAATTAGGGTGACGACAAGACCCAAACATACGACCTCCTATTCTGATACCATATGAAATAATCTTCTATTCTAAAAACTTAAGCTATTGGAGATGGTGTAATTTAAGTATTTATACTTTAACAATGGCTATATCGCTGTAGTCATGAAATCACTACTGGGATATATAATACCACCATAACTTATAGGCTATGAAGCACGAGTAAATTCATGGGCATGAAGACCATATGAAATGGAAAATCCTAAAAGAAATAGGACAGGGACATGCAAATGCTGCAAATAACTATGTTTCATATACCACAACGACACCACACATTCTATAAACTTATATAAATTTTATAGCATACAACTGTTTTTCAAAGACAAGTAAATTCATAATCACCCATGGCGAATAGATGAGGCATAAGAAACACATACACATCTTTATATGTATGTGATAAGAGTCATCCTCCGAATCCCTTGTCAGGATGATCGTGAGGTATCATCAGATGAAGATGTTCTACCAAGCCATTATCTACAACAGGAAGGATATTGAGTGTGACTTTACAATAATGAAAGTGCATGTATAGCTAGAAGAAAGCAGTAGCAAGACAGCAAGACTTTAAGTTCAACCTCTGTCAATCATGTATACATTTGTCTCATAGAAAGAAAAGTTCAACATTAAGAAGATAACAGCCCAAAAACTGACTCACATTCTCGAGATGCCTCTGGCTTGTTGCGAAACCAATGAATTTGCCAACACAAAGGAGCCCACCCCAAGATCCATCTGGTGTGGTCACAAAAAACAAAAGGGTTACTATTTACACCAGATCATGACAAAACCTGGGCATGCCACCTCGTTTCAAAACCCTAGAAGAGGAAATTAAAGTTTTGATTGGTGAAGATCACACCTATTTTTTTGATAAAAAAATGAAGAGGGTGAAGTGGAGTGCAATCAATAAGAATAACCTGCTAAAATGTCACCAATGGAGTTGCCAGAGCCATGGACTCGACAGTGAACAAAGGAATGGAGAAGTAAATAGGAGAAGAGGGGGGGAGGAGAGAGGGCTGTGAGCATCAATTGAGATGGTGGAGATTGGGGTTTTGGGTGTGTTAAGGGCAATTTTGTCCTTTGATTGCTTTGAGTATTTGACAATACCATCCTCCCAAGATACCATAATACCACATACAAATCACTAATCGGATACCAATATAGTTGATCCTATTGTTGTCCAGCTCTTGATGATTATGGCAAACACAGGACAAAGAGGCATTTGTCCCATTTCATCCAATCCCCCTTATTCCTCACAACCAAAATTGGCCAAAGGGGACAAAGAGTCCCCTCCCATATCAGGTAGGACTTTAGAGGGGCAGTTCAACCCCCTTGTTTCCTCCAACATCCAAAAATAACATTCTTGTTATACATAGGTCTAGTTATAATCGAGTTCTAGAGACAGAAATCACAAAAATACTTATTATAAAGAAAAAACCCTTCTAACTCTCGAAATAAGTTTCTTGGAGACTCAAATAGGACAGCTGAAACTACAGTGTCTTGGCATCAAAAACTAATTATACACCAGTGCCCGCCCCTAAAATGGATCTCTCATTTTTTCTTTCATCGCAAAGGGAAAGGGAGCTAAAATAAAATGGGTGTCATTGAAATTTAGGCCCCCATACAACACTTGGATGTTTTTGTTTTCCCAGTAATATGGAAATGTATTCAAAACATGCTCCAACAGCATAAAAAACGTGCCACCAGGACTGAACCTGAAGAACCAAACGACCAAAGCAGAAACTGTAATATAATTTAAACAAGAAATATTCTCATGAAGGCACAAACAGTGTTTCCACATTTGCAGTGTGGCTCAAGACTGCTCTTTTCATTGTTTTCCCACAAAGGTTTACACCGACAAGCTTTTACAAAATTTAATTTAACAAAAAAAAAAAGGTTGTTGTTGATTTTGTATGACAGACAGGTAATAATGATGATCGAGAACGAAGTTAGTGATAAAGCAAGATGACTTGGTATTCACTAATAATAGGTTTCCCCACCCCCAGGGACAAAATCTATGCTCCAGCTCCAGCACCATCTATCACTAGTCATAAAATCTCTTCTCTGGTTTTTGCACTAAAACATGAGTGGCCCTGAATGAAATGGGAATGAAACTCACATTCAACTTAAAGCAATAAAATGATCAATTATACACACACACAGAGACAGAAAATACATAAATGTGATCTTTAATATAGCAGCAGGGACCTTACCAAACTAGTACCATAAGTCTCAGTTTTAGCATATCTTCTAGGAAATATTTTGAAATCAACAGCCAAAATACACAAGCATGTCACGAGCATCTGCATCAGGTATCGTTACAGCCAAAATTAAAAATCCCAAGGAAAAGAGAGTTTATCCATTATAGGCACAAAAGGAAAAGGAAAAATTAAAAAAACAAAGATATGTAACTGCATGTGAGACTGCATACCATCAAAACCCTATACGAATAGATATTACTCCTAAGAGAACGGGTCCCATCTTCCTGAAAAACAGAAGACCCAAATCTGTATTGAAAGGTAGATAGACTTTTTAGTATGTTATTTTGTGGTAGTCATGTCTATGACTCTATGCAATCTAGATATGTCCTATTAAAACTTCATCCATTAAAGAATTAACCCCCAAAAAAAATGCAAGACCAAAAAATTGAACATAAACAAGATAAAGAATCTATTACAGGTAAATTTTACCTCTGAGCAGCAATGCAGAAAAACAGTAGTAGCATCACAAAAATTGCATTTATATAGGTCCATTCTGCTAGAACCTGCAATTCATTATTCTTGTAAAAAAAAATAAACTCCCATCCCAAACAAGAAACAACTTGAGGAACATACATCACAGAAGCAATACAGAGTATATAAAACCAAAGCATGAGAACCAGTTAAGCAAGTTTCTAATAACTGAACAGCACTGATCTTTAATACTGCCTCCACCTTAAATTATGTAGAAAACCAAAATTTACAATATCTCATTCGAAATTGTACACCTCACCGTTAGAGTAAACTTCATATGACAATCTCATGGCAAAATTTTCCCAATTTATGACCAGGCATTGATTCTAACAAATGATAATACTCAAAATCATTGAGGATGCAAAAATCAACAAAACAAAAAAAAAATCCATGCTTAGGTGTTAATCCAAAGTTAACCAGACAATCTGAGGTCCTCGTGGTTTAGTCAAAGCAGAAGCTTCAAGAACAGTGAGAACACTTACAGTGGAAAGTAATAAGACAGGAAGAACAAGGAAGAGGAAATCCAGAGTCATTGCCGTGAAGTACTCTTTCCAGTTTTTAGAATTAACAACAGGATTGTCATTTTTCTTGGATGTGGTATCTGCGGTAACAGAACCTAAAGAGACAAAACATGCAACACAACAAACCCATCAATGTAATTCAGAGCTCAATTAAGATAATGAAATAACCCAAACAGTACACAAAGAATCGACTGAGACTGTATTGAGAGCTAATGAAGAAATTAAATTCTACACCTAAATGATATCTGGTACAAAACTTCAAAAGAACCAAACGGTGATATCGAAATGCAGAATAATCCAAGTTCAGGGGTATACAGCTGACAGTTCCTTTTGATGAGGAAACTGTAGTCAAGTAGTTAACCAAATTTTCACAATTTGAACCACTGAACTAGGCTTTTTTCCCCTTTTTTTCTGGACCACTGAGCTAGGTTACACAATGACAGGTAGTCCTCCCCTCACCAAGACCACCCCAATCTCCAAACTAAAACAAGTACAAGTATGATTATTAAAACTAAATGCAGCAAATCAATTCTTTTATCTTACTGATGGAACGGCGTATGAGTACCACAACCTAGAATCACAAAATAACAAGAAGGAAATATGAGAAAGTATAAAATCATAATGATTTGAAAAATTGATAGAGGAAAAAGTTGAATTATAGGACTTACAGGTAGCATAGTTGAGAGTACGAAGAGTTCGAGCATGGAAGATCCTGTCAAGTTGCTCACAAATCTGGTCGATAGATATCTAAGAAATTTTAAGCACGTAATAAACAACATAAACACACACACTTAGAGAAAGAGATTGACGAGGTCGTAACTGTTCTTTCAAATGCTTGTTAGGATTGAAGGACTTCAAGGAAGAATCCATTCTTAGTCGAAATGGAAGATCAGAAGCTGAAAATAGCAAACGATTCTTTGTTCTTATAATCTTACTAGGAATAACCCGTATCTGAAAGTACTGTGTAATAAAAAAAAATATTGAACATTGGTCATGGACAAAAAAAAATCACACATTAGGCTCAACCAAATTACCAAGTGTCTAAACTGCATTCTTAATACACCCGTACTTTGCATACATGCTCAACAAAACATTACCAGTATAAAGATTCTTGTGAAAACAAATTTCAATAAAGAGAGAAGGAAAACTCAGTTACATAAATTTTAATGTTTCTAACATTCTTTATAATTCTAGTTATTTCATGAATCCTTGCCTCATAGGCAGTAGATTTGGCTTCTTGATTCTTGATACATGCCCCCCACTGGCAGATTTCTAATATGTACGCGAAATGCACAATGTTTTACCTCTCACATTGGCGTAAAAACAAAGACACGACTACCCATCAGAGGTTCTGTGCAATCACACTGTAAAACATTTCAAATATATAGATTTCCAGCATAAACAATTTTAAGCAGACTGAAATAGAACCAATTAACTTGTAGTATTTCGGTAGAGACAATTTTGCCTGATAAAGTTTGATTCTCCGTGTAATTCAAGAGCTGAT
Source organism: Ilex asprella (assembly GCA_023539305.1). Classification (NCBI taxonomy): domain Eukaryota; kingdom Viridiplantae; phylum Streptophyta; class Magnoliopsida; order Aquifoliales; family Aquifoliaceae; genus Ilex; species Ilex asprella. Next base: position 20,139,179 of record CM042198.1, on the reverse strand, counting down.
TTTAGGGGGAGAAAAATGAGGAAACTTGGTGTAAATAACATGAAAATTTCAAGAAGAAATTAGCTCACAAAAAAAAAACAGAAAAAAAAAGAAGATGAAACATAGAACCAATTAACTTAGCCTAGTTCGGTAACGACACTTTTTTAATTTAATCAATAATCAGTTAATAGTAAGAAAATGCTTGATAAAATCTATGTAATTCGAAGAATTGTGCCATAAGATTTGAAAGCAATTCTCCAAACACAAACACAATGCTATGGCACACAAAAAATATTCGAAAGCTAAGAACATAGAAATCGAAGGAGTTGCGAGAGAGGCAAGAATAAAATAAGATAGAAGGACAATAGAGAGGACAGACGTGATAGAGAGGGAGAAGTGAGACAGTGCAATAGAAGTGAGAGGGGTAGTAGACGTGAGAAATCCACTTGCTCTCTAACAAAGTGCAAATTCTTTTCATTGAAGGAAAAGTACAAACACGTTATCATACCCAAAGTGCATAAATCCTAACATTGAGAATGCCTAAAATAATACACACTCCAGAGAAATGTTAGTTGAAAAAAAAAGTATTTCACCCTTAAATAAACATTCATATCGAGGTCACTAACGCCCTAAAATCAACAATTTTTCATCTTGGCAAAAGACAATGAGGGAAATATATATGAAAAGCAAAAATGTCATGGAACTCGCTACAATGACTAAGCAAAGTTGACGTCATTAGGTCTTGAATTCAGTTTAAAATGAATGCACATAGACATATCAAAGATGATATTAGAATTTCAGTACTGTCCAATCATTCGTAAAAGGCATCTTGTTAAGAAAGGAAAAACTTTAATTGGCAACTTACTGTTATTTGGTACCAAAAAAAAAAAAACGAGAGGAGTGAAGTGTTTTAAGCTCAAACTGAGCCTCAGGTTAGCAAACCCAATGCAGCTTATTTCCGCATGTGTTGATTTTACCAACTCAACAATGAATTTAAGGCCAATAATAGATAGATTTTAATTGTTATATTTTTTTTATAATCATACACATAGGTCAAATGTTACAGCATTTTACAGAGTTCATAATTTTTTTAACAAATAAAAAAGCAAATTAATTACACCATAACTACCAATACAATTCAAACACATTTGCATCCTTTGATCTAGAAATGTTGCAAATTACGTATAGTAAAAGAGGTTTTTAGACTCAATACATATATAGATATGAAGTGTTTAAACTGCTACAATGCAGTTCATATCAAAAAGGTAATTTACATACCAGAAGCTTGTCTTCTTACATGAAGGGCATTCTCCAAATTGTTAGACTACTAAAACCAAAATAGTCAAACCCTCTAAGTAGATGCAAATGTTCTAAGTCACTACAAAATTTAAGAAAAGGCCTCAATAATTGAGAGAAACTATCTAAATTGAAGACCAAATCCATGATAGCATTATGACGCCAAATTACCAATAGGAATAGAAATTAACAATCGATACAAATTAATTTTTCCCAAAAGGATTAAAAGAAAATAAAATATATGAGCAATTGTCATTGGCTATTGGTTCATCCTTTAAACAATAGTTTGTAAATTTATTATTGAATCACACACAAACCAATATGCACCGACTAACATAAAATTTATCTTACCACTCCAATGGACCGCAATTTGTTACCAAACCAAAAACCATCACACACCTCTTTATAATTATGGATTTTTTATGTTGCATAGTGCCTTCAGACACAAACATTATCTAAACTGAAGTTTCACACCAAGTCACTATATTAATGAAGGGCATGCCCACTTACCGAGTGTTTTGAAAACACAACGAATCTCAAAGTTGTTACATAAAATACAATAAATAATTTTAAACTAATAAAAAAAACTTCTTCAAGAACTAAAAACAAATAAAAAAGACCAAGAAGAGGTTTTTATAGTAAAATTGAATGAAAATTGTTACCTTCATTGGCTTAATTTGGGTGAAGTACCGTAATCATGAAATTCATCAAACACATAAATGGGAAAAAACAATTCAATGGATTGGAATGATTAGTACCATTATTAGCTTTAATTCATTTCAATAAAATTAAAGTCAAATTGATTCATGAATGTTGTATTACAGAGCAAGGTTCTAACCAAAGTTAAAGT
>CM042198.1:20121418-20132054 GCA_023539305.1 Ilex asprella | reverse complement strand
CACCATCATGGTTCAGTCATCTGCCTGAAATTAAAGCATCTATTATTGTAGCCATCTCAATGAAAGGAGGACCTAAACAGGAATAGAGAAAAGAAAAAAAGGGGTTGGTGATTAATCCTATGCTACATGAAATGTTGTTTCTAGGTATCATTTTGCGATATGGTGTTGCAACGCCGCACCAGATGTGTTTACATCGATAAAAGATACCACGATCTTGAACTATGGTGATTTGACTGGTTTAGAATTTCTGAATAACTTATACTTTGCTGATGTCTCCACCCTGATACCACTCCGAAGCCACCATTACCGGTGGACATTTTGCTTTGGTAGTCTCCGAATGTGGTGCAACTTCTCGGCCAATTATGCCCCCTCATAAGCTTTGCTTTCACATGTTCCGGCAATCTCAATGTAAACCTATCTTCTTCTTCTTCTTTAGTCCTAGCTATTGAATGCCCCGTCGAGTGTGACCTTGGAAATTTTTCTACCTCATCGTGTCCTTTAACTCGTCTGGCTGTGCTCGGACCTCCGGCTGTATCTCTCTTGCCACTGCCTCATTTTTCGTCTTCATTGTCATCCCTAACATTGATGCTAAAAGTACCTTGCAATGATTCACTTTCATTTATGTATTGTATGGGATTGGGCCGATTGGCAATAGAATTCGGAGATTTCTCCAGTGAGGTATCGAGGCTCATACGACAAACCGGACATATTTTATAAGAATCAAGCCAAAGACTCCTGATGAAATACATGGCAACATGATGTCAAAAGCCGGAGAGAATTGTCGTCTTCAAACTCGAACAAGCAAATGGCACATTCTAAACCCTACTTTTCCCTTCGAAAATTTAACATTCGATTATGGGAATGTGGGAAAAGACTTTATGATTGAAGGGTCAAGGCCAGTTGCTCCGGTAGAGCCTGCCGGACTGGCCGGACTGGCAGAATCACTATGTCTGATATGGCCCCTGTAGATTAGGTTGTGCATGATACACTTGCAGAAGTACATGAACAAGAAACCAATGAAGAAGAATAATAGGAGAATAGCAGTAAGGATTACAGCCACTGGTGCGGAGTCGTAACATTCCGGCGGAAACGAACTTACCCATTATAATGAAAAAAAGCAGGAGAGCATGAAAAGTGTTTGTGAGCATAAAATGGTGGCTTAATATGGTATCGTTACGTGGCCAAGGTGGTTTCTCATCTATGGTCAGAATCAGAGCCATTGAGCGTGCCCTGGTGAGGAAGATGAGGAACATTGTTTAGAGATCATAAATTAAAGGGTATATTGTTTTTCAGCCCCGTAGTTTCGACTAGAAGCACTTTCTCTACTTAACGTTTAAAATTATATACATTACCCTCTTATAGTTATCTACCAAAATGAAATCGTTATTTCATCATGTGGGCTTTATTTTCATTGTTTTACTCCAAAAAAAAACATTATTTAAGTGTTTAAAATGCCCTTTAAAACATATGATATAATACCCAAATAGCTAGGGCATCAATCCACGATCAAAAAACATTGAAGAGAAACATGAGTAAGTAATTTTCAGTTCCAAATCAAAAGCCTCAGTTGAGGGAAGAAGAGACTCGACATGCTGAAGAGTGAAGAGCGAAGAGTGGAAGATTTCTGCTTTAGCCTTAGTAGTGATTTTCGTTCATTACACGAGTAAATCAGATGAACAATCTAATTTTATAATATGGGTATTATGATAATTTTATAATTTCGTTAGTGACGGTAATTACTTCACTTTGATACATAACTATAAGAGAATAATGTGCATAACTTTATACGTCAAATAGGTAAGATACTTCAAACTGAAACTACAGGAGGTAAAAAATAATTATCCCTATATTAAATAACATGGGAAGGCTTGAATAACTGTACACCAACTTTTTTTAACAACTCAAATTAAGTGAGATTGTTCGTATTAACATAACTAGACCCAAATAAATTGTAACTGATAATTCAATAATTTTCGTATCTTGAAGTTCTTACAGAATTTGAGGATAGGGTTGGCATAAGTCATATGGTCTAATCTTGACAACAGATTCTCATCGTGCGATTGAGTTAGGCCAAACTTGACAGATGCGCTCAATAACTGCAGTGTACAAAAGGAAGATTATCTGCAACAAATAACAGTCTGCACAACAAACCATCAGCTTTAAGCAGTAAATATGAACCAATGACACAACAAAAAAATTTAGCACAACAGGCTTTTTATATTTGATAAAACCGGGTTATCTGGCTTTTATATTTGGTAAAACAGAGAGATTACATAAGCAAAGTGAAGCCTAGAAAACCTGCAAAAGAACCCTTGTACATCAGTAACGGGCTTCAAACTCTACAAGGGAACATGATGTCCAAAAAACTTGGAAACAAAAGCCAACTCAAGCTCCTCTTAATTCAAATCCTAGAACTACAAAGTTGCCTCTCTTCCAGTTGAAGAGGGTATACTTGACTCCTCTTTGTTTCAATGAGTGCAGGCAAGGAATTTCGTGTTCTACTCGATGTCATCGATCCAGTCACCATATATTTTACTAATTTTGTCTGGACCCTTCCACTTCTGATGGGGTCTCTGCCCTACCTTCGGGATTACATTGGACAACCTCTGTGGTGGAACCCCAACGTGATAACCGTCTAAGTGAGGAACTGAAATGAGAGGTGGAACTGCATTATCACTTGAAGTTCTTGAAGGCAACATCCCCTGCTTTTGATCCAGAGAAGCAGAAAAATCTGTAACTTCCCCCTCCATTACACCCCCACCATAACGATGCAGTTCTGCGAAATAGCTATCAGATTTCAATATGAACTTCCAGAAACCAAGTTTCAAAATCTATCTCGTCAAATCAGAAAAATCACATCTGAACAAAAGAACAGTCCACTACAGAATCACAGCTAGAAGCCAAGCCAAGCCAACCATATAATCTGAAAGAATATAAGATCTATGTTCTGAAATTCTAAGGCCCAAGGAAACGAGTGCACTTGCTTGAAACCTTGTGATCTGAACATCAGAAGCATGCAATATATTTCTTCAAAAAGCCAATGAGGCTCAATCCTTAACTTGAAGTCTGCACGTCACTTTGGGCATCTTCATTTGCTACTTCATGAAACATGATTTGAGGGATTCGGGAGCAAGGCACAGTCTTCACAGTTTGTGTGACACCTTGCCTCCCTTTTATAAAATGAGGATTATGCACCAAATGGCTATAGAACGACACCACACACATGCACACACATAGTGTGACTCATTCTATAATCAGATCTATCCCTAATTACATCCAAGGATGTAACCAAAAATTCAAGTTACAATGGTTAAGCTGCCTGCCTTGCAATATTTCCAGTATACTATTCGCAACAATAGATCCACTCATGTCATTTACAAAAACTGCTAATTGTTAAATTTAATCCAATCAGCAGTAAGCATAGGCACGAGCCTATAACTACAACAAATATATGAATTTTCGGATGATATCACTCTCCAAACTCTAAATGAAGGATGTAGCTACAATTTGTGGATATGCTCTCCACGACATGTGTTCATGCATAAAGAAGAAACAAGTAATATTAGATTCAACAAGTTGTGAAAAGGATATTGATACGGTGCAGTCCTTTTGTGTTATGTGCCTTTTCTAGGTATCCATACACCAACACTTGCAATGAAACTAAAATTTATGAACCCTTAATTGTCCACACTATGAGATAATGTGTAATGTTGTTGTTCCAAAAGAAATCAAGTAATATTGAGATAATAAGATATAAGCATCTTCAAATCAAGTGTATCCAGTCCTAAGTCACATGCCCAACTTCCTCTGATGTTTAACTGCAAAAGGAAATGGAAAATCATACCTGCAGAGCCATGAGCAAAATGACATTTGCTTCCAAATGGGCAATACCCTGTCATCTCCCACTTGTTACAAATCCTTGTTTTCCAATTCGACGGCTTCAGGTTTGATCCGCTGCTGCCGCCCCCACCACCCATCTGTCCACCACCTGGCCCAGGACCCAAACTTATGGCCACACTCTCCCGTGCTCTCGACTGTTCATCATGGAGGAAAGTGCAATTATCTCCATATGGACAGCCCTCTTCAGTATAGAACTTCTTGCAATGTCTCCCTTTATAAGACCTCTGAGTCTCCCCAATAAAACCAGAAGCAAATGATGGAATCTGGAATTCCTCCCTCGGCTCAGATGACACCCCTCGTTCTTCCTCGTGTGCAGCCACAATTTCTTGCCAATTGGGAGGGGGTCTACGAAGTTCTTCAATACTATGCGCAAAATTACAGTTACTGATATATGGGCAAGTACCCGCCCGGAATTTGCAGCATAGTTTGGTCTTAAAGAACATCTTTCCTATTGCTTTTGATCGATTACTAGACCCCATATCCCCAGATTGGGAATTTCTTGATTTCTTGTTGGGCGGCTCGCTTCCAGACCGGGATCGGGATTGCCTTCCATCATAATTTGAATTGGAAACAGTATCAACTGAGGCCTCCCTATTCCAAGCCCTATAATCATCCTCAGTTGCCCAAATTGCCTGGTCAGTGGACCCTGGATCCCAATTCTCAACACCACCATTTCCAGGGGTTCCAGGAACTATGTGAACCACATTTTCATTCGAAAACCCGGTTTCTCGACCGTAATCCATAACAAGATGAACCCACCAGTCAAGACTTTTTACCAAACCAAGAAATATATACAAAGCTGAAGAAAGATAACCATTGAATACAAAACCCTAACTTGAATTATAGTCCTCAGAGTTCAGATAAACGACACCCATAGAAACGATTGTCCAAGTTCGTGTTTTTCGGAGGAACAATGACAACAAAAGAGGCAAAGAAACAAATCATAGAAACCAAACCCTAAGAATCAACTCAACAAAATTAGTTATCATACGAACAAGACCCACATACTTAGAACACTTCAATTTTGATCAATACGATATTAACTCTCAAATCCAAGAAATCTAAAAGATGGGTACTCCATGAAATCAAGAAACTTGAATTCTCATAACTTAAAAAAGCAAAAAGGGAAAAATAACAACTTTGAACAGTAAGAAGAACCACCACTACAACAGATACAAAAGCCCAAACAGATCAAGAAAAGTAAGACCAAAATGGGTAAAGGCTTAGATCTACTAAATCGAGAAAATTTAAATAAGATTCAACAAACCAACAAGAATAAATGAAGAGAGTATACTTCCAAATTGAACAACTGAACAGGCCCGATGGACTTACAAAGTACACAAGAAAGAGAGAGAGAGATATTTTGGTAACTCCCCTGAGGTTTCAGTTACAGTATCAGTAACCCACTTGCCATAAAAAGGGTACAGTTCTGCAATGAACGAAACCAGGAGAAAATTCAACAACCATTTAGTTATTTATTTTCAATCTCAGTGTCTTTTCTTGAGAAAATTATCTGAACTTTTCCACGGTGGGATTATCATCAAAGTGCTAAGGTGGCATTCAATTATTGGACTATCAGTTGCATGAACTTCAGTTTTGTTAGCAAATCTTAGTACAATCTGGTCCTATTATGTTCTAACGGGGCCAGAAAATATTTAATGTAAATGCCAAAAATTGATTAATAAATGCGTGTAAAAAACTATTAATATTTATAACATGTGATAGCATTCACTTGATCTTATATGCTTATTTAAGTTACCGTTATTTTAAATATTTTTTACTGCAAACAAGTAAAAATCTTGTGTTTTTACTTTAGGGATATAATTTGGTGATTTAATTCAAATCTAACCCAAAAAAAAAAATAAGGCTTATGTTGAAATTTTTAAAATTACGAGTTTATGTATTCAACTGGAATTTAAAATAATATATGTATATATATGTGCGTGTGTATTTTAAGTTTTTATTGAATTTATTTTAAATTTAAGTTAGTCAAATTATTGTGTAATGCTCGAAATTGAATCCAAATTCAATCCAAATTACTTGTTTGATTTGAGTCCAAATTAATTATCCTGAACAGACCTGAATTTAATCCAAATTTTACTTGGATAATACTCGGTCTAAGTACCTCGAATTAAAAGGGCACTCAAGCTTGATTAGGAGGGAAAATTGTATAACTTGAGTTGGATCTAAGTTAATTATCCAACCCGCTCGAATTGCCCCGCTTTTGCACCCCTAGTTTGCTTGCTGTCTTTAGATTACGTTAGCATCCACATGGACCTGACCCAGTGCCACTTGATGTTAGTGGACTTGGATCCAAGTCCATAATCCCTTCCAAATAATATTTCATCTTGGCCCATCCCATCACTCCACGAACCCTTCAAACAACGGTGGTGCCACTTAGCCATGTTGATGGATCTAATTTGGTTTAAATTTAAATTTACTTAATTGGATTTTATTGGTATTTTTTTTTACATTAATTCAACACCAAATCCTAATCCTTTTGTAGTATATTTCATGGATTTCAATTGGCATGTACTAATATCCAACCTGGTTGTTATAAATAAAGGAAAATTTTGGGGGCGGTCCCTTTTGTGGACTTATTTGAACTTAACTCCATTCAAAAAAACTTCAAGTCTATTTTGATTTTCATTATTCAAAATACCTTTAATAATTATATTTAATTAAAATAAATTTAAAAACTAATAATTCCTAAATTTTGGTAGTCTTACTGGCATTAAAATTATTTCAATATCATATTTATTTATATATATATATATATAAGACATGTTTCAATAAGTTCATCCGACAGTCTCAAATAAACTCATCCAACGACCAATAACATCTCTCTCAAAATCATTCATATTGTACCGTACATTTAGGCATGGGTTATCCATAGTATGAGATAAAATAGTAACATTCAAAAAAAAAAATGGTAACATCTAAACAAAAAATAGTAACATAGAATATTAATATTTATAACATGCTCAACAAAAACGTAGTAACATTATACAGTAAAATACTCAACAAAAAAATAGTTATATGAAAAAATTGTACCATAAAAAAATAGTAGTAACATGCACAATAAAAAAAATAGTAACATAAGAATAACATATAAAAAAAATTAGTAACATAGCAAATAGTTGTAACATATAAAAAAAAATAGTAACATGGTATTGCATGAATTGAAAAAATAATAACATGTTTTGGGGGATTTCATCGAACACCTTTGAGACTTTGCGGAGATGTTTTGATATCGGAATGAACTCATAATTTTTTCAGACACGTCATCATCATCATGTTCTATCAAGACATCAACATAATCCCAAAATAAATTTCTTAATAATATATAGGCTTGAAAAAAGATCTACGAAAAATGGAGTCACTAGATATTCCTCCGTTGCATGAAAGTCAACAATAACATTGACCAAAACTCCAGTGATCATCGTAGATCATTGTTATCATAATCGTCGATTCTGGCATTCATTGGCCGAAAATCTCAGCGTTCGATGGTCATCTGTCCGTCATTAAGCATGAAGAGGGGGAGAGAGAGGAGTAAATATTGAATACAACGGTGATACCATGTCACAATTGATGACATGGTATCACCAATTGATGACATGGTATCACCAACCAATAATAAAACCTTAAATGAGAAAGGTGAACCTCACTTGGGCTTACATGGCAAAAGAGTGGGAAGTTATTTGCTTACATGGTAGATTAGTTATTAATTTTTGTAGGGTCTATATGCTGAGTAAATATTGAATACAACGGTGATACCATGTCAGAATTGATGACATGGTATCACCAACCAATTATAAAACCCTAAATGGGAAAAGTGAACCCCACTTAGAATTACATGGCAAGAGGGTGAGAAGTTATTTACTTACATGACAAGTTAGTTATTGATTTTTGTGAGGTCTATGTGCTTATTTGTTATAGTATTATTAGTTGGTGATACCACATCATCTTGCCACGTGGTATCACCATTGTAATGAATATTTTTTCCTATATGCTTATTTGTTTTAATATTATTAGTTGGTGATACCACGTCACCTTGCCACGTGGTATCACTGTTGTAATGAATATTTTTTTTTCGAGAGAGAGTAACCAAATTAGGTTCTTTAAATTTGAATTTCAAATTTATGAAAACAAAATTATTGGCATATCTCCATTGATAGTGAATTATGTGGTAGCAATTCCAAAGTTAGAAAATTAATTTAACGTTGTTTCCAAGGAAATGTATTTTGGAGTTATTAAAAATATTTGGACTTAACTACTTACTAAAAGATTTAAATATGACTTATTCCCAAATAAATTTAAAATGATATACTTAACTCATTAAAAATCCCCACATCGGCTTTGTTGAACTTTGAGTTTTCTCATTTTTGACTTGATTGTAACCGATTAAACTCGATTATTAAGTTTAGATTCTTACTTAGACTCAACTCAATAGAAACTTACGTGTAACGAACTGGTGTTTAGTGATCGAAAATTGGGACAAAAATGAGCGTGTATGTGATTAGGGGTTCAGAGAGTCGAATCATGAAATGATAGCTCTGGAGTTTGTCTATGTGTAGGTATTTTGGAGATGGTTAGCGTGTTTTTTTGGTGTATGATTGTCAATGGAAAAAAGAAGATAGATTGAGAAGCATAATCGGACGAGTCTAGGTTAGCACATACCAGAGAGTTAAGGGTAAAAAAGTAAGATTTGAGGATGAAATCGGAGGTTAATTTAAATTCAAAAAATTTAATGTACATTTTTCTAGGGCTTGTTTTAATATGTTTGTAATTATTAAAAAAAATTAATTTAAAAAAATGGACAATTTGGTGGAATTACCAAATTGCCCCTCCAAGTACCTCACATGGAGGAAGCTGGAGGTGGCAGCAGGTGGTGCAAGGGACTCATGCAAGCCTGTAGCTTGCAAGTTTTGTTTATATTTTGTGGATAGGAGTATTAAATAGTAAGAGGATTAGATTTGAGGAGAGAGAGAAAATAGGGAAAGAGAAAAGACAAAGATGTAAATAGAAAGTTTTGGGGTTGAGTTGGGGCTGGATTCGAGGGTTAAAATCAATATCAAACTCTTTCTTTTGACAATATCAAACGAGCAGTGTATCTAGCTTACTTTTGTTTCTAATTAATCTCTTGGGTTGTATTCTTGGATGGATTTGGAAGTGTTTGGTGGTGGTGAGAAGGCCGACTGTGGTCTGCGGTGGTGGAATAAGAAACTAGGGTTTGAATTTAGCTTGAAATTTGATCTCTTTGAATTCTTGTTTAAGTTTCGAAAGGAATTTTGTTCTTGGCTAATTTGGACCTAAGGAATCCATTTTTGGCGTTGGAATTGAATTTATAGGTCATTTGTGGGGTAAAAAATTCCACTTGTAGGTCTGGTCGTTTCTGAAAAATTAAATATTCACTTTACTTTGATTACAAATTCGTGGAGTTTGAGGAAACTTTGAAGTGTTTGGTTTGTATGATTTAAAACTAGGAAGCAAGGGGAGTTACTGGGCTTTGAATCTATGGAAAAAGGTGAAGTATGGAGTGAGAACGAAGAGATTAAAGTTAGGTGGTTGGACTGAGTTGCAGAGTTTAGGGAATCACTTTTTCGGCACAGTGCATCCAAAGGCTTATCAATAGTAGTGTTTACTACTGTAGCCATTGGGTGACGCTCCATGCATCGCTATCCCGGTGTTCAGGAAAAAAAAATAGAGTTTAGGGCATCAAAGTCAACAACCAAGGGAAGAGGAAGACGAAGAGAGGAGGGAGGAGGAGGAGAGACCACTGTCCACTCCGATGGCGACTAAGGGCACATACAAGGTTCAAATGATCTCTGGTTGGTGCCAAAATTTTCGTGTCGCCATAGGGAGGTCTCGGTAAAATTTGAAGTCAATCTGAAACCCGGATCAATATGTGGTATAAAATGTCTGTTTTGCTCTCTGGGCTAATTTTGATCTAGTTTTTGGGTTATTTTGGCCAAATAAATTTTGTTTTTACTTTCATATAGTTATTTATAGTATGCGTATGAAATTTCATTAAAAAATAGCATTGTTTTATTTTTGCTATTTCATATCAAAATACCAAAACTGGTAGGGTTTCCTAATTTCAGATTAGATGATATTTTTCAAACTCCTTTTAAACTTATGAAATATGTTATTTATGATGCTTTAGCATATTTGGAAATATATGATTGGATGTTTTGGATATTAACTTGGATTTGGACCAAGATTAGGATTGTTGAGTGCGGTTCGTACTCTTGTTCGTATAATTGGAAATGATTAAAACTCTGGAATTTTTTTGAAATTAAATATAAGTGCGCAACAGTCGAGTGGTAGAAGGTTTAGGTTCAAGTTGAGGATGTAGAGAGTTTCTCATTGAGTTTGTAAATGCTTAAGTGGCCTTGTTGGTTTTCAATCTTGGATACTGAATTGTTACTAGGGAGCGTATCTTCCTAGGGGTGAAAGTCCCCCAAAAGGTTGGATCGTATGTTCGTATTACCCCGAATGGTCTATTAGGATGATTGTCCATCGGTGCAACACCGTGTTGATGTTATGATCATATTATTGTTTTCAAACTTAATTGTTTTCAATCAATGTTTTCTACTCTATTACTTATGTATGAAATTAATTGTTTTGATATTGCTCAATCATGTTAAATTATGTTATTTTCAAACTCGCATGCTTTGGAATTGAGCTACTCTACTGAACTATTGATGTTCATCCTACATTATTTCTCCTTTTT
>CM042198.1:20108918-20116418 GCA_023539305.1 Ilex asprella | reverse complement strand
GATTTATAGAAAGAGATTACTATAACAACACACCCTTTCCTATTTACAGGAGATTGAGGTTGACTGTTTCCAACAGTTGAGACATGTAAATTGTAGTGAGCTTGATGTACATGTGTAAACTATAACAAGTCTTTAACTGAGTCATATCATAGTTACGTATAGTATGTTATTCTGTTGAGCTTAATAACAAACACTTGTTATGTTTATGAAATTGGTATCAGAGTTTATCCATTATTTAGAGACTATATCATTTAGTATCTATTAAGACTATTAGTGCTCTGGATTATATTGAATTGAGTTGGGGTTTTACATTTGCGAGCCTTTGATTCAAACTTTTGTCGAAATCAAACCCTATTTCTTAGCAAAGATGGCTAAAACTTAATTTCTAGAACAGAATAAATACTGTTTTTCTCAACAAAAAAATCATTTGAAAAGTCTAGCCATCAAATCAAATCCTATTTTTTTTTAAATAAAAAAGGAAAAACTTCAGTCACACCCCTCTAGTTTACCATATCTTTAAAGACACTTCATCTAGTTTCTAAATCTTCAATGACACCCCTTCTAGTTTTTATTTAAACATCACTAACACCCCTACCATTAAATTACCATTTTAACAAAAAAATTAATCTAAAATACCAAAAATGCCCCTAAATAAATCTCAAGTAATTTTTTACATAAAATTTTATTAAAATTCGAGTTGATTAAAATTTATTTTTCTACATATTAAAATTTGATTGAAGTTGAATAAATTTTATTTTTTTTAACGTATTAAAATTCGAACATATTAAAATTTATTTTTTACATATTAAAATTTGAGTCGATTTGAACTCTACCCGAGTTGTTAGCGCAGATTAAAATTCGCTTTCGAGTTGATTAGAATTTATATTTTTTTACTTATTGAAATTCGTGTCAATTAAAATTTGATTTAGTAAAATTTGAGTCAATTAAAATTTATATTTTTATGTATTAAAAATTGGATAATTAAAATTCAATACAAGTTGATTAAAATTTGACTTTAGTTGATTAAAAATAATTTTTAATTGGCTCAAATAGAATTTTAATTAGCCCAAATTTAATACGTAAAAAATATAATTTTTAATTGGCTCAAATTGTAATATATAAAAAAAATAAATTTTAATTAACTTGAATTGAATTTTAATTCACTCGAAATTTTAATACTTAAAAAAATTAGAAAATATAGGGGTTCTCATTGAAAATATGCTTATCTAGAGGGGGTCTCATTGAAGATATTCATACTTAGAGGGGGTGTAGTTGAAGTTTATCCTCAAATATATCATGGGCAATTTAGTAAATTTGTATTCTAGTTAAAAATTTTAATCTAATAAGGGGTGTCATTGAAGATTCAGAAACTAGAAGGGGTGTCTTTGAAGATATGGTAAACTAGAGGGGGTGTGATTGAAGTTTTCCCAATAAAAAATTGTTAGAAAAAAAAAAGCAGTCAGGGAAAATTACACAAATGCATAAGTTTGAGTTGTTTAGGTCCCGTTTGGTAACGTTTAAATTTTTCGTTTTTCGTTTTTATTTTAATATTTAGAGAAAACAAAAAAAAACTCGTTTGGTAATCGTTTATGTTTTTCGTTTCCGTCATCGTTTGATAAACGATGGACGATTTTCAAAAAGTAAAAAAAAAAGACGTTTTTGATTTTTGTTTTTCGTTTTTGAAAAACAAAAAACAAAAACGTTACCAAACGGAGTCTTATCTTTCGAGGAAGATTACATATAAGAATCTATTCAAGACAGGTCGAGACCATGCTTCTGGAATTCTATAATTCACAAAATAAGTTTAGAAATATAATAAAAATGGATTTATTTTTGCAATCTAAAAAGGTCGAAATCATATTAAATCTAAACAAACTTGAAGCTGTGTGAATCGTTTAACAACCCGGACAAAACAAGTATGTTGGACTAGGCTCATTCAAGCTCAAGCATTGCCTTAAGTACCTAACTCCTAACTAATCAATGCCACATTTGAATAAGTGAAAGTTTTCCAAAGCATCCTTCTTATTTTTCAATTATACCAAACAAGTAAAAGTGATGTTGTCAAATTTATTTTACTGTGAGTAATGGTATATTGAACAAATTTTAGGATCAAATTTAGAGTTCAAATGATATGATAGTATATTATTTGGAGCTTTTATTGGGGTCCAAATGACATGACACTAAATAAAGAACTCCAAGTCAGCTGTCATGTCATTTGATCTTAAAATTTGGTCAATGTAGCATTACTCTCTTACTATTAATCGACCATATCATCTGATTTCTTTTTTTCTTTTGTTTTTTAATAGACGAAGGTGCTTACACCAGTGTACACGCATCTCGATTAATTTCATCACCGATTCGATTAAAGACAAACAATTCACGATGAGACTATAGTATTCATAAGGTACAAATTTCTCATTGCTTGATCCAAAAAAAATTGTCAAAATTCAAATTCAAATATCCAAATTTACAGTTTATCTTTATTACCATTGGTTCAATTTCATGGTTACATATATTTTCTCAAACTTCCATGGTACTCTTAAATGTTGCTCACCCACCTACAACTTGTTTCCATAGACATGTCAATGCCACAAGTCGTTGACATTCAGCTAGAAGACGTGGATTTGCATTAATGAAGCCGCTTGATAGGTAAGCCTTTATATATCAATCTCTTAGGCATAATATTATATATTCTAAATTTATATCTCAAATATATATTTCAAATTAATGAGGATTATTAAATCAATGGGTCCATCCACTTTTTTAATTGAGACCCACTGATCCAATGATCCCATTAATTTGATATACATATGTGTGATACAAATTTAAAATATATATCATTACTCATATCTTAGCCACATATGTGTACAATGTAATAACATTAATTTCATTCTAGAAATCTCAGTACAGCCACCCACCTCCCTTGAGACAACCACCTTGGGGGGTTTTGCTAAGATCACATTAAATACTTTTATAGTGTCTCCTTTGCATAGAGAACAAACATCTGTCTATTTGCAGGCCTTTCAAAGGCCATTCACTCTTGGTGGGGTCTACTTTTGAAATCAACCATTAATTCGATCAGTTTCTTGTTGCTGATCCTCTGCTGGATCATCCTTGTATCTTCCTCATAGCTGCAAGTCATACAAAATTAATGGGACTTTAGGATACAAAAAAATATTCTAAAATATGTACCGAAGAAGCTCATCGAGTACTCCGAGGTACTACCAAAGATTGTAAAATTGATCAACGACAAACCTTTGATGCTGAGGAGAGACAGGTGTCAACATTTGAGCGAGCTTGATGGCATCTTGGGTCCGATTAATCACGTGATTGAAGCACAAGTAACGTCCATATGCTGATACATCTTCGAAGACACAAATGTGTGCATTAACAAGGAATTCCAGATCAACTGTCACGAAAACACCATCATCGTACATCTCGGCTGCTCCTTTCAAATACGGGTTTGTCATTGACAAATCGGGACCCACCACCATTCCTGCATTGACACATATCATATTTACCCCTCTGTCCATTGCCAAGGCCCAAGCAGTCTTCTCCGCCAGCGTCTTGGACAGGGCATGCCACAACTGTCCGTACAAAATAATAAGGATAAAAGTGTAAATTCATAAAATTTGAAGAATAGTTTTTTTATTTTTTTTGCGTTTAATAGAAACTCTTTTCGCAATTCAAGAATTCACGACCCCGCAATGTTATTTGGGTAAAAAAACAAAATAAAAATAAAAATTTGAAGCAAGCCTCGATCTCTGTTCATTCTCTATCTTTGGGATCCACGAGAAAGAACCGAGTTTTCATATTCTTGACTTAGTTTTATTAGGGGGGGCTCACGAGAACGAGGCCGCAGGAGAGATTCTATAGAAAGTAATCCTTCACTTAGGGGATACCTGGAAAGAGGTCCTGACATAGACTTGACTCCTACAACCCAAGGGTTCTAGGCACCTTTGCTCACTTGTGTACAAAGAAGAGGGGACCCAGATTCCCCTCTATTACGTTAGGTAAACCGTAAAGATGATCTAAATAGACTACGTCAACTATAGCGCTCGATCGTGATTGTTAAATCTATGAGAAAATCTATTAGTTATCACTTCTTCGGTTCGCGTATGGATAAATTATGAAAAACTAGAGGCGAGTATGAGGTTATTGACCTTGGATATTATTATTGTTACGGGTTGCAGTTAATCATCTTCAACTTGTGAACAAACTATAAATATGAAAGAATCTATTTATTGTAACAATGTAGTAATTACATGCCCTAATTAAGGACGTGTTATAAAATAAATAATTTTTTTATCTAAATTAAAAAATTAAATTATCAAATTTATTCATCTTCTTTCTCTCTCTCTACAAATTCATTTTAGACTCATCAAATGACTTGCTTTCTCAAATTTAAGGTTATTTTTGAATTCTGTAACCCTAAATTAGTTAGACCCAACCATTTATTTTCAAGTTTTCAAATCTAAGTGGGTTTCTTCACCACATACACACCTCAGTCATGATTTTCAAGCATTCCAATACACCGTACTATAACCCTATAATACAACCCAAGCCTCAATTGAAAAAAAAAAAAGTCGTCTACTATGCAACTCATTTGAAAATCCATAACTACTTTAAGCTTCAAACACAAATTCGAGCACACAAACATGAAACATAAATCTAATCACACCAATGAAATCCTCATGGAAAAATAAGTTTGACCAGATTGTGTTTATGTATTGTACGCATTTGAATCAAAAACTCAAAATTCTTTCTCTTCTCCTTCTTCAACCTCTTTCTTTCTTTCTCTTCTTTCTCCCCGTCTCCACCCTCCCTTGTTTCATATTCTGCATTTTCCACAGTTTGCAGAGGAATTTGTGGGGTGCAATGATAAGTTGCAACTATTATAGCAAAAGTGTGCTAGTTGCAGATTTTATTTTTTAAAAATAATGATTCTATAATGACAACATCACAAAGAAAATTGGATTACAATTAAGGGGTAATTTAGCCTTTTTCTATAAACTGTTACGTCTATTAACATTTACAGTTTGTTTGCAAGTTTGAGAGGTTTAAGCAAAACCCAGGGAAAAAAGTGAAATCGAAACTTAGTTCACAAGAGTTTTTTGTTTTCTACCCACTTTATTTTTTCAGATACGACTGACATCATTATAGAGTTAAGCAAGTTAGAGGAAGGGGTGGAGTGAATATGGTCGGATCGGATTTGGTTTAAACAAGAACATTAAGATCATGAAGAACTAAATATTATGGTGAAGAACAATGAAATTATATATATTCCGACCAGATAACAAAACACCGAAAAATGAGTAGAGAAAAAGTAGATAATTTATATCTTAAATAATTAGTGAGGTGTGAAGACAAAATTACCTTGAATTTACGACAGATATTGATGTCACTCCAATGTTTTTCATCTAAATCTGCAGAAGATAATGACGAATTTCGATCGTCTCTCCAAATAACAGCTGTTGCTGAGGATGTGAATACAACCTTGTCTATGGTGTCCGTTTGAGCACATGCTTCCAATACATTGTGTGCTGCTCTAACCTCAACTTCTGGCATTAACTCCTGCTCCAAACACAGTCATTGTTTTCCAATTAGTGATTTCTTTTCTTCTTTTTTTTTTTTTTTGTTATTAGTGATTATAGAGAGGATGACGACAAAATTCGAACTAACAACGTAAAAAATCCAACAGCTGGAACGATGATCATTAGGTGGATCACTAACCTCCTATATTGGTATTTTTAGGTTAGGACCTTTCAAGATTATTTTTTTTATTGGAGTAAATTACATTTTACCTCCCCCAAAAAAAAACTGCTACCCTTTTTTTTTAAAAGAAAAAAGCAGATTTTATTGGATGAATTTTAAAGAATTACAAGAAACACAAGGATAAACCCAAATTGTTACCCTTGTTTTACTTTGCATTCTCAATTATAAAATTTTTCATATTGCACCTTAAAATATCAATTTTGTTTCATATCATTCTAATAAATAACAACAAACTTGAAAATTTGTCAAATGAGAGAGGGAAACCCCAACAAAAAGCTTCCCTCTAAGTACTTAGTACCACTTTATTTTACCTACTTTGTAATTAAATGGTTGTTGGAAAAAAAGAGTCGGTCAGAGGAAGAAAATTTGCAAATTAGGAAGGACAAAGTCATGAATAAGTATTTTTCTTGATTTTTGACATACACTTATGAAATAGACAGTTGCTTATTGGCAATACAGACCACTTACATGCGCATTTATTATCAAAAAATTGACAGTTGTTATCTATTGAAATGATATGAAACAAAATTGATATTTAAGGATGCAATATGAAAAATTTTATAGTTGAGATTGCAAAGTAAAATAAAGATAATAATTCAAGGGGACAAAATGTACTTTACCCTTTTTACCGATTGAACTTTTTTTATTCAAACAATGTTGTTGAGATCTAATTTAGACACTAATGTGAGTATCTAATTCATCGTCTTCATTAGATTTAGAGCGCATCCCCAACAATAAAATTTAGAACCAATCGAATGGTAAATTATTTATTATCAGTTTTGATGACTTTATCAATAACTTGCTCAAAATACATATTGATGTCTATAAAATTCTCTATAGTCAGTTCTTCTGGCAACTCGAAAAGAAAGAATAGAAACTTCAAGAGGTAGGTCAGACGAATTATAAACGTAAATATTCTGAATTTAAATCTGAATAATTTTTTTAGAGTTAAATCATAATAGATTTATCTGTCTTATGAATACTCTAGTTGTAACGTGAATGACTTACATTTAACCGAATTGAAAAAAAAATAATCAAAAAATATGTAAATTGATTCGAACACCTTCAACGTTGAACCACTAAAAAGATTTAAGAGAGGGGGAGAGCAAACAACTTGAAGTCGGCAAACGGCAAGTAACTGCGACCCCAAAAAAGGTAGGGACCCTAAAAAAGTTGGAATGGACATGCAATAAAGTATGAAATTACTATTAGAACCCTTTCATGGTTACGTGAACTCCAGCTAACATTATATCGTGACAGGTAACTGGGCAAAACCCAACTTGTTTTCTTGATTTGAACCAAAGACTGTGACTACATTGGAGAAAGATTGTTGTTCAATACTAAAAGACTTATTGGTCCACGTTTCATTAGCTAAACTTATGGTACCATTTTTATTTTAGTTTATAGTATTAAATAAAAAAATCATATTTTATAATATTTTTGATCCCCTAAAGTATATTTATTTTGTCAATTTATTTCTCGTTATATTAAATTTGTCAATTTAATCTCTAAAATTATAATTTGTGTCATTTTGATCACTAATCAGACATTATTGTTAATTTTTTTGACGGAATTGATCATGTTTCATTCTGATATCATGTGACTAACGCATGATTATTTTATTATTAACTTAATGATATATTTGTGTAGGCATAATTTCTTAAGGGATCAAATTTAAAAATTAATATTTTAGATATTAAATTGACAAATTGTACATATTTTTGG
>CM042198.1:20045013-20070163 GCA_023539305.1 Ilex asprella | reverse complement strand
GAATATTATCAATGAATCTCAAAAAAGTGAAATACATTGTACGAAAATAGAATGTACATACCAAGTTGAATACATCCATCTTAGTCGTATTGGTATCGTCCGAAACTTTGAACCCTATCTTCTTTTGTTGACTTGGCAATCATATGATTAAGCAGTGAAACATTATCCATAAACCTTTGGCATAAACTATGTTAAAAAAAAAAAAGGGAAATTAGTGGTGGTGGGCCTATTCTATGGGATAAGTTTTGCACAATGTGATTGTGCAAATGCTGGCCACAACCCCATCAGAAAGTCAAATTCAGCAGTATACGGAAAAAGGAAATGAAATCCCAAATGAGTTTTGTGCTCACTTTTGTACCTATTATTGGGGAGATGTCTACGGCATATAAAAAAAATTATATTGTATTGTGTCATATAATTATTTTTATTTATAATTTGAATCGATTCTAAATATGTTACTCCAAAAGTGATATCAGGTCAAAAAAAGTTATAACGCAAGCCTAAAAAATAAAAAGTTAAAAAAAATATTAACTAGACTTAAAAACTTGATTCGATAAATCACTACTATTGAATAGATAGTATATTTTAATAAATACTGAGACATACAAATAAAATCAATGATAAATATAACAGTCGTATCATCAAATCAAGTTTTTAAGTATATAGCATTGTTCAAAAACAAATTGGTACTACAGTTTTCTCCGTAATATTGGCTTTTTTTTTTGGGGGGGGGAGAGTTCAAAGATTAAAAATGTTCAAATCAATTTACGTACATTTTAATTAAACTTTTCTCCAATTCAATTAAATACAAATTTAGAATTAGGGTAATATTGGCTCTCAGAGTCGCACACTAGACACATCCAAGTTTTAGTGGCATGTGGGGCCAACTTAAAAGGAAAACTTAAAACAGGAGAATTTTGTGCATTTTGTGGTGGGGTTATGTTTCCACAGAGCTTTTGTAATTTGGCTTGTTACCATTTCCCACAAGGAACACATCATTCACATGCCACTATGTTACAACGTATATTCAACCAAACTCACCAGAAAAAAGACTCACTTGTCATCAAACAATTTGTTCTTTATTTCCAGAGAAACTGAATGGGAAAGGATGGATTTAATCAGTGTATCTACATTTTGACATATAAGACATAAAAATTTATTAATGTTGGGTCTAACAAAAGTCAGATGTATAAAATTTTAAACATAGATTATTTCTATTATTCAAGCGTATAGTGCCCACAACACAATAGAAGAATATTATCGTTGTTGTCAATAACCACACTGATATTTAAACATAAGATTAGGGCAGGTAATAAGTATTGATCGATTGATTGCATCAAAAGTCATTAGTGACTGGGTGAGTGTGTTTGTGTTGTTTATAAATCTTCAACTGTCTTCTCCTTTTAAGGAGTTGTGTAGTTGTTTGGCTCTCTTCAAAATCAAAAAACTTGTGTTTGTCCCACATCGGGACTGGGTGAGTGTGTTTGTGTTGTTTATAAGCCTTCAACTGCCTTCTCCTTTTAAAGAGTTGTGTAGTTGTTTGGCTCTCTTCAAAATCAAAAGTCATTAGCCAAAAGGTTACGAAACAAAGGGACTAGATTCAATGAGTGGCTAGGTAAATCACCGCTGAGAAACATTTTACATCAAATCCACTGATGCCTTTCATTAACAGTGGGGAGGTTTGGAACTTACCTTGGTCCAAGCTTGCCCTGCCGCGAACCCGTAGCAGCAAGTCGACAAGGCTTAGGAGGTGAGCAGCTGCTATAGTTTCATGTATTGCATGTCACATTGACTCGGAAGGAGTGACTAGACTCATTATGTGGTGTGCTTACCCTTAACTGTCAAGAGTTTTTTTTTGGGACAAACCTCCGAAGAGCAAAACCATGAATGTAAATGAGCATCAAAGATCCAAAGCGGACAGTAACTTGACAGTTGTGATGGATCGTTATAAATTCAACTCAGAATTATTTAATATTAATAAAGATTTTCAGCCTAGGGGTCGAGTTTGGAAAAAAAAAATAGAGCAACACTTGCATTGATATAGGGTTTTTGGGGATCCAAATCAAACAAGTCTCAAATTCATTAATTCAGGTTCAACTCGAATTTTTAATTTGAGTAATGCAACCCAAACTTAATCTGAATTTCAATTGAATTCAAATTTCAACCCGACAATTGGACTTGAGAATAAACCTAAATTGTTGAATTCGAGTTCAAATTTTAATTACACCTAATATTTGATTTGAAATGTTTGTGTTAAAGAGTTTTATAACCTAGGTTTGAACTCAGATTTGCCTCTCAAATTTGCCAAAAACAACAATTGTTACACTCTTATAAGCTCTAGCCAATCAATCCCAAACAATTTCAACCAAATATATATATATATAATCACGAGTAAAATTTGTTCCCCATAAATGGGTTTCAAAAAACAAAATGCACAAACCAAAGTTTTATTTTTTTTTTTGATGTAACAATCAAAGATATTTAAGTCAGCTTATGCACACATCTCAACTAATCTCTTCCCTAGTCCAATCAAAGGTAGACCATGCACACTAAAAAGAATATTCATGAGAGATAAAATCTTAATGACTTAACTCCAAAGAGTTGTCAAAATTTAAACTCTAAACTTTAGATTTACAGCTCATCCCTGCTACAAGCTTATCTTCAACAAATAAAAGACAAAAATGATATCTAAAAGGAGGGAGGGAGGGAGGAAGAGAGAGAAAGCGAATGACATCTCTTGCCACTAGTGCCACCAATATTATAAGTAACAATGACCTCTAGTGCTTGACCCTACCTTTGTTTGTATTGAAATTTAAAAATGAAAGCATGGATTAAGGTCTTGCATGGTCTATGTCTACTAAACCATTATATTTATACTGGTCTATGTCTAGGTTCCCACCACATGCATTAAAATAGGATAGTGCTTGAAATCTAAGCTTCAAAAAAATATCTAATGCTCCTCTTAAAGGCAGATAATGACCAATTAATTTGGCATTTTCATTAGAACTAATCAACAGCATATCCACCATGGTCTTGACCTCTAATCTTTCTTTTATCATTTTTCCTTATAATGTTTGGTCCATCACCACAATAGAAAATTATATGTCAAACTTATTTTATTTAGACTACAGGGAAAATTAAATTTATAAGACTTTGTTCTTAACGTAATAATTACGTTGTTCTATGATCATATGAAATTTGAGTTTTAAAAATAGTCTTTCTTTTTTCGAGCAGGGACGGACCCATGTTTGGGCCAAGGAGATCCATATCTCAACCCCGTTCCCCCACCGCCACCCACACCCAAAATACCGACCCAACCCTTCTCAAAATTTTAATTTTGGACCCTTATATTTAATGTAATTTATATTTTCCCCTTTAAAGTTTTAATGTTTTCAAATAATTTTTTTTATTTGCCCCCCCCTTTGAATTTTCTAGTTTCGTCACTGCACGTAAGGATAAGTGATGAAAGACTTAAGCATGAAGATGCGAGAGAGAAAAAGACAATGTTGAGTAACATAATCGACAATATCTTAACACAAAGGTGGAATCAAGAAAATGTACCAATGGTCCCAACAGGGTAACATTAAAAATTAGACACTTTTTCCTCCTCTTCATGAAAAACTATCCATTGCAATGGTACCATACCAACATTATTACATGGTATCAACAACCAAAAGCTATGGGGAGAGAGCTATTAATTTGTTCCCTCATTCCCAATAGAGGACTTAAGAAATTGGGTTTAATAAAGCAATACCAAACTAGTTTAATGTATAAACAAATAAGAAAACGGACGCCACACAAACTAATAACTAATTGTCCATGTAAGTCAATAACTACCAACTTTTCTTCAATGTAAGTAAATAACTACTTAAGTGAAATTCACTTTTCCTATTTGAGGGTTTTATTATTGACATAATATCGTCATTGTATTGAATATTTTTTCCCTCTTTAGGGGTGTAAAAATGAATAAGTAATCTTTATATTGCTTTTTTTCAAATATTATTCTTAATTCACCTTTTTTTTTAAATGAATTATTGGAGATTATCTCTAGATCCTCATCACATAAAAAGCTAAATATAAGGTACAAAGCAATGTTCTAAAAATATGGACTATGGGTCCCCCATCAATAAAGTACTTGCCCTAGTGGTTCAACACATCAACTTTTGCATGTAAAGTACTTGCCCTAGTGGTTTAATATAAAATGCTGAAAGAATATTTAATTCCATGTGAATATTTCAAAATCCAATTACATTTTAGCTAATGATATTCTAAAAAATTAGTTATCAGCTGTCAATATGACAATTGCACAAACCAAAGTGCTAGGGAGTGGTTAGAGAATCCCTCCATAAAATATGGAACAGAATGAAATAATCTTGATTAAATATACAATACAAGCAACTTACTAAGAGTATGAACTAATTATTGTGTTAATACAACTTATTAACAATATAATTTGACTCAATGTAGTCCCGTCTTTTAAATTTGTTGTTAACTTTAACGGACCACTTTGCACATCGTGTGTATGCATTTAACTACCTTAATCTTTGAACCACGTAATGTGCTGGTGAGGTTTTCTATTAAAGTTAACGACAAATTTGGACGAAAGGGTCGAGTCAAATTGCATAGTTGAGGAATTAAATTGACACAAATAACATAGTTTTATGGGTCCTTTGTGCAATGAACTCCTAAGATAAATAGGTTAAATCTCATTTTGCCCCTTGAAAGATACAAAAATTCTTATTTTATCCTCTAAATGATTAATTTTTTCATATTGCCCTCCAAAAAAATAAAAAACATTATAATGTGGTTCATCGTCTTATTTTCATTTGGTCGTCCGTCTGTTATGTGATTCTTAATTGGTCGATTTAACACAAAACAGATAGATGACCAAATGAAAATTAGATGATAGACCATATGCAACATTTTTATTTCTTTGTGGGGGCAATATAAAAAAATTAATCATTCTAGGATAAAGTAAAAAAATTTGTACCTTTCAAGGACAAAATGGGATTTTCACTAGAAAAAAACCATCCTAAAACTCATAAGAGATAAAGGAAAAACTGAGATGGGCTAAATATATTTACTTCAGCCCAACATTAAGGCCTCATCAGGGTCAGCTTGGTAGATCGACCAAGGTAGTTCAATATGAAACAAGCTTAGCAACTCAGCCAACAAATCAATCAAAACTAATTAAAATGTGCCCAAAAAACACTCTGAATTTGGGTTTGATTTATTCTATAAAACCATGAAAAATGTTATATAATCCAAATGAAACCCAAAAATTAAAACTCAAATCTATATCATCCCTTAGATGAATGTGGGTTAAATGGGCCCCCACTGAATAATTGATGGGATCCACTTATCCAAAAAATTATATGCATTTAGGTTGTAACTTTTTGGATTTCATTTGAATTTTGTAACATTGCTCTAAAACCATTACCCCTTATCACACTAGATGTTGTCCTCTCCTTCCCTCACTCGACATAGAGTCCAGGCTCTCTTACCTTATAGGTTACCGATAATCCATCTTCTTTCTTCGGTCAATTGTTGACCCGATTTATACATCAACAAAAACCAAAATCATCGAAACACTTAGTCATATTAAGGGGGAAAACTTTGGAAAAAAGCTTAGCGATTTAATATTTTGAGCATTTTGCATTTAGACAAGCTTTAGTATTCCATCTTTACATCTGCTAAATGGATCAAATACCTTTAATGGAATTAATCCTTAGCCCAATTAAGGGGTGACCAAAGGTGGTAGTCACTTGGGCAAGTCTTCAAAAGGAGGGCTTTTAAAAGGATTTCGAACCCAAAATTATTGGGCTTTAAGATGATAATTGTTTTTAGTCTTTGGATTTGTAGACGTCAATGGTTTCTATTCTTCCGTAGAGGACACCAATGTGCCTCGGAAGTGCAAAAGCTTCCTTTTTATGAATAATGTTAGGCTCATCAAATTTTGTAATTAAATTTAAAATTTAAATGACATAATATTTTAGTTGGACTTCTTTATTTGGTGTCATGTCATTTGGATCTCAATAAAAACTTCAAATAATATGCTGCCATGTCATTTGAGCTTCAAATTTTGTCCTAAAATGTGGTCAGTGTAGCATTATCCTTTTTTTATTGAGTAATGCTTTATATCTCAAATTTGTATCCCAAAATGTGTATTACAAATTAATGAGAACCATTGGATGAGTGGGTTCTAATGAAAAAAGTTGATGGGACCCATTCATCCAATGGTTTCCATTGATTTGGGATGCAAATTTGGGATATGTAGCATTGCTCTTTTTTATTTTGGTTTAGGGGTGTTTAGGCCAGCTTATATGCATCTCGATTAATCATTTTTTTGATTTGATCAAAGAGATACCATCCACGCTGGGATTGAGATATTCATGAGAGATATATTCCTCATGACCTAATTCTAGAAAATTGTTAAAATTCAAATTCAAAATATCTGAGTTTACAAGTCATCTATGTTACCACTTGGACTACCCAGTCATCACAAAAGCTTCAATAGAATGGCTATTTTTTGCATGTAAATTAATGTAACTCATGACAAAAACTCGTTGAACCCTTTATGTTGTTTTATAAGTCTAATATAATTATTTTTCTTGTTCCTCGTCTCAGATATCTTTGAGAAAACTTGATGAGGCGAATGAGCAAAATGTGGGTTTATGTTAGTTCCTTCATAGCTTTGTTTTATAGAAAAAAAATATCCTTAGATTGTTAGTACAATGAATAATTAACTACTACAACTTTCAAATAATTTGTTCAAGGAAACTCTACGGTGCCGTACCGTCACTTACTAATTTTATGGTAAATTTATAACTCAAAAGAGAGAAGTTATAATTGTTCAAGGGAAGCCCATAATCGATCACAAATACATATGATCAATCATAAATTTTTCCTGAACAGTTGCAACTTTTTTTTTATGAGTTATAACTTTACTTTTAAAAATTATAACTTCGTTATTAATTTCAATCTATTATGATCGATCGTGACCTGTAAAAATTATAACTTAAACCTCAAAAAAATTATAACCTTAAATGTTGACAAATTTTGGTACGGTACCGAAGGCAGTACCGTAGCCTTTCCCATTTGTTCATAAGAGATGAAAAAACAACTCCAGAAGGTTTAAAGTAAAGTCCAAATGAAGGTTCACAATAAATTTTCGAAAAAGATGATACAATAAATAGGTTTTTTTGGCCGTTGACAAGCATTGACACTGGATCTCTTGGTTAGGCGTTCAAGTGGGCTAAGCCTAGTCAATTTGCATCATTATTGGAGTGGAACATCTACCTAAACGTTACCAAAGTTAGGGGTGTAATTTGGATTGGACAACTCAATTTTAATTCAAACTCAACTCAAAAAAATTAGATTTTGGGTTAGAATTTTTAATATTTGAGTTAGGCTTAAGTTAAAAAACTCTAACCCGAATTCAATTTAAGTCGTGCTCGAATTGAGGTATTGGAAATCTGAATTCAACCTAAATCAGACAAATTAAAATAAAATTATATATATATAACATTAGCATTTTTTTTTCATTTTTACTCCATCATCTTTTGTGTCTTGTTGCTTCTTACTCTGTTATGCGTGATTAATGGTGATAATGTGATGTTTTAAGTTTAACGTTTTTATGAGTCTAATTTCTATATTTTCTAGAATTGTGTTTTGAGATCACTAGCTTTTTGGTGTAAAAATAATCGTGTACTGTTATGAATGAAATATATGGATTGTTTTATGAATTTGTAATTATTCTCCTATCTCCGTCTCTCTTGCAGTGAACTCAAATTTAACTCAAGTCAACTTGAATTAAACTCGGGTTGAGTTTTTTAACCCTATGTAGGATTAGAGTTATGGTTGAAGATTATATACCTATGATTGAGGTAGGATTGACTGTCTAACCCCGTCCAAATTACACCCCTAACCATAATAGTTCGAACGTACGATAAAAATTCATTAGAGAGGTTTAAACCGTGAAAAATCACAAACACTTATAAAAGTTGATTCGAATCACAGCCTAATAAGTTACTAGTGAAAGTAATGAGAGTTAATCGTAAATGATATTTCAAATAATAATAATAAAAATAAATTATAAGTTTCAAATATTGTAAGTTGAAATTTTGGCAATCTATTAAAATTAGGATATAATATTATTTGGCATGAATCTTTTTCGTCCTGCTGATCTAACCGAAATGTCCCCTTAAGTCGT
This sequence comes from Ilex asprella, assembly GCA_023539305.1. Taxonomy (NCBI): domain Eukaryota; kingdom Viridiplantae; phylum Streptophyta; class Magnoliopsida; order Aquifoliales; family Aquifoliaceae; genus Ilex; species Ilex asprella. Next base: position 20,061,951 of record CM042198.1, on the reverse strand, counting down.
ACCTACTTGTGCCATGAGAGTCAAAGAGGACACGTACTTGGTTGACTTCAATATTTCTTTATATAAAATTTTAGATTCGACTCTCTCTCTCTCTCTCACACACACACACGCACACACAACATCACTATACCTGCTACTGACTATATGTGTTCGAATAAGATTTGTTTGTTTGATCTTTGCTTCTTGCCCAATTTACAGGAATTGAGATCGTTTTCACTGATTCTTTCATGAAGATGAGGTCTCTTATGGTGTTAGTTGCTACTAGTATTGTGTTTATGTATTGTGGATGTGTTCTATGTAAGGAGTGTACTAACTCCTTCCCTAACCTATCATCACACACTCTACGAGCCAAGCTCTTGGCTTCAAACAACGAATCTCAGAAGCAAAAATTGCTCTCACAGTACCAATCGGATGCACTAGAGGTTTCTGTGCAGTCTGATTTGATTCCCAGGAAGATTTTAAGGGAAGAAGATGAATCCGAATGGGCAATAAGGGTCACAAAGGTTAAGAATTCGGATAAATTTGAATTGGCTAGGGGTTTTCTGAAAGAAGTGTCGTTGCACGATGTGAGATTGGATCCAAATTCAATTCACGGTCAGGCTCAGCAGACGAATTTGGAGTATTTGTTGATGTTGGATGTGGATAGATTGGTTTGGAGTTTCAGGAAGACTGCTGGTTTGCCAACTCCTGGGAAGCCATATGGAGGGTGGGAGGCCCAAGATTGTGAACTTCGTGGTCATTTTGTGGGTGAGTCTTGTTTTTCATTCTTAATTTGATTCATTGCCTTAATTTTCATAGTTGGAATTTTATTAGATTACACTCTGTTAATTTCATTTCTGGCTCTTATAGATGATGCAGAAAATGAATGTTGATCAATTTGATTTTGTATCTCTCTCCAATATCTATATATGTGCCCAATTCTGAAGGGAGGCTGCTATATGCCTGAGAAGGTTTTAGAGCATTTGATAATCCCAGAATCACATTGTGTTTTTCATGTAGTGCCCATAATGGGCATTCAACTTCTCCTGCACCAATTGTTAAGCAATGGATGGCGCAGCTAGCTAGTAGTAGTGCTCTTGGATACACTGATTATTTTTCTTGTATTCGACCTCATATGTATTGGTTACCTACATTTATTGCTGTGAAAGTCAGTTTATGCAAATATTTTCGATTTGAGCTCTGTTGGAGGTAATTTGTATTCCATTTCATTGGGCTTAGTGGTAGTATACACTCACCATCTGCTGTTTCGTTTAACTTGAGAGAGCTCTTCTAAAACCCTCCTATTGCACTGCTGGAGCTTTATTTGTGGCTTTGGATAGGAATAGGATTCTTTTGAATTTATCAGTGTGTTATAAATTTTAGCTTCCGCTGCCCGAGTTTGACTCCTATTCCATTCTTCCATCATATTTCTGCAGTTGTTCAAGTTTTTGATACTATACTTTCTGGCAGTTGCAGTACTTTCAACCTTCCTTTCTGATTTTTGAGATTTTGTATTGCATCGGCTGTAACTTGTTACTTGCTTTTGGCATCTTGAAGGGCATTACATGAGTGCATCAGCTCAAATGTGGGCCAGCACCCACAATTATAGTCTCAAAGAGAAAATGTCTGCAGTGGTTTCAGCTCTGTCTGCCTGTCAGCATAAAATGAGTACAGGTTATCTATCTGCATTCCCATCTGAATTTTTTGATCGTGTGGAAACTTTAAAACAAGTCTGGGCACCATACTACACCATTCACAAGGTAGATATTTCTTCTAGGGTTTTCTTTGTTTCTATAAGTGGTCATTTTGAATAACCACCCTTGTTCTTGTCTGCTGTGACAGATATTGGCTGGTCTTTTGGATCAACATATATTGGCTGGAAATGCTCAAGCATTAAAAATGGTGACATGGATGGTTGAGTACTTCTACACCCGTGTGCAAAATGTGATTTCAAAATACAGTATTGAACAACACTGGCAATCACTAAATGAAGAAACTGGTGGCATGAACGATGTCCTTTACAGGTTATACAGACTAACTGTACGTAAGATGTGTTTATGGTCCTTTAAATTTTCTTCCAGGTTCCTCATTAGTCGATCAATAATGTTCTATCAACTTGTCTTTTTTTTCTTTTTTGCAATCAAAAAATCAGCCAGAATGACAGAGTTCATAAGATATTTCGAGACTTCAGTCAAATATGCCATTTCCCTTGCTTGCATCATATATCATGGCTTCCTTAATGGCACTTGATAATTTCTCATTAATTTTCATTGGCTATGTTTTTCCATGGAATTCAGCTAATGCTTCAGATAACTTCCCTGAATTCAAATGTCCTGTACTGTACATTAGAGTCTCCAATTTGAAATGTTTAAAAACGTAAGAATCTTAAATTGTTTTCAGAGTGCAAGATGTAAACAAGTATGAAGCTTGTTTGGTTTGATAAGATGGCAACATGTGCTGATGTTTGTTCCCTGAGGTTATTAGCTATTAATCGGTTTAGTTTTGTATTATCTTGGTTACTTTGTTGGGTATCACTTGTGTAGTTTTATATTGATGAGCTTTTCCAAATACTAACATTAGACCTTTCTTTTATGCTGAGGGAACTGTGCAGGGAGATCAGAGACATTTATTGTTGGCTCACCTTTTTGATAAACCTTGTTTTCTTGGACTGCTTGCAGTAAAGGTGGCTATAACTATCCTACCTGTTTGTTTACTCTGCTTTGTCTATTAGATTCGATGATTATCGCTAGTAAACATGAATCAGTAAGGTACATATCTATCTTCTAGAGGAACAAAATTTGTTCCATGCTGCACTGTTACCCTTGTCTAAATATGATCTTTGATGTGTGGAGTTCTCTTCTGCTGCATTTGGTAAATCAGGAGATGTTTTTACCATAGTGACTAGGATTTTTAATACAAGTCTGCATTATCGTGATATACGATGTTCAGTATGCATATCTATGGAGCTGTTTTACCTCAGTTGTGTTGCTAACTCTGGCCCGTCGCAAGAGGTTGTAATACTGAGTGGCTTTTTATGAATTTTTGGTTCAATTTAGGTGTGTGTCGTGGAGTAATATTGGAGGTTCAATCATTGGATTTAGCCCCTCTTTTTTTCATTTTGGAGTTGAATTTAGCCAGTTGAATAATTGAATTGGCATTGAACTATGTTTTAAAATTGTTACTTGTTGTAATGTTCTTAAAGCTGAGCATGTCCTACTATTGCTATTTAGCAGAATTTCAAGACTTCATATGCTCCAAAGTACATAGTAGTACACGACAAAAAGAAAAGGTGGAAATGGGAACTTGGAATTTTCACTTGATAATGAATCAGTGAAGGCCCACACTGGGACCCACCTAACTAACAGATTGAGACTTATTTTAATTGGACTTAGTTTCCATTGGTATACAGATATCAGAGTATGTCTTTTGAAGGACGTAAGTTTTGGGGCTAGTGTTTGATGTGAAAAAGGAATGCACCAGTCTAATTTAAAGGTGCTGTAAAGTCATTATCCTGTATTTCTTAAAACTACTTTACCGATGTTGTGCCCCTTCTGTGCATATCATTTAACTTCCAGTTTGTCCTATTTTTGAAAGAAAAATAAGATCATTTGCTTTGTACTTATTTCTCAATATTATATCAATGTTCTTTCTATTTGCCTGTAGGCTGATGGAATATCTGGCTTTCATGCTAATACACATATCCCAGTCGTTATTGGAGCTCTTATGAGGCATGAAGTTACTGGTGATCCACTGCACAAGGTAAACTGCTTGAGTTTCATCAAGATCATGTTCTGTGTCAATTAACTCAGCAAAGTGATGTTCCAGGAAATAGGGATGTTCTTCATGGATATTGTGAACTCTTCTCACAGCTATGCAACGGGAGGTACATCAGTTGATGAATTCTGGTACTAATACTTGCAATTTTACTAGTAGTTTTAATCCATGTATATTTGTTTAAAACTCTGGTACATATTTCAATTTCGTTTCTTTCCTTTATTTGAATGCTCATTCTGATCATTGATTTGTTTACCTATAATCAGGTCAGAACCAAAGCGGTTAGCAAGCACTCTAGGAACTGAGAATCAAGAATCCTGTACGACTTACAATATACTGAAGGTATGTAGGCTACTGCTCATAGCTTGAAGCAGACGTTTGAAATAGGACATTAGTTTCTCAGAGTGAATATATGAACCACATTATTAAATGCACCAAGGAAGGGATTTTCTATGTATATGTTGAAGTATAAATATTTAAGTTATACTCCCTCTAACTACTTAATCTTTTAGAGTAGATTATGATTTAACATGGTATTGGAACAGAAGGTCCTATGTTCGAATCTTGCTACCTCCCTGAATATTGAAAGACTTTAACGTGCTAGACCCAATTAAAGCCTGCACATGAGGGGATATATTGAAGTATAAATACTTAAGTTGTACTCGTGTTAACAGCATAATCTTTCAGAGTAGATGGTGATTTAACACCATATAATTTTCTTAAGATGAAGTTCTCAAATCTAATGTGTGGTTTTTGAGATCTCAAGACAAAGCAAAGTCAACTGTTGAATGTTATCTTGCTTTTGGGTTTCATGTTGATTTCTTTCGGAGACAGAACATGATCTTTCACTCCATAACTTCCACATGATAAACATGTGCCTATGTGATTTTGTAGGTCTCACGCCACCTTTTTAGATGGACCAAAGATACTAGATATGCAGATTATTATGAGCGTGCCTTGACAAATGGTATTCTGGGCATCCAAAGAGGAAGGGAACCTGGGGTGATGATCTACATGCTACCACTAGGCCATGGAAAATCCAAGACCCGAAGCAATAGCGGGTGGGGAACAAAATTTGATTCTTTCTGGTGCTGTTACGGGACAGGTCTATGCCTGAATTATCGTTTTCAAACTCATTTTGGTAACTTAATCTGAACATGAATTTCCACCCAAAGTCTGTCACTTCATTATAAAAATCTTGGAATTCTCAAACATTTTGATCTTCCCCATCCAGTGATCTGATGAAGCAATATCTGTCAGCCTGCTATTTCCCTTGCTACACCTGCAATGGATGATTTGCTTTGTTGTTACATCCTTGCTTTGACTGGCTATTGCTTTAGCCTCGTGTTCTACATGCTGTAACTGTAGTTTTTGTTTTCTCATCCTGCCTGTCCAGGAATCGAATCATTCTCCAAGTTAGGAGACTCCATATACTTTGAGGAGGAGGGCAAGGTTCCAGGGCTCTATATCATTCAGTATATATCAAGCTTGCTTGACTGGAAAACAGGGAAGATCAAGATAAATCAGAAAGTTGATCGTCCTGTATCATGGGATCCTCGCCTTCGAGTGACTTTGACAATTTCCATGGAGGAGGTAATTGTTGCCAGCTAATTAAGCTTACAAGCTGCAGAAGTTATTCACTTTTTCTTCTTCAAATTCTTCCCATTCTTCTGGCATAACGAGTTTGACTAATTTTCTTATGATATTTGGTCTATGCAAGAATTGCACTGGCTTAGAATCTACTTTGAATTTACGGATACCAATTTGGACAAATTTGAATGGTGCCACTGCTGTGTTAAATGATCAAGATCTGTCTGTACCAGCTCCAGGTGCAAACTTGCATCCTTCTCCATGTCTTATTTGCTGAAAAAAATGTAGATTTTTGTTTCACTCCTTTTCTTTTGATCCTTTTCGCTTGACAAAGACTTGTCCCATCTTCTTTATGTTGTTACAGCTCAGGAATAAAAGTTTAGGTTCTTAACTTTTCTATTCTTGATGCAGGTAACTACCTATCTTTCAGTAGAAAATGGCTCCCTGGTGACAGAATCATGCTTGAGCTACCCATTACTCTAAGACTGGAGGCCATTAAAGGTACTTCTAATGGAGAGTGACTTCCTTAAAAAACCAATTATTTTTTACATCTGTTGCCAAGTATTTCCCAAAGCAGAAAAATCGTTTGCATTAGGAGCTAACACACAAACTCCTTGAATGAAATTTCAGATGACCGGCCAAAGTATGCTTCCGTCCAGGCAATTCTTTATGGCCCCTACGTTCTTGCTGGTCTGACTAGTGGTGACTGGGACATAAAAACTAGGTCACCTAAGTCTGTGTGCAGCTGGATAACTCCAATTCTCCCTGTTTACAATTCTCATCTGGTCTCTCTAACCCAAGTATCCAGAAATTCAACATTGGTTTTCAGTAACTCAGACAAATCAATAACAATGGAGGACTTCCCTGATACTGGCACTGATTCCTCTATTCATGCCACTTTCAGACTCATCTTGAAAGACCCAACTCTCTCAAACTTCTCATCTTCAAAAGATGCTTTCGGCCAATCAGTCATGCTTGAGCCATTTGATTTTCCTGGCATGTTTGTGGTGCACCAAGAAACAGATGAAAAACTTGTGGTTGCAGATTCAACTAATGACAGGAATTCTGTTTTTCGCTTGGTCCCAGGACTAGACCGAAAAGATAAAACAGTTTCGTTGGAGTCAGAAAGCCAAAAGGGTTGCTTTGTGCACAGTGGTGTGCACCATTATTCAGGTGCAAGCGTTAAGCTAGGCTGCATTTCTAGTTCATCAGGTGCTTGGTTCAATCAGGCAGCCAGTTTTATGCTGAATGGTGGAATCAGTAAGTATCATCCTATTAGTTTCGTGGCAAAAAGCGCAACAAGAAATTTTCTTCTAGCTCCGTTGCTGAGCTTGCGAGATGAATCTTATACTGTTTATTTTAGCATTCAGTCTCAAGAAGCCGAAGGGAGAGGAGGTGGAAGGCCAAGATTGCACCGACGCTACTAGAAATAAATTTTCTTTTTTTTTTTTTGGCTTGTGAGGTCTTGAGGATATCATTAGCTGCTTTTAACTCTTTTAAACACTTGCTTATCGCTAGGGAGATCATTCGGGCCTATGGACTGCCCCCGACATGTGTTCCGAGGGTTCAAATCTCCCTCCACTCAACCGTGAAAAAAAAGGAAAAGAAAGGAGAGGGAGGAAATATGTGTAATCTTTTGAACTTCTTCTTACTGTGTGTAGACATAAATTGATGCTTCTTATAGATGTTTGTATATGTGGAATGTAAAGATTAGCTCAGGATGGTGGCATTCACGACATTGTTTTGTTTATGAATCTTGTATCAGATGTAGGGTATCTGTTATATAAATTTAAGGGTAAATATTATAATCAGTTCTTAAATTTTGTCTATAATTTCAATTTGATTGTTGAACTTTCAATTATTTCAATTTTGTCTATCTACTATCAATTTTATCTCAATTTTTTCATTTATTGTTATCATTAGATCATTTTTACCGTTAAATCATGTATTCGTAGACTCGACAAGTCGCTTATAAAATGTCGACTACTAAGTGGAGACTTTCCACTTAATAAGGGAACGGGAGAGGAAAGTGAAGTTTAGCAAACTTTATAAGGTCGACCACTACATATAAGTCGTTGGCGGAGAAAGCTCTTCGAGCTTTCCTTCATTTGCTTCGCGGGAACTACACAACACATAGCTATTAGTTGACTCGCTCCATACATTCTGCTCTCGCTCTCCTTGGGGATTATTTTTTTCCAACTCTTGCCACCTCTACATCTCTAAGAGCAACAGGGGAATGCCGATTTTGATCTAAAAATAAAAATAGGCGAAAATACTTGATTAAGATAAAATTATTAATTGAGGAATTAAATTGAAATAATTAAAATTTAGAGACTAAATTGAAATTAATGATACATTATAGGAATCAATTATCATATTTTTTTAAAATTTAATTCCGCCATATTCATCATTTGATGCACAACAACAGATGTCAGCGGTTATATTCCGAAGTATGTAGCGCCGTAGCGATAAGGTGCCGACCCTCAAAATCTGGTCCATATCAAGCCCGACCCGAAAATTTACCTTTCTGCCCCAACGTCATAGTCATGGGCCATTCTCGCTAACAACAACGGCTATGAGCTGTGGCAAACACATAACCCTACTTCATCACAGCACGGGCTTGGGGCAGCCAACACAGGCCTGGCCCAAAAACCATTTGGCCCAGCCACACACCCAGCCCAGACCGTGAACACCTCTAGAAGCATCTAACCATATCGTCCTCCTATTTTTATGATCCGTTTCTTTTCTTTCTATTTTAACAAGTCACTGGGGGCTAACCCGTGTATGTAGTCCATGATATAATGTGAATAATTTTTTAAAAAATATTAATTGTTATTAAATAAATCTATTTAAAATCATTAAATGAACTTGTTTAAACATGTCCTATTTTATATTATAAATAAAACTCTTTTAACCGCAATTAACTGTCTAACTTTTTCTTAAGACTTTTCATCTAATATTACAATTCATAAGTTCAATTTTCAATTTTTAAAAACACAACACCAACTAAAATCAATCTATTTTCATCTAATTTGATCCAATAATACAAAATTCATGCCAAAATATTTTTTCTCATTCAAAAATATTTTTTTTGCACCACTCTCAATATCAAATGATTAATCAACACATTCTTCAATGTCTAACAACTTTACTAATCTACACTTATATCTCTCTTCTCTTTATCCCATCTCTTATTTTTTCTCATTTTATTCTAAATTTAAATTACATAAATAAATAAATATTACTTAAAATATGAATGTTATACTATTAATGCTTGATGTAGATTTAGTATTGTAGAGTGTTTTTAATACATGGTCATTGTTAGTGCACCTATATTTCTCCTACTCTCTACCCAATTGATCATTCTTTACTGAACAGAAAATAAAGAACCAAAGGCTTTTTCATTCCTTTTTTACCCAGATCATCACACGTATGTCAATAATGAAATCAAGTATTCAAAAATGTATACATCAAGAACAAGAATGATACAAAATGATCAAACTGCACTAATTAGTGTAAAGCAATTAATTACAATTATCTCGGTAATAATAATATACACTCCGTGGGTAAACATCATACCAAAAATAGGCATTTCTATCAGCAAAACAAACAAGTACAAAAAGAAAATAAATTGCTGATGGTACAAGTATACAGTAGTCGGTATGCCAATAATTTTAACCTAAATGTATCTATGCAACACAACAAATTTGGCTTTTCAACCAACAATAATAAACCTGCATAACGTTATAAAGAAAGGAATAATTATTTTTGCACGTACCTATCGACTTAAAAAGAATAATATAGCTTGCATGTACTAACCTATCATAAGAAAATTAACTCCTTGGATGCCAATAGTTAATGGAACAGGGCTCTTACCGACTCCGAATGACCATGATCTGCTATAGTTTAACAAGGCTGCCATGAGCCCTTCACAGCAAGCCATTGGGAACAATTTTTGCAACAATGACTTTGCAAGTGTCTACCTGAAACATGCTAAGATGGTCAAGTATGTAGTGTCTCATTGAGCCAAACCTATCAACTTTAGGAAAAGAATAGAGGCATCACTATCCCTCTCCCTACTGTCCACCTACTTTTCTTTGAAAATGGATTTTCATTTGTTGGAGTGAAAATAATCAAACCCTTTAAGTCCAAGACTTTGTCGATTCCTCACATCCTAACAAAAACTAAAAACACGATGAAAACCGTACAATTTCATTTTGAGCTGTATGGAGTCTCTCTCTCTTCAACAAGAAGAGCACCTCAGAAAAAGAACAGCAAGAGATTTTAATCTAAAGCCACCTGTCAATTGATGACATGAATACCTTACCCGCTTAAATCAATTGGACGTTCTACACGAGCATAAATCACCCTAGTTGAAATTAATTCTAACGATCGTTAGGAAATGGTAGTTATTACTTTACACTAGTATTTCATTCTTTGTTGTTTTTCTTTTAGGCTTTATTCTAAAGTCAAATCAAACTTCATTTGCTGTTGGAATATTGGAATACGAAAACAAAGTTATCTTTGGCATCAGCAAATACCCAAGATACATACCTCATAATGCTTGATCTATTTTTGCAGCACAAGACTTGGAATGTTGTGCAGCAAGGTTATGTTATGTAGTCGGTCGTGTCATAGTGGATGAACCACGCCCCACAGGAAGTGCACCATAAAGGCCGTCAACTGATTCTTCCCCTTCTAAAGGATCTGCAGAATATAGATTAATTTATTGGTAGGGAAAATTTTAGTCCATGCAAAAGAAAGATGCTTTGAAATACCTAATAATTAATAATTTGGTACAAAAAAATTTGGGGAATCAAAAAAACTAGTCAGACACATCTAGGTAAAAAACCTCGAAAGAAGTGTCCATGTATTAACTATTAAGATAAGGAAAATATCCTAACTAGAGCCAATCTTCATGGAAACAATAATTAATATTTAATTACTATGTGCATACCTCAAATTTCTTCATGCAAACAAGGAATACCACATAGTACAGCCTCTATAAACCACTATGTGCATACCTGAAATTTCTTCTCCAGCCTGAGCCCCAGCAATTCCAATGCAAGAGTACAAGGAATTTTCATCAATCTTAAGCTGGTCATATGCAAGGTATATGTCGCTGATAGTGGCAGCTTCGTATAGCATAGTGAGATCTTTAATGCATGATATGTCCTGATCACAAGCATAACAAATAAGGTAAGTATCTATATCTATATCTATCTATATCTATACTATTATAAAATGTCAACAAAAGTGAAAAAAACTTTTGATAGACTATAATAGCCTCAATAAAACCAGTAATATCCATAGTATTCTTTTTTAACTACAATTATTGCAACTAATAAAAGTGAGACCCTACAACTACCCTACTAATTTTAGGCCTTACAATTACCTTAGCTAATTTACTTTTACACTTTACAGATTCTTAGAGTAAATTACTAATTTTCTGTTACCATTTTGGATTTGATTCCTTTTAAAAACAACATAGTTCACCTATAAATTGCACCCTTGCGTTGGCCCTATTGACCCAAAATGTTCCCCCAATCTCTACTCATAATTCTTGTTTGACAGTTCCTGATTCATGTTTGTGTAAAAGAATGATGGTAGCTTTTTGTGGTTTCAACCCGAAGTATCATCTCTTCATTTGTTACTTACAACCTAGAGCTGCTATAAGAAAGAATAGGACATTGAAGAGGCTTCGATCAATTCCAACCGGCGTTTTCGTATTGCAAAATGGCATCTTCCGCCAAACCCCACTCTTTGGCCCTAATGCCCTTTTTGATCTTCTGTAACCAAATTGAAATAGCTTTTCAGCACGCTTGCAATCAGTTCATTGCAATTAACCACGCCATCGGTTGCTCAATTGTAAGGATTTTGTGGAGATAAACAAAGATGAAGAATACGAAGAAAATTCAGTGCAAAGATATACCAATCCAACAAACAGCCTAGTCAATTTAGAGAGAGAGAGATGTTTACCATTTTCCAATAATTCCTATAAATGGTTGAGAAAATTTCATTTTATGATTTGGTCTCAACTCAAGTATGAGAAGAGGTTGAGAAAAAAATGATTATTGACTATATGTCTAGCTCATTTCATTAATTTAGGAAAGTATGTGCACACAGAAATTTGTTCTTTTTCAATGGTATTTAAGGAATATTAGGGACCCACTTGATGTTTTAGTTTCAAATTTCTTTCTCTAACAGTTATGTCATAATAGATTGGCAAGATTAATTTATTAGATTGACGTAGGGATAGGCCATTCTTTTTGTATACATAATCCTGATTCCAAATTAACCATTCTTTTAGTGTTTTGATATTGGTTGGTATTTGTTGTCAGAATACAAGTGTTTTGTTGCGGTAAGAATGAAGGGTTTCTGGAAGTTTTTGTTACCTAGCAGATATCCAAAAATCCAAATTGGTACTAGTTGATGAGGACAAAAACTATAAAACTTGTTGTATGATTGCACATTTTTCCCCCACCTTATTCCAGTTTTCTTTTGGCTTGAACATTAACGTGGATAATTTGAATGAAATCATCAATCATGTGTTCAGTGTTAATACCTAGAGAAAAAGTAATTTGTGACAGTGGTTTGATAGTTTTAGGAATTCTTAATTTGAGTGTATATTTGCCACATATTTTTCCTAGAAAGTCAAAAACTATTAAGACCACAATTAATCATAGTAAATATTCCTATACAAAAGGTTTTATGAGAATCAATATAACCAATGCCCTAGGTCACTTATAAAGCATACTCAATTATTAATCCAGATCCAAAAATCTGCAAACTAATTGTTCAACTGCTTCCAAAAAACTAAGTTCAACAAACAATTACTTCGTTTCCTTATATTTTTGGTCCTTAGAATTAAAAACTGCAAATTTTATCAAACTATACCATAAGTTGTCAAGGAATATTGGTTGATGTTTCCTCTATGAATATTTCACCGTAGATTTTGTTTTTTATCATTCGAAGTTAAGCCATTTATTTCAATTCATATATTGCATAAGAAATTAACAAAAGGCTGCTGCATGTCATCCATGATAGTAATAGTGAGAAATGCAGTATAAAGATATGCCCATAAAGCCGAAGGAGATGAGTTGAGAAAAATAGTTCATTTTTGTTCTTTATGTTCAATTTGAATTTGAGTTCTAGAAGATCAACTTTTTTGCTCCTATTTATTAGATATACTTTGACCTTTTTGACTCTTTGTAGCCCTTTTTTGTAACTTTAATTTAACCAATAAATTTTATTTTTTATCAAATTATAATTACAATGGTTCACGTGCAACGCACGGCATCAACTAGTAAAAACAAAAGTATGTTTAAGGACATCGATTAAAGTGAAATTACTAGAAAGATTGACCCCACACATTTCAAGTAGAAAAACTTTGGGCAGAAACAAAAATATATGATAGATTTTGTACTGAAAAAATTTAGACTGAATGACATGATATAGAGCTTCTGATGTTTCTCTATTTCACCTTTCTTGGAACAGAAGCCGCTTGCAAGTGAGCCAACAATCCAAGCCAGTAAGCATTAGACTTGGTTTCAGCTTCATGTCTCATCAGCAGGGTCCGTTTTGCCTGTCAGTCAAATTTAAATCATTGTGACAATCCAACTAAACAACAGCCTTTTTGTATCCATGTGGCATCAACAATCCACCCCCACCTCTTAAAAAAAAAACCTTCTTTTGCAAAATTTCAAATGCATGTTTATCAGGTGTGACAATACACGGTCCAAATTTTCCTTATAGGGGTTCAGTAAAGCAGGAACATCTAGCTGTTAGGGGAGTTATTATTTTAATAGTAGTGTTGAATCTTTTCTTTGCAACAACCCCTACTGTAAATGACAGATTCCAACAATTGCACAATCTTTGACTCCATAACCAACATTCAAACAGAATAAGAGTCCTCTGATTTTGCAAAGCAACTAACCCGGTCCAACTCTCTTGGAGCAATCTTGTTTCCATGCAAGCCTCTAAGGACATTCTTGCAAGCATCAACAGCTTCATGCACCTGGATGCATATTCAATGAAAAACTGGTGAGACAGCACCCAAATGACCCAAATTGCAACTACATGAGAATCTAGGAAAGCACACCTTCCCCGGAGTTGATGTTACTGAGATCACATACCACCCAAGGTTCAACCTATCAAACAGGTTTAATTCGAAGGATACATCATATGTCAACCCCCGAGAATCCCTAACCGTAGTGAAAAGCCTGTACAAAAGCAAATGTACATTTCACAGAATCAGTCATTCGAGTTAAAGATAAAATAAGATAACAATCATCATAGACAATGCTTGATAATTAAAAAACACAAATGCAAAGCTAAAATTTAATAGTCTATCATACTCAGGACAGGAATTAGAAGGAGCAGTTAATAAAACATAATGTCAGAATTAACCCTATAAATACAACGTCCTCATTCAGAAAAGAAAGATTCTGATTAACCAGAGCCTCAGAAGAAGGCCTAGGATCAACACTTGTTTTTTCATCGGGGTCTCTAGTCTCATGCCTTATGGTTAAAGCAATGTAAGAAAACGTATAGCAATATTTGCCCTGACTATGGCAATGACGGCCCAGACTGGTGGAAGCAGTCAGGCAAGAGAGAGAAAGTGGGTAGCGTAAGCACTCTAGTTTTAGTTTATGTTGTTGCTAGGGTTGAGAATGATACTACCCCTGGGTATTTGGGCTTCCTGTAATTCCCCTTGTAAATACCCTCAAAAACGGTATACTTGCACGACCATATTATACGCGGACATAGAGATTTGCTTGAGGATATTAGCAGAGTCAGAACACTACATGTAAAAAGCAAGTTTGTTTGCAAAAGTACAGAACCGGTGGCAATAGCTATTCCCTTGAAGGTATATCTATTATAATACTTACAAAAAAAAAACATCAAGTATTTGTGATCATATCAAGGATGTATGCACCCAACCATCACATTTATATGCATTACTTAATAAAATAATGGGTAATACAGTTCCCTTAAAGGAGTAACTGCTCTAATGCAGTAGTGAAGAAAGAATTACCGTGAATTTATGATCTCAGCCAATAGTCCCATTGTGATGGCAAAGAAAAGTGGATGACTGCGATACCTTCCGCGCAGATCTTTTGCAACATGGTCCGTCTTGACTGGCTGTTCCTCAGATTGCAATTGTTCATCTGCATAAAAATCTATCAACTTTCAATTATTTGGGGTGTTAAAGTATTTGCATTAGTCTAATCATGTCCACAAATATATAGGAGCCCGAATCGCAAGTACAAGTTCAACCCCACACATTTTGGAGACATTTCTTAGAATAAATTTTCACACAGAAAGCTCTTGCTGAGGTGGATTTTGAAGTTGAAAGTTGGGCGTGGAGTCCACCTTAATCTCCCCCCGCCCCCCTTCAAAAAAAAAATTCCTCTCCCAAATAACGGAAATAAGAAGATTAGAAACCAAACTGAAGCTTTTACACTTAGTCACTCCCCTAGCACATAGCTTTGGACCAAAAATGAGTGCAGTTCTGTTGCCTAAGTTATAGCTCTAGCATTACAGATGTGGCACCAATCTTCTTTCTCAATTGCCCTGTTTATTACTCCCATTTAAGTTTATATGCATTGAACCCAAATTTCCAACCACTACAAATTTGAACAATATGTGAAAAATCAAAATAGCCATCTGACCGGCTAAAAGAAAATTTCTATAAAACAGCCATATGACCGGCTATACTTTATGGCATTATTAAGAAACAACATATCTACAAAATAAGTGTGACGCAAATGAGAATATAAAGGTGGATGTGTGCCAAAAATAGAAAAGATAGAATTAGAAATGAAAATATCCGCGAAAAAGTAAGGGTAGCATATATAGGAGATACACTAATGAATAATTGACTTAGATGGTTTAAGACATTTTTGCAGACAGCCTACTACAGAGCTAGTGAGAAATAGTGATATTTTAACTATTGACAATAATAAAAAGGTAGAAGAATATCAAAACCAACATTAAGAGAAATAGTAAGAAAAGATGTGATAACCTACAATCTAACAAAAAGTACAGACCTTAATAGAGCACAAGGGCAAAACATGCTTCGTCTAGCCGACCCCAATAATGTTGGGACGAAGCTTTTTAAGTTGATGTGAGGTGAAGAATCAAAATAGAAATCTAGAATTGTATCTTTCTATCTTTGTCTTTGGCATGACAAATGATACTAAAAGAAACGAAACTAAAAGAAACGAAATTTGACAAAATATACAACCATGTGCATGAGGGCAATGGTGTCTGTCTTGTCTTCCAGAGGGGGCACCAATGTGAATTGTATTCTATCATTCATGTTATTTCCCAGATTCTGGAAATCTATATAAAATTCTAGAGAAAGACCAGGACCCCTCCCACACCCTAACCCCATTCACCTATTCTTTTATACCTTAAAGCAACACAAAGCTTATTTATGATTCCATATGTAATGCAAAAACTCACCATCATCAGCTGAGATACTATTTATCGACTCAAGAAGATCTTCCCCCTTGACAGTAAATCCCCAGCGGTTTGGGGCAGGCCCAGCAATATATGCACATGCTCTCTCATCAGTGTCCTTCAATAATACCTGTCAAATACCAAATAAATAGTGAGACCTTTCATGGTTGAAGGAAGCTTTGAAGAAAAACCAACTCACATGAAGCAATAACGCATCAGACTAGTACAACAAAAGATTACATCACATGCAACATAAACCTCTAAACCCTCTTAAGTTACACATGTCTTCATCAAAATAGCATTGCTTCTCACTTGTTGAGACTGCAAATCCGAGGGAGATGGTCGAAATATGATCGGGCTATATTTTTGGGCACTCTCAAAACCACTTGTTGCTCTAACTGTTCCCAGGTAGTCAATAATACAAGATTCAATATCCTCCTCTGAGAAGTCCCCGACAATACTCACCTGATTAATGAACAAATTCAAAATTAGAAGGGGAAGAAATCCCATTTGCATGGAATGACAACATGAAACATCAAGTAGTGCCATTGATATAAAATAAATAGAAAATCAAAAAATTACATACCTCCATGTTACCACTGACAAACTGATTCATCACTGCATCTTTTACACATTGCAATGTTAAATTTTGTAATGAATGTGGTGTGGGCTCAACAAACCGCTCATCCCCATTCAGCATTCCTAGCATGAGCTTGTGGGCAGTTGAGCGTTCTAAGCTTTTTGGAATAGATCGGTAATATGACAAATACAGCTGTCTTGCTCTGTGAAATGCGTCATCAAGCCAGACACTATGCTGCAAGTTAGCAATAAATATCAACTAAAGGAACATTGAACATTAAGATACTCATAATAATATGTAGTTCCTGATAAGAGTAGATGGCATCAGAAAAGATTAAATCCAACCCAGACATACCAATAAAACCCCCAGAGTTTAAAACTTTATAGACATAGGTTGGACTTGAATGGTTGAGTTGGGACCCCGTATAATTGACCCGGCCCGAGGCGCCCGACTATTGTATGCAACATAGCAATAACATATGATATACTTTTATAAATAAGGGGAATTCATTGGTCAATACCAACATGTACCTCTTACCCTGAGTCGAG
>CM042198.1:20027211-20044913 GCA_023539305.1 Ilex asprella | reverse complement strand
CCCCCCCCAAAAAAAATTACAAAAACCCCAAAAAAACAAAAAAAAGGGAAAAAAAACCCAAGAAATAAATATATACACAGCACAGAGAACTTAGAATCAGACTGATGGACGATTTTTTTAGCAATATATGTGGCCAACCATATCAACGAGATGCACATCAACACAGAAAGGACAAATTATTTAGAAATTTAGTAAATAGAATATGACTGATGTTAAGCTTACCTCGAGTACCATATGAAGTAACTGGAAAGCAGCACGCATCCCATTGTCTCTTAACGTAAAACGGAACTCCATACAAATAAATTCTTCAGTGGACTCCAATGAGCAATTTATAAGGTGCTTCACACAGAACAGTTCTACCTAGAGAAGCATATCAAAGTATTAAAACAGATACTACAACTAAAGGATAAAAAATGCTGTCAAGAGTTAGTAAAAATGTCCCCTCCGAGACCCCCATTACTGGGGACTACACTGAGTGTTATTTTTCAAATAAATAGAAATAATATCACGTAAATAAGAGACCATAGATGGTAATAGTTTTACCAATTGCACTAATGCACTAGTAAAGGCAGCAACACCAAGTATATGTTTCTTAATCATATGTGTAGCTCTAGCTAGAATCACAGCCAGGCATACTTGGCAGAAAAGATACTATGGCTAGCTTAACTTAGATAAATACGCAATGAAAGAATTTATCGTAACAGAACCTTGTACAGTTGCGCGCACACAAAAAAAAAAAAGAAATTGCCGTAGTGTGACAAAAGAAGTGCCAAATGACGGCTCCAAGAGAAAATACTGAATCAATCACCTGTTCCCTAGAAAAGTTGCCAACTCGACCACCCTCACTTAGAGTCCGAACACCTACAACAACGGCTCCCTTTGACTCTGAATTTTCAGCTGCTCGTCCACCACCAACAATGAGCCTCATGACACCACCCCGGGCCTCATTTCTTGAGATCTTTTACAGAAAACATACAAGTACAAATATGAGAACAATATAAATATAAAAGTAAACAATATAAGACCAATGTCACAACCATCCTCATGTGTGTTCCACTTTCCACTACAGAGAGAGAGCATTGAGAGAGACTCCATTTCCAACAGTGATGTTGATTTGAAAAACAAATGTTAGTTACATTATGGTAGCTTGTGAATAGTATTCTTGTGGAATAGAAAACATACATGCATTAAGCTAGACACATAACATCCTCTTTAAAGTACTGTCAAGATATATATTGAGTATGACCACTACCCATTTGTCTTATACCTTTACAATGTATGATGTTCAGCTGCAAACACCATAACACTATCTCTATGAAGCCACAAGGCTCTTTTTCCTTTCTTTGATGATGGAAGTTGAAATATAGAGTCACGTAAAGATATAAGGATTTGTAAGAATAGAAATACCTCAAAATGTGTGAATAACTACATTTATCTAATTAGACCAAAAACACTAAGTACCTTGTAATTTACAGGAATTCCATTCGAAAGACGCCGTTGAATGATCCCTGTTTCTTTGTCATAGATTTTAGTCACATTTACTTCCTGGCTTACAGGAATAAAGGATGGTCTCCGCTGCAACCTTAACTCCTGCAGTTGTATTGCGGATATCAATTCCTTTGGCACCTCAAGCTGCACATGTAAACAGAGATATGATGTCAATGAAAAATTAGAATGTCAATGGCCTTTCCATGAATATACCAAGCAATAAAAGTTTAAAGCCCAAAGCAAGCAAAGTTATTAAAACGGAACCTCTGCCTCAGCCTCTATGGGTTCCTCCAAACCTGCTTTAATAGCAGCCGTAATCTCATCCGGCGTAATCTCGAACTCGGTTTCATCCTGTCCATCAACATGGACTTTCTTTGGAACACATGCAACAATCGCAGCAGGTAGGGGTGCAGATGGTTTTCCAAAATCAGAGATGTATTCCAACACCTTGGAACCAGTAGAATTGACCTGCAACACAAGATATTTAAAAATATTTAAAAAAATGAGTTTGTCAAAAATAAAATCAAACTTTTTCCCTGCTTGAAACATCCACAATATCGTTAATGAAAACAACTTCAAATTTGACATCAGGAATATAATAGGCACGTCAGAAGCAAAGTAAAAAAGGCAGCCTGATCCAAAGAGTTATATGTGACACAAAATACAATCAGTGTGAAATTAAGCCTCAAAGTATGACAACACTGTTTTACTGTCATCGGTATATAGCTGTTTTTTATCAGCCATTACTTGTAAATAGCTGTGAGGAGAATGGTACTAAGAACTATCTTTGTCAACATCAATATGAAAATTATTAGTCAGAAGGCACCATTTCAAGGAAGAGAAAGTTTCACTTCTAGGGTAGAAACACCAAGAATGAGGATTACTTCTTCAAGAGAAACTGTTTCAGCAACAGCAACCAAACTCTCGTGTCCTTGTCTCTGATCCATTACGGTATGGCAAAGTGCATCACTTTCCATGATGAAATCCAAATTATCCACTGAAGAAATGTTATCAATCATGGCCGCCAACTGTTCACTATCTTTCAGTAATGCATCCATATAACGAGCTAATTCACCTTTGGTGACACCAAATTCTTTAAGTCTTCGAACCTGTACAAAATGAGATGTCTCAAGTAATAGACAAAGAACAAATGCAGAGAAGACATCTCATTGTGGCTGCCATTCCATAGATAAATTCAGAACATATACTTTTTTTCCTAAGAATGGGCCACGAAACATGCACTGCTCTGTAAGACAAGTGTCAGTGGCAGACACTTGCTCCCCAATTTCTTGTTATCGAAGAAAAAAAAATGTATGAGGTTTGATTTTATTAATTATGTTAAAGACAAATACCTGTCTCAAAAAATGAGCGTTTGTTGGGACAAAGACACCATAAGGAGCAGAAAAGAAAGTACAAACCTCGTGAACAGCTACTTTAATTGCACTTTGCCAATTCTTGGGTTCAGCAGTTACTGTAAGAGTGGTCACAGTGCAACCTTCCCTTCCAGAATCACTATGATCCAATTCAACTGAGGTGAATGGAGGATTTGAACTCTGAAAAATTCTCAAATTAGTTCAAAATAAAAGTTACAGATTCAATAGAGTACAAGTACTAACAAAATCTGAATCAACATATAATTAAAAAAAATCAGATAACGCTGATATAAACTACTAATTTTAAGATTGGTATTTATCATCATCATAGACTTAAAATAGAGCCAGAAAGGCCATCGAAAAGAGTAACAGTTGATGTCCATGGTCTCAGTAACTCTATCTACTACAACTGCTATATGCTTGGCAAACCTTTTCTTAGAGTGGGTGATCAATCAATCCTTGTTTAAATCACCACCTAAATACATTATGAAAATCACAATCATAAAACAGAAGCAACCACGTGTAACTGATAGGGTTTGTCCAAGAGCCACTAAACTGCAAAGTAACCAACCACTGACAATGGCATATGGGCTCGTAGTTAACTTTGTTCCCTGAAAAGGGTAAAATTCATCAATTCAAGCCATTGCACCTTGTATCTTGTATTAATCCGGAAATGCAAAGCAGAAAGAAATATCCTCTT
Source organism: Ilex asprella (assembly GCA_023539305.1). Lineage (NCBI taxonomy): Eukaryota > Viridiplantae > Streptophyta > Magnoliopsida > Aquifoliales > Aquifoliaceae > Ilex > Ilex asprella. Next base: position 20,041,352 of record CM042198.1, on the reverse strand, counting down.
CATCAGAACATCCCGCAAATCGCCAAAGGTTTGGACTTTGTTGACAGGAATCTGCAATGGAAATCATATAAAATACAGCTTGAAAACAATTTATATATTGTTTATCAGCAGATACGAATAGAAGAATCAATTCTGCCACTACTACTATAGGACCACAACGGCAACTGCAAGCACAATTCAGAACCACAAGAATCTGCAAATAAACTACAGATCGAAACAAGAGTATAAGGAGTGATTCAGTAGAGACAAATATAAAAAGAATAAACTCCTGCTTACTATTACTACAGGACCAAAACAGCAAACCTCCAAATTCCCAAAAAAAGTTAGGAATTCATATTGGTACAATAAATTTGTCTCAAAAAGAAGACTATTAAGACCAAAAAAAGATATCAGATTTCACTATATTATCAAAAATGCAAAGGGGAGAATATTCGACTTGAAATGAAAAATTAGGTTTCATCTGATGAGGAGAGACAAATTTCTGATTGGATTCTAGGATAGTGCGAGACTTGCTTTAACAGCTGTGCCATCTGTGTAAGAGAGAGAGCCTGGATGCTCAATCTACTAGATAATCAAATCCAAAATAGCAGTACTGAAAAAAGGTATTGTGAGAGGAAAGGGAGGGTGTGCACTGGTACATCTGTCACAAATAATAGACAATAGTGGAATCCCACAAAATATATCTTTCCTTCTTTCTCTCTCGATTTTATTGTCAATCAGACAGAGAGGGAAACTGCTACCCCCAACGAGGAAATGATGGAGTTATCAAGGGCAACATTTAACTAGCATGCCTGCTGATTTATATAATAAAACCTGTTGTACAATACCAGTAGAACATTCTATTCAGCCCCCAAAGCACATACCTCTGCATTTGCATTCAAAACAAGTGTGGAAACGAGCTGTGAGCTAGAGCCTCAAAATCAAAAGGACAAGGAAATAGGACCACAAAATGAAGCAAATTTATGCACAAGACAACCTACATAGAGTCATTCCAAAACAGGCAGTTTAAGGTTCAATGAAGCTGAGTTTTCAAAATGTGAATAGTTTTCAAACAATGGTTTGTCTTGAGGAAATTTATTCAAAAAGGTTTTCAAAAGGCCTCAACACATTTTTTCTCAAACCTTTTTCATATTCTGTAAGGTCATTACCAATTTAGGTACCTGTTAATTGAAAGTGCCAAAAGTGGACTGGGAAGAGAGTGGGCATTATTTGCACCGAGGCGACACTCATATTCACTCAGCCTACAACTTGACAATTGCTACCCTGACACTTTTCCTAATGGCCCTTTAAATCTTTTTGACATTCCATGTTGAAAAACATAATAAGTAACTAAAGGAGCACTATAAGCTATTGGATTCAATTTTTTAAGCCACTAGAGTACATGGTGATGTCCGAATATTTAACTTATCATTTTGAGCCCATTGCCTGGTATAACTCTTGCATTTAGTATGCCTGAGCATGGTGATATGCTGATATCCCAATTTCTTCATAGCAAATGGGATATTATGGTAGGTTATGAAAGATAATTAACTCAATTAAGCACAATGACGAAACACGATCCGTGTAATCGACCCCAAAAATGTTATTACAAGGATTTGTTGAGTTCTGAACAATAATTAACAAGTCAACGCAGTGTATTACTACACTTGTGAATAAGTTTCTTATGCAACTACTAGACTTCCCAAACAATACGAGGGCAATTTCGTTAATATTTCACGTATCAATATATTCTGTCACTTCAACCTTAACCAATTAAGCATTTTGTTCAATAGGCTACCAAAAGTAATGAAAATTATTCTTAAAAGAAATTGTAAGACACTAAAGGGCTGAACATGGAAAATATTATAAAGCAAATATCCTTGCAAAAACAAAAAAATATATATAACAAATTCATATAACATAACTCAAAATTATTTGAACTAAAAAAATAAAAGGAAGAATCAAGTTCTCTTCATACCTTGCAGAACATATTAATTGAGAAATTCTGAAGCAACTCATGCTGAAATATCTGTGGAGACTTTGCATCCCCATTGCTCCCAGGAAGTGACCAATTATGTGTGACGGGAGGACGAACAGCATGTCTTTCTTTCTTAAAAATCCTGGATTGTTCCGTGGAAACAGATGACTTGTCATGAGATAAACTACCAGCCAACCCTAATGTGATTTTAGGAACTAGGAAACTGGTCATAGCACCAAATGCAGACGGTGTAGGTGCTTCAGCTGTCCCGTTTTCCATGCCAACCTGCCCAAAGGCAGCCTGCATGATAAACACAACATAAATGAAGGGCAGAAGTAATTCTTTCAATCACAAAACAGTGGTTCCAATTTACAAATGCATTCAAATACCATGTATTAAAAAGAAAGTAGGATCTTGACATACTTCAATATGGTATACAGCTTTAGAAATGTTATCAATATCCCCCACTATATATAAGGTGGCATTTGCTGGAAAGTACCAACGCTCATGGAATTTCCTGATTTTATCGGCATCCCACTTTTTAATCTGCTCTTCTAAGCCAATTGGGAATCTTTTACTCAGCTTGTTCTCGGAATGCAGATGTTGTAACAGCTAAGGTCCACAAAAACAAAAGGGAGAAAATTTTTATACTGGGCAACAAGATCAGAAAGCATAACAAGTAAAGGAGTCTTTGACCATCTCTTGCTGAAAATACCTGGCAATCAACACGGTACTCCATGGTATTCATCATTTGTAGTTCTGATAATATGGCCCGTCTCTCTTTCTCAACCCGAGAAGCAAGGAATTTTGGGTGAAAAGCTATCTGTTGCATGACAAAGACAGGAATTATAAGGTTTATCAAACTCCACTGCATAGATAAGACAACAATATTTCAAGTACTAAGGTATATTTAGATAAAAAGGAAATCTACTACACATTACAATAGTTTATAATATACATCAAATCCAATGAGTCGCAAAACATACCTCATTCAAAGCATCCAAAACCATTGGAAGCAAATCACCATCAGAGTCCTATAAAAGAGAATTTCGACAGGTCAGTATCTGTATACCATAACAATAAGGCTAATTATTCTGGAAAAAAAAAAGTGAAAAATGTGATATCTACCATATGTTAATTTTCAATGCCCCAATAAAATGTCATCATGCCATGTGCATCATGTTTTTATAAGCCCTTGATAACAGACAAACAGTACTAGCAGGTAAAAAAGCCGAATTATTAAATTATTTGTCTAACAACTTCAGATTTTTCTCTTACTCCATTAGATATATGTAATAAAAACAGAATCAAATTGCCCATTTTTTGCATATTTTTCACAAACCAGCACAGGAAAAAGTAGCTCTAATGTCAATTTTGACAGGCCCTTACTTTAACTTGAATTTGGCTTGATGTATGCCAACTTCAACAAAGAGTGTAAAAGAGAAAAAATGATAAGATCACCTATGCAACAGAACTTAAAATATGAAAGAAATACATCAATGTGAAATACATTATATATATATATATATATATATATAACAAACCTTTGTGCTAGTTGGTGAATGGATGTGAAATACAGTATGATGGAAATCTGTGTAAGCATTTGATCTTGCCCCTGTCCCAAGAAGCTTCTCACGCTTCTTACTTCCAAGAAACGCAACATGTTCAATCATATGTGAAATTCCTTGCTCATCATCTTCCTCATCAATTGATCCCACATGAACTTCCATGTGCGCTTCAAACCTAAACTTCGAAAAATATGCCTATATGAGAGATAGAAAGAGAAAAGATTGACAAGGAATTGGGTGTGAGGCTTAAGAGCGAAAGATCTGTATATATACACAGCTGCATGAATATATATAGCAGGTATATAGACATAAAATCTTGCTATGCTTCTCAAATGCACCATGCATGTCACCATTCGTCCATGTTAGATTTGACAACTTTAATCCACTGTATTGCTTGTACATTTTTTTAAAATAATTTACTCCAGTCTCCCTCTAGGTACTCTACCTAAGAAGAACGGATAGGACACAGCAAAGACATGACACCAGTTGACATTTTTCAAAATCAACACAACAAAGTAATGAAATTAAAATCGGGAAAAAAATAACTTTAACAGAAAGGAGTAGGATAACAGATATTCGTCAATATTCACAGGTAGCCACTAGCAGACAACCAATGTTGTTGAAGATCATGGTCATGAGAGAGAACATTTCTATTTTTCTCCCTCTCCTTTGCTTTTCTTATTGTTTATTCATTTTCATCCTACGGTCATAAGGTAATACTATCTTCTCGTTATCTTCTTATTCTCCTTAGTTTTAACTCCAGTTTTTATTTAACTCTGTAGTTTTCTATATTTCACACTTGACCCTCATTTCTCAAAAATAAAAATATACGGTGTCCTAAATATGTCCTAAATGAATCCTCCAATGTTGCCAGCACGCCCTAATATTTCTGCGACAAGTCTCAACGTGTGCCAAATTCAAAAAGAATTCTATAGACTTTTCAAGTGTTTGTGCGTGCTTGGAGCATTGCATGTATGTATCTTACATGTGTCCAACACTAAAACACAAGTCCGGCAAAGGCATCTGTACTTTCTAGGCCTCAGCAAAGGGACCATCCCCTCAAATGTCTCTTGTATAGGAAATAAAATCCACCAGTTTTAGCTACCTATTACTCAGCAAATAATGGTTATTCACAAACGGCCAGCTTTTTATCTTTAAAATAGTTAGTACTAGTCAAGTGCCTTTCAACAATATTCTTTGCCTCAGTGCTTCATATTTCCTAGGCTTTGGGTTCGGGGGCACATGAGAACGACGAGAGTTGAAAACCTTGTTCACGACCACTACATGCCACATGGTGATATAAAGGAACAAGGAAACATTTTTTGATGGTAATGTTACTTTGAAAACTTTTAAGGTTGGAATTTTTATTACTTATGTTTGGGCCTCCATTATCAAAGCTTTGGAAATTTCACTCCCTTCATTATAGGGGAAAAGACAGTCTTTTATTCCACTCCACAACATATACGTAGATCCTCTCCTCAACTGTCCTTAATGACCTTCATAAACTCGTGAGTAAAGCAAGCCAACCAGGAATCGTTGAGAGATATTGACAATCTTCTTTCCCTAGTAAAAGTGGATTGCCAATGTGTGAAGAGATTGAACACCAATGCATTCAAGATTGGAGCTTTACTTCTGATTCAAAAGGGAAGGAAGAAATAATGAAAAGTAAACATCATCATAGTGGAGATTATCGTAACATGAATTATAGATGGATCTCGAGGTATTCCAGGTCGGTGAGCACCCAAATAATGATTAATGCTTCCATCTTCAGCAACCAAGTGACCAGGGGAAAGAACTTCAAATGACCCGGAACTTGGGTATGGGATGGGGTGGTTTCGGCTCAAATCATGCATAATCAGGGAAAAGGCCATTTGGGAAAGGGGGGATATGGAGGGAAACGGAGCCAAGATGATATCAATGAATAGTTATACATTTGTTTCTTGACATTGAACCTACCATGTGTCCAGTGCCTCATCATTATATGGTCTTTAGAAACTGAACCTACCATGTGTCTAGCACCTCATTATTACATGGCATTACAATCCCAGTTTCATATGAAGATAGTTATATAAATGAATAATTGACTTTAAATGTCAGCTGCCGCAGAAGTATGATACCTGTTTGGTGGCACTTTATTGGGTAGAATGAGGTATCGGAGTCCATTTTGTAACTGCCCTCTATACAACTGCGGGTGAGAGGGAAGTTCGGAACTTAGAAACCCCTCTAACTCTGTTCTTTTTATTTGAAAATCCAATAAATCCAAACCCTGCTTCTCTAAAACACCATCTGGCCAGGTTGTACTTGCTGCATGTGGCTCATCTGGACCCACAGTTGCACGTAACACATGAGCTCGCTTCACCTAAAACACCAAGGGCTATAATGAATGAGATAAATATCATTCTAGAAGCAGGTGAAAATGGAATCTATTTTTATTTGTCATACAAGCACTCTCCAAAATTCAAAGCAGAACAATATGAAGATTGCCCAGATTAGCATTTCCACAAATGGCAAATGAAAGAGTATCCCATTATCAGAGAGTATTCCACAAAACAGCTATGTAAGTCGTCATAAGATGAACCCCTTTTTGGAATTTCTCAATAAAAAGAGGGCAGCCTATATACACAAGAGTTTTGCCCCTGTGGGGTCTAGAGAAGGTCAGTTATACACAGTCTTACACCCGCATCCAGCTAGATTGTTTTGTTTTCGTTAATCGCCGTAGTGCCGATTAAAATAGGCACACCACATGGGAAAGTTAACATAACAGCTTTATGAAAGGATGGCACCCATATGAAAGGATGACAGACAAAAACATTTATTACAACAGCAGCAGCAACAAAAGCTAATGTGACTGTTGTGCTTTCAAATTCACTCTCAAAATTAATAGACTTAAAAAAAGAAACTAAATCAACATTTAGATAAAATGAGCTTTCTCATAGATTACAAGTGACTACGTTAAAATTCTTGGAAAGAAAGAAGATCCAGGACAAGATGTAAATGTCAGAAACAGCTCTTGACAGATTCCATGACCAATGTCATGAACTGGGATTAGCTAACTCACAATGACATCGTCAAGTTTATGCTTCGAAAAATGAAATGTAGATTTGTCAACCAAGACTCCAGTTCTACATCTACTGATATCAATCCGTTTCCTGTGCTGGTAACGAGAGCAAAAGATGCGGTTATATTGTTCCAACAAAGTCCCTCGAACCACCTGAGCATTTAGCTCAGGTATATATTGTTTACTTGCATTCTACAAAAAAGGAAAAATAAAATTTAGTAAGACAAAAAAAAGGATGAAAGAATAAAATAATATGAAATCGAAAAAACAAACAAAATAAATGTTACCCTTCAAAATATAAGGACGTTAGACTACTGGTTAAGCCAAGCAAGGTGCAAACTAGGTGGAATTGAGGTTATCTCTTCTTAATTAGAATTACATATTTATCTGGTGTTATAACTTTATAAGGCTTATATGCAATGAATGTTCTGATTAGCCTTAATTGTGAATTTTGTTCTCTAACATCTTTTTTTCGTCCTAGTATCATAAAAATAAATAATAAATAAAAAAGAACACTCCTTCAGAGGTTGTCTAATTGTACCTAAGGTTAATTTGAGTCTTAATTTTTGATAAGATTCAAAATTGTAAGTTGCTGGAAGTTTGTTGTTCACATTTTGTTGGAGTTTTTGGTGTAGGTGGCATACTCCTAATATCTTTATGCTCGTCCTTTAGCACTTTTCCTAAAAGTCTCTCAAGAAAATAACTCCCATTTTTCTTGTATCCACGTCTTGATAGGTCGACTCGATAATCCAGTCCTCAACCCCGTCTCTCCGACGTGTTAAGTTCTTATCTCTCTCTACAAGTACTTGGACACTTCTAAGCAAAACACTGTGTTCGTGTTGGATACCTCCGCAGCTCTGCCTCTAATGTGCCACGCATGAAACGGCTCTGCTGCAATGGATGGCAGCGGGTCTGTAGTAACCGTGCACTGGAATGATCCAGTAGCCGGGAAGGGGGCTAGAAGTGCCTCCTACTACTACATCTCCAAAATACTTATCAGAGACGATAAGTAATCAAAAATACCCAAGAACTGACATATGGATACACGAATTGAAAAGTAACGCTGCATTTGGGAGTATGGAATCCATGCCATATAATTGTAATTGGAATCCACATTTACTTGAAATACCAAATAATTTTGCTCAAATCCATTCCAATTCATAAATTCCACACTCCCAATTCCCAAACACAGCTTATAGAGCTACAAGTACTACGCATACTCCAACCCTTTTTTCTCAAACAACAGCATATGTAGCAGCACTCAATTTATATATTTTACATATTACCTTTCTATTTCCTCAATTTCTTGGCAAGCAAACAAAAGGACCCATACTGAATTCCAATGAACACAAAGAACAATAATTCTAATAACCCAACATTGAATACCTTAATTCGAACAGTTGAGACTCGAGATTTGACACCGAAGCGGACGAAATTGGACCCATTCGAAGTCGAAATAGGCAACTGAACAATCGAATTAGGTTGTCCACCACATACTCCGAGAGCAGTCGCGGCTTCCATTATCAGAACCACTGCAACGCTACCAAACAAAATCTTAAACCCTAAACCTGGAAAAAGCCACTCTCATGAAACAAAACCAAAAAGCAAATAGTTCAGACTTCGGATAAAATTACCTTCTAATTAGCACCAGCAGCCGAGAAGAGAAGACATGAATAACAACGGATGTGTGAAAGAACCATGAGAGATTGTACTGGTTGGAATTAGTCGGCGTTTTAGATTTTTTTTTTTTCCCCTGTAGGGAAATATTACACTGACAGACCCATAGTATATAGGATTTGCAAAGAATGCCTGTGTAGTTTTTTAATAGAACAAACAGAGTTTTTTTTTTTTTTTGTCAAACTATTCGGTATCCGAAAGTTACTTTGGACTCCGAAAAATCTGGATTCGAGTCGGGTAGGACCACAAGGGTAGCAAAGTTCTCTCTATCGAACGCAACTGCGTTCCCAATACTTGAATTCGAGATTTTGATTAAGTTATAACAGTCCCTCACTAACTGATCTAACACTCGGTGGTAATAGAACAAACAAAGTTGCTAAGGCCCTGGTTTGCGTCAGAAACTGTTTTATATTTTTAAAAATAGTTTTCGAGAGAAAAGTTGTTTGTACAATTATTTTTTTTTATTTTTTGAAAACTGAAAACAAAAACATAATAAATTTAAAGGGTCTATTTGTTTTTTATTTTTGTCCCATGTTTTCTGTTTTTGTCCTAAATTTTTGTGAAAATGAAAACAAAAATATGTTTGTGTACTGTTTTCGATTGTGTTTTGTCTTTGTTGTATTGAAGACAAATACAAAAAAATGGGAACAAAAAAAAATATTTTAGGAAACAAATTTTTTTGAAGACACGCACTCTGTCTCTACAACCTTTTAATGAGATCCCTCATTCGAATCTCATTAACAACAAAAAGAAGACTTTTTTGTGTTTACTATAAAACCCCTTTGAATGAAGGGTTTTTTTTTTTTTATATCTTCACTCTATCATCTTCTCTCTATCTCTCTCACAGACGACGAATCAGACGAAGATCGATCCCTCAGACGAACCGAAGATGCTCTGCCAAAGAAGATGAACTGAAATCATATTTCTCTCTCTTTATCTCTCTCTCTCTCTCTTTCTTGCTATCTGTGAAACCCAGAAACGAAGACACAGATCTGTGCATATTTACAAAGATCCGTGCGCGAGTATGTGTGTGTGTGTGTGAGTGAGTGAGTGACCAGCCTCATCATCTCTGCAACCTCAATTCCTTCCTCTGTGTGTGTCACAAACATAGCAGATTGCCTTGATGTTTTTGATTAGACTCCAAAAAACAAGCATTCTCATTATCAACTCTTTCGCAACTAACTACTTATGTCTTACAGAATGCCCAGCAACCATTACATGATTCCTAAGCTACAGAAACAGGGTATGTATCGGAAGCCATATCAAATAAAGAAAATCAAAATGGGGTGTGGGTTGGAATAGTGCTGAATACAGTTTCCAAGGGATTTGATCATTTTGATGGGGTTGAGGGTTATTATTATTATTTTTTTGGTTTCCTGACTCTTTAGATTGTTCCAGATTCTAGATCAAAATTACCTCCTGGGTATGCCTGGAAAGACTTGGGACTACCTGACTCAAATGAATTGCTTGACTTCATAGATTGGATACCGTTTGGGGGTTGAGAAAGGGAAGGGAATCAACCATACCCAGATGGAAATTTACACAGAGAATTTCATGGTACTATCAAATTTTTTACTCTTATGAAGCAATGAAGCATACCCAGATGGAATTTTGTAGAGATTTGTCATTGAGATCAAGAGATTTTAGTCCAATTTTTTTTTAAAATCAACATACCAAGGTGGAGATCATTCAGAGAGGCAAGTAAATCGGATCACAAATGAAAAAGACAAGGAATGAGAGAGAATGACTTGATAGACAAAAACGATTCAAAAACATGTTTTTTGTTTCAGTATTTATCACAAAACAAAGACAAAAAATTATCTCTGTTTTTAATTTTTTGAAGACGCAAAAAAAAAACGTTACCAAACGACCCCTTAGATTACAAATTAAAACTGTTTTGAATGTTTTTTAAAAACTTCCCAAAATTTAGAAAACATTACCACCACGTCCACCACCATCACACTTCCACCACGGCCACACTACCACCATCACATTTCCACTACCACTATATTTCTGTTTTCATTATTCTTTATATTAGTGTCAAAACAAGTTTTATTGTTTTCAATTTCATATAATTGTTTTTAGAATTATATAACTAAACAAATTCTGCAACATAAAAAATACTAAAAACAGTTCTCAAATACTGTTTTTTAAAACACAAACCAAACAAGACATAAATTTCTAATTTTACCCTCGGGCATATTTTCTACTATTCTTTATCTCTCACATATATAGCAGAGCTCACACACTAACACACATTAAAGAATCGCCTCACCACCATTCACCCACGCCCCACCCACCAAACCCGCTAATAATTAGAAACTTTTTAAAAATAATTAGTCATAACCCGTATCGGAAGATACGATGCAACATAAAGTTCAATCGCTCAAAAAATCGATACCACTATATTAAGTTGTAATTTTTTTTCCTTCCCTTTCTTTAATTACATTATTTGAAACTAACTCATTATTTTACAAAAAAAATTAACAAAATTTTCTTAAAATGCATGACCAATATCAGTATGTATAAATTATGATACATGAACAATGGCACAATTAATTAAAAATTAAATAATTTAACTTGTGATAAAAATGAGTTATGCGATAAAAATGAGCATAAAAACATGTAGTGGATAAAATTTCAAAATACTAGGTGTTTTATTAGATAGATATTTGTGAAAATAGTTTTTAAGGATGTTTTTTCATATAATACATGTTATTTAGATTAGATGCATGGGTTTTTGGGCCTTTTTGTTAATGGGTTTTTCACAAATACCACATTTGCAGCCCATTCAAGACCCATTGCAACCCCCAACCCTAAACTGTCAAGGCTCCACAAACCCAATCATTTGCTACTAAGCGTGACAATGGATTGGGTTTTAATCCACTTTTATTTAGTCAGATATAAATTCCTGCTTAGATTAGTTATCTAAATCTTTAAAAAAAACAAAACAAAATCGAATCTATCTAAATCTGATTTTTTTAGTGAAATTTGTTATTGAAAAAAAAATTAGGATGAATTTTGTACTGTTGAATTAAAGTAGATGAAGAAAAATCAATTTTGATCATTATTATATTTTTATAAATTAAAATTTTAACTTCATATATATAATATTAAATAGATTTCTAGCCCAATGAAATGTAGAGTTGCTGATGAATCAATGATTTAATTTTAATTCTCTCTTTCAAATATCACTGCACACCACTTAAAAACTTTTGTTGACGACTTTTCAAGATTTGTTATAGCGGAAAGTTTACAGCAATCACGGTAGTATAGTATCGAAAATTATAATTTTATATTTTTTTGTAGTCAAATTATAATTTTTTGATATTTAAGTTACAATTTATTGATCCTTGATCGATCCTAAAATATTACAATTGAACATAAAAATTATAACATGGGATAGTTTAAGGGTATTATATTGAATATATCACTATGTACACGACCATTCGGTCGTCTTGTCATAAAATGGGCTCCCAAAGCATGAGCAGAAGCGTCTGTCTTGATTTCAAACGACTTCTAATCGTCTAACGTGGCTAGTACTGTTGTTTCGTAGACTTTCTCCTAAAGTGTCTAGAACGCACGTATTTGACCATCTCTTAATTTTTTTTTTTGTCAGACTATTCGGTATCCAAAAATTATTTAGGGTTCCGACTAATTCGAATTCGAGCCAGAAAGGACCATAATGGTGGCAAAGTTCTCCCTATCGAACGTAACTGCATTCCCAAAACTCGAACTCGAAACTTTAATTAAGTTAAAACAGTCTCTCACCATCTTAAGTGAACTTATAACTTGTATAAAAAAAATTACAAGTGGGTAAAAAAGTCCCATCATGGATAATGTATTTCCATCAAGTAGGTATAAGTGACCTTTAACTTTCTGTGTTAATGAAGAAGTTTCAAAGGTTTGTTAGTAAAAATAGTAACTTTTAGTATGGTACAATCTTTTTACTGGTTTTGCTTTTCATATGCTTAGGTTACGTAATGTCCCGTTTGGTAACGTTTCTGTTTTTTGTTTTTGAAAAATGAAAAACGGAAACCAAAAACGACTTTTTTTGGTTTTTGAAAATCGCCCCCCGTTTATCAAACGATAACAGAAACGAAAAACATAAACGGTTATCAAACGAGTTTTTTTTTCTCGTTTTCTCTATATATCAAAATAAAAACGAAAAACGAAAAATTTAAACGTTACCAAACGGGGCCTTTCTATTTTATTTTTTTCCATGAATGACATAAATGACTTAAACTAAATTTCTAATTAAAAAATGATTTTTGCATTATGAAATTAAAGACTATTATCCGTATTTTTTGGTACCGAAAAATTAATTTTCAATGCCGAGTCTCTTATTTATAACTAAATCACAGTTTACTACATGAAAAGTTTTTTGTATTGTTCATTTGATTACATTATTAATAATTTTAAATAACTCAAATTAAAATTTAAAGTTGAGAAATTATATATCTAATATTAAAGTTAAGAATTATCTATTGTTATAACTATAAAATTGAATTCTCAACTTATCAAAACGCAACCGCGGTCAAGATTAATCTAATTTTCATATATTTCGATCAAATGATATAAAATTTATCTTTAAACAAAAATTTGCTCAAAAATATCATATTTTCTACACGACTCTCAATACCAAATAAGCCCACTAATCTATACATACATCTTTATTTTATTTTTTTCTCTTTGCTTTAATTTTAAATTATTTAATTAAAAAATAATTTTTTATTAAAAAACAATTATTACGTAATAAATATTTAATTTTTAATATTATAGAATAATTTCAAACACGGATTATTAGTAATTGTTTAATATGAGGTCATAAAATTAATTTGTGACAACATAATTTTACGTTGAGTAGCTCCAATAAGGTGTCATCATCACTAGTCACTGGCAAGTGGAATATGTGTGTAGGTGGAATCCATGAAAAAGGCATCGGCTCACTTTGGCCGTTGTATTTGTTTGACTGGCAACTTGTCTAAACCTACCTCACATGTGAATACAATTTTGCCCCACTGCATCGAAACGTCAAAGGACTCAATTTTCGAATATGCCGTCGCATTGAAATTGATAATATGTCACAATCTTAAATTGTCTAAATGGTAATAAAGATGATCTATAAATTCAGATGTCTTGAATTCGAATTTTTTTAACTCTTTGAAGTCAAATTAGAGAATTATCTCTCATGAATAGCCTAGTTTTGGCATCGATAACTTGTATTTGACCGGACCGAAAAAGAGATTAATCGAAGTGTGCGTAAACTAGTCCAAATACTCTTAACCGTTACAAAAAAAAAAAAAAAAGAGAAATTGTTATACTGAGGTCTAAGGAGTGTCAATTAGATATGTCAATGTGAGATCCTGGTATCCCACATCGGTTAGGGAGAGGAAAGTTGCTGGGTTTATAAGTAAGTCTCTCACCTTACATGACGTAAGGCCTTTTCCCAGGGGTATTGGGAGGAACAAAACCGCGAGGACCAATGAACCCAAAACGGATAATATTATGCCATGTGAAGGGTAGGGTGTTACAGTCAACAGATCAGATATAAACCAGATTTTGTAATATTCGAATTCACTAACACATAAAGAAATCATGATGAACATGAACAGAGATGTTAGGAATTACTATCGAACCAAAAAATAATAATAATAAGCATTATATTAAAAACAAATTCCAACTATTAACTTTATTGGTTTAATTTGTAATCGTTGCTTTTGAAAATAACAAAGGTAAGTGAAATAATAAAATTTAAAAACTTTATACATATTATGTTCATTTTATGAGATCCCAAAAGTTGATTTTTTCGGTTCATTTGAACTCGTGTAACGATAATCATTTTTTTTTATTGAGATCAAATTATTAGAAGCAAATATAT
>CM042198.1:20002347-20017211 GCA_023539305.1 Ilex asprella | reverse complement strand
GCTGTTGGGTGGTTGGTGGTGGTGTTGGATGGAAAATTTTTGGTATAATACCAAACATATTTTTTATTTTTATTTTTATAAATTTTTAAATATAAATGACTACCAAACATGTTTTATATTTTTAATTTTTATCACAAAAAAATTAAAATTTTGTTTTGTTTTTTTTAATAGAAAAAATATAAAAACGAAAACGTTATCAAATTCACCCTTAATCCTATAGGATTTGTTTTGTTTGGATGAATTTTTGAGAAAGGTTTGAATGGACTTTTTCAAACTCTTCCGAACTCAAACTTTTCTTTACAAAGATGAGATTCAACATTAAATTCAGTTCATACATATGGTTGGTATGCAACACATACACATATACAACCCACGAATATATCATAATTATTAGTAACTATTTATCTTATAAATGACTATTTTACTCTTAATCAATCTAATTTATACACATATTAAGGGACCTAATTATTTTTTATATCCTTAATCCCTTAACTCATCTTCCCAAATCGACCACCCTCTTAAGTTTGACGAAACACATGATCATGAGTTTAATAGTCGGGTCAACTATATGACGAGTTTAGAAACTCAAGATTGAATTTTTAATCTAAACATGAGATTTGAGATCTTTTAAATTATTTTTCTTAAACTCATCTTACGAAACCCTTATACCCTCTTACCAAACAATCCTATAAAGATATAATTTCCCTTTGAAAGCAAGCTCCAAATCATGGTAAGATAGCTTATACAAATTAATCATTAAAAATTCGATCAAAAAAAAATAATCATTAAAGCCAAAAAAGGGCAGATTAGTCATTATACAAAATCTCTCTCCTGAATCACATGACATATCCTAACAACGTGGCGTCGACTGTGGACTTTCCTACAAACCATGTGCATCTGTCAGACTTATGGCAATGATTACCTGCGTGCCAATGCACTGAAGGAGTTTCCACTGTCACGTGTACATCGTGGCTGACTCGTCAACCAATATTTCGAGAAAATATTCAACAGTGAAACTACACCACTAAACTAATCCCAGCTTCTGATAAAAAAAAACTAATGCCAGCTCATAATTGATCAAAAATTTATGATTTCAAGTAAAATTAGTCGAGTTTATTTTTTAAAATAAATTTAAAAAATTAATTAAATTCGATTTATTAATAAAAACTTATATATAAATAAATAGAGCCCATTTAATCTAGTAACAATATATCTATTTTAAAAAAAATATCTGCATATAAAAAAATGAGATTTATTTTACACATTTATAATTTAATATTAAATAATAATATTACGTGATAATAATTTTATCGTTACATCAAATATTCCACACCATCCATTTGTCATTGTAGCCTCCGAGTAAGCTTCCACTGCAGCTTCGCAAAAATATCTCATTTTAGTAGAATTGTTGCGGTATTCAATAAATAAATAAATATTATAATTATTTAATAATATATATATACAAAATTTTAAAATTATTTATAATTTTCAAGATTTTGTGTGCTCGATCCTAATATTTAGAATCGATCCTAATAGTTTAAGAATCGCTCACAAATCCTTAAGTTCATTCAAAAATTATAACTTGACCCCCAACATTTTTTTTATGAGTAATTCTAACATTGAGGATTGATCTTAATTTTTTTACTTGTAATTAGACCTCAAAAAATTATATATATAACCTATAAAAATTATAAAATATTAGTATCGTACCTTTTTGGGCAAATTACGCTTTGTTCCCTGAAAAATTTAATAATTTTTACTTTATACTCTTAAAAGATTAATTTTTTACATTGTATCCTGAAATTTATTAAGAGCGTTGCAATGGACCATTTTGTTAGTTTTTATTATTCATTCAATTAATGTCAATGGGGGGTGAATTTTAATGGAATAAGTAACTGATAAAAGAAGGATTATATTGAGGGTTGTCAACGAATTGGATCTTGATCTGTCTAAATTCGAATCTAATAAAAATTTAAGTTTCGAATTTGATCCGTTTACCAAACAAATTTTAAAATCTTAATCCATATATGCACTCATTAATAATTAGATATCCAATTTAATCAACCAATCAATCTATTCAATAATTTTTATTTAATTTTATATCAATCTCATTAATAATCTAACTAAGTATATATAATAATTTTCTCAATTAAATAAAATATATATCGGATCGGATTTTGATTGAATTAGAATAAACAGAATAAAATATTAATCTATATCCGATTAAATGAACTTCAATTCAGATTTAAAATCCATTCCATTATAGGTATATCCACATTTTAATACTTTTAACATATTGAGAGTGTATCGCAAAAAAAAATTCTTTGAAGGTACAAAATTAAAAAACTTAAATCTTTTTAGGGTAGAGATTGAGATTCTCCCTACCTCAAATTTTAAAGTCTACCATTTGATTCTAAATGGTTTTAATTAAAAAAAACAAATCAAAATTTATTACCAGAGGAGGTTATGTTCTAATTATGTGAAACACTAAGTTTTATTAATTATTTAAATATTCATTATCAATTAAATCATTTAAAAGTTAAATTAGAAGTTTTTAAAAATAAATTGATATATTTTCCAAAAATAAAAAATAAAAAATAATAATAATAATAAAAGCATATTTTTCATGACCATTAACATGTTTTTATTATTTAGGACAACAAAAAGACATGAACCATAATGGACCGACTACCGACGACTCTGGTTTGGAAGACCAGAATTCATTTTCCTCTTTTCGTTTTCTTTCTATCAGCGAATGAACGAATATTCTCTCTCTCTGCCCGCATATAGATGAGGGGATGCATTGTAGCTGAAGAGGAGAGAGACAGAGAGAGGAGTGTCCCTAAAGCAAGAAGAAGGAAACGTTTAAGGGTCTCTCCCTCTCTCCCCTATCTCTCTCTGATCTCTATATTTACAAGATTTTTTTTTTTTTTGGGTAATTGTTGTTGTATATGATATAGGGACTAGAATTGATTGAATTTAGGAGAAGATGGAAGAAGTGGTAGGACCAAGTTCTTCTTTGTATGGCAATGGCAGTGGCGAGGGTGATGTTGTAAATAAGTCAAAGTTTCCATTGACGTTTTGGGAGATGGCGGTGGCGTCCGGCGTCGTATTGGGGTTCGTGTTGGGTCTTCTCTGCGTCTATCTTACCATGCCTGCATCTGATTATAGCTTTCTCAAGCTTCCTCGTACTCTCGAAGATCTCCAGATCCTCAGGTACTTTCCTCTCTGTATTCGATTTGTGGATTTGTTTTGTGGGTTGTGGAAGATTTTGATTTCATTTTTGATTTCTTTGGTAATGAATGTGAAGGGGGTATTTTTTTGAGGAAATTATGTGCAACTACTTGTCAGGTCTTTCACTTATTTTGGAAGAGCTCGTATTTTCTATATAATTACATTATGAATCTCTCTCTCGGTTGAGTGTTTCTGAAGAGAAATCATTCCTGTTGGAATATTCTTTATATGCGGTGTGTTGGAACAATGGCTTAATATTCTTGTTGCTGATCCCAATTATTTGGCTGGAGGCTTTAGTTGATTGGTTGGTTTAAAGCTAGAACAGGATGAGTTTGGTTGAGATACAGAAATAAAGCTTTGGGTTAGATCTTTAGGCAAAGGTATTGAATTTTGGCAGCCTAGTTAGTGATGGGTTCTGAATGGCAGAACAGGATTCATGTAGCCAACCCCAAAAATGTTGGGACAAGTCTTTGTTGAGTTGAGTTAGTGATGGGTTGCTAAAAACCCATACCTTGAGGTCTGGAAGCTGTTTGGAGCTTAATTATTGTGATTTTTTTTTCAAATTAATTAAAATTTCCACTATTTTTATTACTCAGTGTCATTAGAAGAGTTCAGAATTAACCCATTTGAATTGTATGATTTTTTAATTCATTTTCTTCAAAAAAAGTTGACCTATAAGAATAAACTAGCGCATAGGCATCCATAAGAAGTTGGTTCAGAAGCATGGCATAGAACATGTTAAGACGCATCCGTTACTGGGGACATTGTATAAAACCTGTTAAATGCTTTACTGGAAAACGGTAAAAGGGTCTAGTTGGTTCAGCCATGTGCTTTAGATACTCATTATAGCATCGTGAGATGGAATGCTTTTTAGTTCTGGTTAAGATATCCAGAAGGCGTGGATGAAAGTCCAAATGAGAACATCTTTCTGAGAAAAGACATAACGACATATGTGCTAACTAGAAATATAGCGTGGGACAGAGCATAGTGATTCAAATCTAAGTTGTTTGAAAGGTTTCGCGAAGTCCAGTGGATTTCTGTTTCAGACCAGGGGTTTGTAGTATTTCTACTCAATATGCTTGTTGGAGGGGCTTTAGAGAATTGGTTTAGTAAATAAGACTAAATAAAGGTCTTATTGCTATGTCTTTCTTGATTTGTTCTCTTGATATAGCATGGGTTCCTACTAGAATGACTTCCTGTTGATCCTTGTTATAATGTAGGAGAATTTCTAAATGATTAAGGTTAGGCTTTTAGAGTGGAGCTTATCTATTATATGAGCTATTGAAAGTGGAGAATTATGCAGGAAGAAGGTTGGTGGCTAATTGGTCGAGGAGGAAATCAAAGTGCAGATGATGAGTAATGATGTTTGGGTTTATTTATTGGGTTCACCTAGATATTAGTTTTTCAAATTCTCAAGACTGGGATTTTAAAGCTAAATTGGATTTTACACATTTACGTCTGTATGGTTCTGTTGAGCTTTGATACAATTTTATCTCAAACATTATGACATTTTGTAAGAGCATAGTGACTGCGTTCGTTACCACGCTCATAGCTGTCAGGTGAATCTAAAAATAAAAAAAGATATAAGTTTTATTATCTGTTATCAAAACCTATCTATACATTGACCTGGTAACTCAAGTGAATGCAATTCATCTACTCCATTTTCATGTCGCTCTTTAAGCCTGTTTATTTTTACTTTGAAATATGATTTTATGAAAATAACATAAATTTTTGGGTGTTTTCTATAGGGATCACCTGGAGAGCTACACGAGTGACTACACGTTACAGGTCCTTGTGTGGTATTGCATGGTCTACATTTTCATGCAGACTTTTATGATTCCGGGGACTGTTTTCATGTCATTGCTTGCTGGGTCCCTCTTTGGAGTCTTCAAAGGTGTAGCTTTGGTTGTGTTAAATGCTACTGCCGGTGCATCTTCTTGCTATTTCCTCTCCAAATTAATTGGACGGCCCCTTCTTTTCTCTCTCTGGCCTGACAAGCTGATTTTCTTCCAGGCCCAGGTGAATGTCTTCTCATTTATGTAGTTATCTTTCTTGAATCAGGCAAAGTATTGGAATTATATCTTTTTGCTTACTCAGGTGGCTAAAAGACGTGAGCGGCTGCTGAACTACATGCTTTTCCTAAGAGTGACCCCAACCTTACCAAATACATTTATTAATGTTGCTTCACCGATAGTTGATGTGCCTTACCATATTTTCTTCTTGGCAACGTTCATTGGGATTATTCCTGCAGCTTATGTCACTGTTCGGGTTAGTTATTTTACTTCATTTTCCTTTTGATTGATGAGTAATGATGATAGGATTTGAAGCATGGCACCAACTCTTTAGTAGCCCCAGTATCCCACCCTTTGCCACTGGGGTAAAGTACCAATTATTTGGTGTATTTGTTCTTTATAATATAATTTTTCAAGCTTCAGAATTTCCTCAAGTGTTTTGGGGAAGAAAATGTTAGTTTGCTATTGGATTGCAGGGATAGTTCTAAGTTCAAGATTTAATTCAAATAAAGATGACATATAATTTAGGTGGGGGCGAGAGGAATACATTGTTGGGTCGTCTGGTTGCAGTATCAAGGGGTGTATTAAGGAGTCATAATAAATTAAAACTCTCTAATTCAATTATTTGGTTGCAAAAAACATTTCGTATTATTTATAGTTTTATTTTAAATATTTATCCAAATAATACACTCTATCCGTACTGTTGAATTAATAATTAGACAAGACTGATGATTTTTTGGTCAATGTGAAATTAAGGCTCTATTATTCCACCATTACCAAACATTGGATTACAATGAGTATTTACTTTATCCCATATTTAATCTTTGTATTTTATCCGCTTATACAGCATTAACCTGTAATAACTAATACAATCCTTTCTTTTACTATACGGCAATAAAACGAGCCCCTGTCTGTTTATTTTGGCATCTAAATCATCATACAGAAAGATGGGTTCTCTTTGCAAGTCACATGTCCAGAACATCTTGGGTGTCACAAATATGAAATATCACAGGAAATGTTTACATTGTTAGGGATGCCCAGCTATGTTCTGTTTGGGAAGTTTTTCGATACTTATCGTAGTGCCCAAGGAGCTTCTGACTTGACTGGTTTTTTCATAGGCTGGAATAACTCTTGGTGAGCTGCGATCTGTGGCGGACCTCTACGACTTCCACTCAATAGCCACCTTGTTCCTTATCGGAGTTGTTACAGTCACCCCCACATTGATGACCAGCAAGAGCAGCAGATCATAGAATTTCATTAGCTCAAACATGTTGGGTTAACATTGTGCCTTTGATTTCCAATCAACTTGTTTGGGTATCACTTGATTGTACAGATTTGCGTCAAATAAACGCTATTCGAGCAGCTAGCTCTGTTCAGCTAATAGATTTCACTGTTGATGCTGCAGCTGTTGAAGATGATGTGGAGGAGGTGTTGGGTTTGAGTTTATTTGGGGTGGAAAATGATGGAATTTCTGACGTATTTTTCTGTAATACACGGTTCCAACGGTAGGATTTTCAGTTTTTTTGTGGATGTGGAACAGGGTAGCATGGTAAGTCACCTTTTTCGTAAACGAGTGTATCCGATACGACATGATTAATAAATGAATGGACTATGGGTAAAGTCAATCAAATAAAATATACGAAATGACTAGTTTATATATCAGTTATACATGATCGATATACGATACGAATTTGATATAATATAACTCATTAGATACGAATTAATAAATGAATCGGGTTTGAGAATGAGAATTCTTTAAAACCAATCCATTAAAATTTAATATAAACTTGTTTTACCCGACGTGATTGAAAAGTCTAGATACAACATTTCTTTCCTCTTTGTATAACAAGTGGAGAGTAGCATGTACTCCCTCTCCATTTCTCTCTCCTGCCGCTGCTAATTTTTTTCGTCGAAGTTGCCATAGATAGCACAGTTGTGAATAATCTATTGTGTAACTATCCATAAAAAAAAAAAATGGATGATCAGATCATAGATTAGTTGTACATATAAATAAAAATATTTTCAATGGTATTTTTAATAAAGTCAGCGTATCAGTATTTTAGAATAAAAAATTATCTCGGAGTTAATTGTAAATCTCACTTAGTTATAATTAATCTCTTTTGTTTGTCTGCACCATAAATCAACTTTTAATATTTTTTGTGTTTAATATATAAAAAAGCTGATTCAGTGTATAAAACCACTCATTACCAGGAAGAGTCAAATCTATACAACTTAATTCCTGAATGCAGAAAAAATTTCCCAACTAAAACTTCTGATTCCAATCTAGCTTTGCTTAGGCCCAACCTTACCGCTTTGTCTAACGAGTGTTTAAATATCAAATATGGGGAAAATATACATAAATGCATCTATATTATTATTGATTAAGAAAAAAAATTGAAGTTGCTTTTTTTCTAAGGGTAATATAGACTTTGAAACAGATCTCAGCAAGTAATGTAAGTGTTCAATCAACTTACAGGTTTAAGAAGCAAAGCGGATCCGTGGCGCAATGGTAGCGCGTCTGACTCCAGATCAGAAGGTTGCGTGTTCGATTCACGTCGGGTTCAAAATCCATATCCTGAGTTCCCTTTTTTTTTATCCTGAGCTTGACTTCTTTTCATTGACTTAATAACTTCAGCAGCACTCCGAATCCAATTGAAATTAGGCAGGTCTTGCCATCGAGGTTGTTAGTATTGTACGATGCGATCGTATTCAAGTTGTTTGATACAGTAATTTTATCCAAATTATCCAATACCAGATAAAAACAGAGTAAAATTTTTTTGTTTGAATTTTAATCAAAAAACGATACATTTTCACTTGAAGTCTTTTTTTTATTATTATTCTATTGTAGGAGCAAATAGTTTGATAATGAAAAGTGTCATCCTCTAACTACTTTAAATGTTAGAACTAAAACTCTCTAAATTTTAATATCAATGAATTATGTCAGAAATTCCAAGACTTAAATTATTAATTTTTTATTTTGGTCCTTGTAGTCTCTTTAAATTGTTTTATGCAAGAAATTTGGGGTACAATGAAATCTTATTATGACATTTTATCATAGGTATATATTTTTTAATATCTTTTATAAAACTGTAGGTATCTTACATACATGATACATTGTTTTTAAAAAATGATACGCCTTTCAATACACGTTTTGACAATCTTGAGCAAGTCCACAAACTGAACAAGCCCAAGCAGTCCCAAAGCATGCAACAAAACACACCCATATCTATGAATCATTTACAGTGTCTTCATCGACCTCTGGTTTGACAAAGAACTCAATATAAGCAATACGGCTGGGCAGTTGATAGCCGGCAGAATCAATATGAGGATGTGAGGTAGATGGTCTTGCAACAGAAACTAGATGCTGAACTTTTAACATTCCACCTCTCCCAATGGTCAACTTGCTTCCTCTATTATCTTTGATGACACTGGCAGGTATGTTCGAAGTTGTTGCCCGGAGGAATTTATATTTGTACCTGTCCACATCAAGACGAGAACCAAATCAGTGAAGAGTACGGCAGTTGATATTGTGTTTTTCACGGTATTAGTCAGAGGGTATAGACAGATAACCTGTAAGAGACCCGGCGATCACAATGGAATGCAATCAAAAGTTCAGTGTTTGCATAATACATGAAGTCTATCTGCAAGCAAAGACAAGGTCCCAAACAGTAAATAAGATCAAATCCTAGCATCAAATGCTTATACGTAAAAACGTCAAATGCTACCTGTAAGTCTCCATGGCCTTCGCCCCTGAAGGTAACAGATGGGGGAACTGGTTGTAGGATTATCTGGATGCTTGATCCTGGCCACTCAAGATCGTCAATAGCTTCCTTCAGAGCAGCAGACTGGGGATTGAATACCATTATGACGAAAGTTAGATATGCCCCATAGTAAAATACAGCGTCTATTAACAAATGTTGGAAAACAAATAATTTGTAAGCATGGTGATCATGTTGTATGAATGAGACTATTTTGGAATAGACAGACGCCAATACTCTAAGCAGTGTACTTGAAATACAGCTAATACTTTCCAAGAATCGAAAGAAAAATGCTAAGTGTTCAAAAGTTTCATCCATTTCGCAAACAATTTGATTAGCACTTCAAGGTTTTTCGCACAAGACTTGGCTCAACCTCATTGCACCCTTTACCAGCTAAGCAAAGGCCCAGGGACTGCACAGCATCTATCAGGGATTGGTCATTGTGAGCCACAAGAAGCTGCTGCGGAAATAGCATCTCACATGAAAGAAAAGTCGGGTAATGGAAATAGGCATGCCAATAAACAAGGAACAAAAAGAGTGATGCCCATTAATGAAGCACGTGGAAGAAAATCAGCATGTTTTCATTCATTTTCAAAGCCCAATTCCTGCCTTTTACATATATTGTTTGATAACATGTCGAATCAAAAGAAATTAAAAGGAAAAAATGTTTGAAAGTAAATGTATATTGGAAAACCTTAAGGTTGAAGGCCAACAAGGACAAGGAAGTATGAGTAAAAGATCCGTACTCAACTGCTCATTAATACAGTGAATAGAGTTGCATTTCTAGCTTTTTGAATAAGGAAAGACTTTGCGTATTTTCATCTTCAATAATTAAAATGTCCACAGTTCGTGATTCGGGGAATAAAGACTATGACACAGTGGCCTTCATTCGTTTGTCACATCATAATTCCACACACCTTCAAAGTAGAAAATCTGTCTCAGACTTGAGCTTTCATAAGTAAATCTGTAAAGCCTAGTTTTGATCTAAAACAATATAAATTGCTGGACAGACACAAAACATTAAAATGCCATCATGGGCATAGATTTCATAGCTGTAAGGATTATGATCAACAAGGAATTTGTAGTGTCTGGGGAAAATGAATTTTATGTCTACATAGTTAGCAACTCTCATATCTACTTAACAAAGACTTGTATCCCAACTAAGAAGTATCAGCTACATGAATCCTCTTTTGTGCTTCTCTATCTAGGATGAGCGCGCAAAATGAAAATAGATAATGATCATATACATCACTGTAGATGAGAAAAAATTCCAAAGATGCCATGTTGACAAGAGCCGTTAGTTTTAAAACACTCGGGTAAGTGCTACTTTATAGAGAAAAGAAATACCTTAACAGTGAAACTGAGAGGGGTGCTTCCTGCAGGTTCAAAGTTGTAATCCCATGAAATTGTGTCTGGGATCCTTGTTCTGATCTCAGCATAAATGCAAGCATCTAAAGAATCAACAGATCTAGCCAAAAAAGGGAAAATTTAGCTTACTAAATTCAAGCTTATGGAACACAGTCATGGAGATTGTTGAATTCTGAAAATTTGACTATCTTTAGTGTTGGGAGTTATAACAATCTAGTTTATTAGGGTTTATTAGAGTTTTCCCTTTTTATCCTTATTGTAACTTTTATTGGCTATATATACGGGGGCTCTACACTTAGTTTGGATCCCTTTTCTCTCTTCCAAATATTTCAAGTTGGTATCAGAGTCAGACTCTAACCCTAACCCTAACCTTTAGCCATAACCAAAACCAGCCACGCCCACCAGCAAAACCACCCACAAAACTCTGATAAACCCTAATAGACTAGGCTGTTATAACTCCAACAATCCTTATTGTAACTTTTATTGACTATATATACAGGGATTCTACATTTAGTTTGGATCGCTTTTCTTTCGTCCAAATATTTCAAGTATTAGGAACCATGAACGTGATTTAACTATTGGGTATTCATTTGAACTTCTTGAATATCCCGTGTAACTGCACTGTCTATTGCCAAAAAATTGTTGTAGATTATCCTCAGTCTGTTACGTGCACATTTTTAGGAATTTAGAAAATAAACGAAAAATAGAATAGAGGGAAGAAAACCCGCTTCGAGGGGCGTGAGCTTCCGATGATTCAATTCAAGAAGAACCTATCTCCAAAACTTCACAAGAAAGTTCAGTATAATATTCATCATATTCATTTCATTGATAGGAAGACCTTTAAATACAATATAATAAAACTACTTTAATAACTAACCTAACCCATAACTCTCACTATCTTAGTAACCACCTAGAAAACCACCCACAAAATACTCTATCATTAACCCACTTATTAAAATATCTACATAATAACTACCTCTCATATATTACATAAAAATATATTAAAAATATGCACATAACATTCTATCCCCCTTTAAAATAAACTTTGTCCTCAAAGTTTGATTTATCGTGTACAAATGGAGGCAGCCAACCCATTTCTTCGTCCTTGTAACAATCAATCTGATACATGTTTTCACTACTAAGACAGTAGGCAAATACTACTTGGCAAGCAACTTCAGGAAAACAAAGCTCACATTTTGTGTCCAACGATTGGAAAAGAACTCCTTCGATTCCAGCATGTGAGTACTTAGGAGCAACTTTCATTAAAACCTTTCCGGCATGAGTGCCATTTTGATTCTCTAACAGCCACTAATAAAATCATATCCTTACTTGATGCAACTTTTGATTCCTTCTCATTGAAAATGAATTTTTCTTCATGGCCAAATGAATGATGGTGTCGATCAGCAATCAAATTTCCCTCTTGAAGAAAATCTATGGGATGAGCAATTTCAATCACTTGACCAATAGATTGTTTGGTGCTAAGTCTAGGCAAAAATAAAGATAAATGCATCCCAAATGGCTGCTCTTGTGCTTGAGTAGGCTTGAATCCCACTAGAATATGCTTCTTGTCTTCCTATTTTGTTGTGCTCAACTGTCAAATGGTTGTTGATCCTAGTTTGGTTCATCATCTGCTCCTTCATTTGAGTGGACACACCATCATGGAGGATTTTTAAAATTTTGTTGAAGCTCTCTTGTATGCGTTGATTTTGCTCAAGCAATCTCTTGCACCGTTCTTAGAATTCATTACGCATTAACTTCAAAATTTCAAATGAGGTAGTCATTAATAGGATCATCGGCTCTGATACCAATTGTTACATGCACACTTTGAGAAATTTAGAAAATAAACAAAAAATAGAATAGAGTGAAGAAAACTCACTTCGAGGGGGTGAAAACTTCTAATGGCTCAATTAGAAAAGAACCGAATCTCCAAAACTTTCACAAGAAAGTTCAATACAATATTCAACATATTCATTTTATTGATAAGAACATCTTTAAATACAAGATAATAAAACTACTTTAATAACTAATTTGACCAATGACTCCACTATTTTAGTAACCACCTAAAAAATTACCCACAACATACTCTACCACTAACCACTTATTAAAATAACTCCCTAATAACTACTTCAAATACCACATAAAAATATATTAAAAATGTGTACATAACACAATCACATTAGCATTCCGAGTCAAAGTCCTATATCACTCTGCTTCCATATGATACAACTCCATGCCCCAAAGGATGACAGTTATGGGAAGAAAATAAAAACCTGAAACCCATTTCCCTATCTATCGTTCAAGCGAAACCATCCTCAACTTAAAAATCTTTCTTCAAGTCCATGAATAGTCAGAGCAATAGATACAAACAAGAAATTTTCTCCTCTGCGCTTATAAACATGCCACCACTTCAGCTTTAATGTATCAGCTTTCCTGCATATTGTAACGACCTGGATTGATTAGTGGACAAATAATGTCCACTTCGGATAGGTTTGTACGGCTTCAAAAGATTCTGTACAGTGAAGATTCAAATCTCCTACTCATAAAAATGCATACGGCCTTCACCAAATGATGTTAAGATAAAGCACATGGACTTGGTACCCGCATGAGCCTCACCTCACCTCACCTCATCCCTCTTTGCCCTAGAGTCTTGACTCTTGGGTTAAGGCTACCACAACTACACATAGGTGTCTTAGCATGGATGCTTTATTCCTATCCACCAAGTGGTTAATAACCAAGACCCCTTCAATTTAAGGGAGTACATGCTCATCCCACTGAACTTGTCTTAGTGTGTTTCATTATGAGATCTTGAAAATAGAAAATTTCTTACAACCTTCTCAAAGTCTCTCAATACTAAGTTGGAAACACAAGCATCCTGATCCAATAAACATGTATACTGCACAGGACTGGCTCTTCTAACTCTAATCTACCTCTTATGGTAAGCATCTTGCAGTCCAACAACTAAGTTCAGACTGCTACCTTTGGCCAGGTAGATATAAGAGGAACATCAAGGTAGTTAACAGCTAGGTATCCTTTAGGAATACCAAAGACCTCCATGGGAGTCATGTAAAACTGATCATCCATTCCTGCACCGAACCTAGCAATTTTCTGCAGAGCCGCTCAGTCCAGTCAATTTCTCAAACTACATCAGTCCACCTTTTGACTGTTTTAACACACTCATGAATTCCTCCACATAATACAAATATATCATCAGCAAAATATATGTGAGATATAGAAGAAGCAACACACTAAAGGTTATGAACAAAATCTAATTCCTCCATAACTGTTTGTAGCAATTAGATGCAAGCCTCCATAACTATGATAAAAAGATATGGAGAAATAGCATTGCTGAGCCCAAGTTCCCTTGCCCCTAACTTCTTCCAAAGTTCCTTTTATTACAACTGAGAACCTAGGGGTTTGAATGCAATCTTTTATCAACCATTCATATTTGCAGGAAAATTCACATCAAGAAAAGAATCTACTCATCATCTAAGAACGATTCGAATTGAATCAAAGGATCACAAATTTCAACTACAAAAATAGTTACATATTTCATGAAACAGAACGTTTGAGTACAGAGATTAGTCGGTGTTATTCCACAAATCCACTGTATAGCAATGTAATATTAACAAATCAATTAAATAAGGCAAAAGGAAACATACGTGAGAAGAAGCTGCATGTCAGGCCCCGGGTACCGGATTTCAATGGTGTTAGAATGTTCAGGAACAGAAAATGTGTTGAGACAGTCAACAAAAAGGCCCAAGCTTACTCCAAATCGAGGCCGTCCTTGTGCACTATACTCGTAACTAACAAAAAGCTACAAAAAACAGCAAACAAATCAAGGTAAACATTTCAATTTTACTTTTTCCCCAAATTTGTCAGTAATAAAACCGAAGAACTCAAAGAGTAGAAGAAATCAAAAGCAATACCTCGCGCTGGAGATAAACTTTGGCTTGAAGACAACCGGTATCTTCAACGATCAGGACGATGCCGTGCTCTGATAGTTCCACAACTGCGTCCTAATCTCACGTATTGTAGGAAAGAACACTGAGATAAATCGTATAAATATCTGATTTCACAGGAAATTCTAGCAAGTAGTGGGACTTTACGACGATGAACAGACCTGATGGCGTTTCCAGCGGACAGAGGTGAGGGCATCAACCATGCCTTGGACGTTGTCCAGTTGGCACACCAGATCCGGTGACTCTGAGTCAATCGCCGACGAGCTCATCGCCTTCTTTGCTTTTTTCTCTTCTTCTTCTTTCCCGCCAAAATACTCCGTATCGGCTTTTGTTGCTTGCAAGTTATTACGGTGCGATAAAGTTGTGCTGGTTAAATTTACCCTAAAAATAAAAATAATATTATTATTTGTAATTTATATTTATATAATAAAATACAATACAATTCAAATATCAAAAGATAAACAAAATTACTTTTATTTTTAACGATTGAGATATCTTTCCCACCACTACCTTTACCACTACCACCGCTCCAC
>CM042198.1:19971142-19997347 GCA_023539305.1 Ilex asprella | reverse complement strand
CATTCAACAAATTAACAAGAACGCTTTTAATACTTTTAATTATGCATAATTGTAAATATTGAAAGCGGAATTGTAAGTATTAAAAGCGTTTTTGTTGATTTGCTGAAAGTAGAATCAATAATTTTACTTTCAAAAAATACAGTAAACGATAAATAATTTAAAAAGTAGGGTAAATAGTATTTTTGTTTAAAAACGATAATATTTTGGTAATAAATTCGCCTTCTCCTCTCCGTTGAAGAGGATATTCCCATGATAATCCCGCGTCTTAACAAGTCATTTCACCTCTCTCGTCTATCTATCGTGACGCCGTTAACTGACTGGTTCGTGCCGTTAACGCCGTCGTCTCCCTCTATAAACCCTCCGTTGTCTCTCCCTTGACCGTACAACCACACGAAACAATCGCTGTCCTCCTTATCTCTCATTCTCTCTCTCTATATTCGAGGGTTTTTCTTCTGACAGTGAGGCACATTTCAACCCCTCGAAAACCCTAATTATGATTAATATAAACCCCTATTTAACCTATGGTCGTTGATTTGATTGTTTTACGGCGACATGAGATCGTCTGCTAATGGCGTGAAAACCGATGGGGACGGTGTCGCTCCGCCACCTCCTACTCCGGCACCTATGTCGAACGCGAACACGCCGCCTCCGTTCCTCGCGAAGACCTACGACATGGTGGACGACCCGGCAACCGATAAGATTGTGTCGTGGAGTCCGACCAACAACAGTTTCGTGGTTTGGGACCCTCCGGAGTTCGCGAAGGACCTTTTGCCCAAATACTTCAAGCACAATAATTTCTCGAGCTTCGTTCGACAGCTAAACACATATGTATGAACTTCTTCTCTTGGTTTTCTTGTCGTTACTTCATTTTCCTTTGTTTTTTTAATGTTTGTTAATTTTTTTTATAATGCTGATGATTTTTTTTAAAATTGGTATTCAGTGAGCGACTATTTCCGTCTTTAGTTTAGGTTCATTATTTCGTCTCTTTATTAGTTAATTCGGTATCCTTTCGTAATTGTGCATATTAAGGGTAGTCATTTCCCAGGTTCGCCAAAAGTCTTATGATGATTCCTTTTACGGCCGGGTTAAACGATCAGGTTCGGCTAAGAAATACATTCTAGAGACTCCTTCCAGTAACCATTCCCTAAATCGCTCGTTGCCACCCAAAAAAAAGTGATGGACTATACGTGATCAAATGGGGATCAATCGGAGTAATTGATCCCCCCTTTCGCCTTTTTAGTTAGAGTGAACAGGTGAAGAAGCATGAATAGAAGCTGAGTCACACGATTCGTGCAGAATGATCTGTACTCTATCGCACCGAGCGTGAATTTGCGCATTGGGAGCAAATTCGTTATCCATACGCGTATTCGTCTTGTTGAATTCGCGAATTTGACTAAGCAAATCTGTGTGTTTGACTAATTAATTCGGCGAATTCGATTAGCCAAAATTGCAAATTGACATTATAGAATCTGCAAATTTATGTTGGATTTGCAATTTTGACACACTCAGTTAAAAAAAGTCCCCAAGATTTGCAAAGAAATTGAACTGAGATGATAGAATTGTTCAGCACCAGAGAAAAATAAACCAAAGAAAAAACGAGATTGATAGAAAATCAAAAAATTGCAAACCATTCAACCCTAAATCACAGAAACTCACATGCAATCGTTCAATCATTCAACCCCAAAATTACGCCACTGTTGTAATTACACACACAAGATGAATTTGAGAGAATTTCTGACATACTAGTCAACTCATGTAAGAATCACAGAGAACACAAAGAGGCCCTTTATCTTCTTCGGATGCAACTTTGTTGTCTTCGATTTTGCCTTTGTGAAGCATTCATGTAGAAGGATGAGCAGCCCAACCCCTTCACACATCGAGGACGTTGTTTCATCTCTTCAGTGAGAAAGAGAAGAAGAAGAAGAAGAAAGAGAGAGAGAGGGGTGAGGAAGAAGAAGAAACTGAAGAGATGAAACATCGTCCTCGATGCGTGCCCCTGTCTCTCTCTCACTCTCATTGAAGTGCGTAAAATGAAGAGACAAAGACACAGTCGGTGCCTCAAACTCTTACTCCAATTTTAGGTAAATTATTTTGATTAAATTTGGTTAAATTTTTATGGTTAGTAATTGAGTAAGGAATATTATAATAGTAAACCTCATCATTGAGCCAGTTTTAGACATGTTTTAATTTTAATTTAAATCATATTTTTATAATATTTCTCTATTTAACACCTAAAAATCCTTAAATATTATATCTTACTATTAAACTTGAATGACAATTTCTTCATATAAAAGATGACGCTCTCAAGTCATTCCTGCTCTAAGATTTTATTGAATTTTGCCACTCCAGCCCCCTCTGCCGTTTACGCTCTATGTGATCTAGAATAGAAGTCGCAAGAGTACAAAAATGCATTTCTACTAGCGACACCGTAGGTTAATGGAATTGATCCCATAAAACACTGAGAAGAATCCTGCACTGAACAATTTGTCAATGAAACAACCATTGGGGCAAGCAGCAATCAGAACTGGTAATTTTCAGCATCGAGGTTAAAATGTAGGGTGGCCTTATGGCTTTTGTTTATCTGTTATTATGTAAGGATGGAATATGAATTTACTGGAAGTAGTGGATTTGAAATACAGGGCTCCAATCCAATTATTGGCTCAGACTTCAGACAGCCTTATGCAGCCCATGTTTTCTGTTCATTTGTCAGTCCTCAATTTTTAGCTCATTTTCATTTCCCTGGCATCCAGCCTAGTTATTATTAAGTTTCTGGCTTTCTTTTAAGATGCCACTAGTATATCATTCTATTTGTATTGCACTATATTAACCTTTGAGCACCTTTTATTGTTTGGTTTTCAATCATGGATTAGTGAAACAAGATATTTGCAAAGTGACTCAAGAGTTGATTCTAGTCGTTCTGGTTTTGAGTTATTTTTTTATCTCTGCCGA
Source organism: Ilex asprella (assembly GCA_023539305.1). Lineage (NCBI taxonomy): Eukaryota > Viridiplantae > Streptophyta > Magnoliopsida > Aquifoliales > Aquifoliaceae > Ilex > Ilex asprella. The sequence continues at coordinate 19,994,398 of CM042198.1, read as the reverse complement.
GTGCATGTGTTTTGTTTCTACATGATATTTTTCCAATACTCAATTTAGTTATGACGTGTATAATTTGACGATTTGTCTTAGTACATAAAACTAGCTAATGCTATTCTTATGTGCGTCGTTAAAGGTGGAGGATTTTCTCATATTTCTCTGGCATGCGAAGTGTAGATGGTCCACAACATTGTGTGCCTTGACAAAAGGATAAGATTCACATGGACTAAATTCTTACCAAAGTCGAGTGTCGTTGGATTTGAGTGATATTTTGAATGTTGACCCAAATTTTATACAATAGGCAAGTGTAGTTTTTTTTTGTTGGGCGGTGGGGTCTGTGTGCTCAAGCAGTGTGGTATCATTTTATAGCTTGTAAAAAAATTTGCCACATGTTGATCTTTGAATTCTGTGTAAAGCTGACACTTCACTGGGAGAGATGGGAATTTTATCGTACTTATGGTTGGCTATACACGATTTCTTTCATTTGGGTGTCCCTCGTGTTTTGTGATCCCTTGGCTCGTCTACCTGTGTTCTAAAGACATCTGTCACACCCCGATCACTTGCTAAAAGCAGAAGCTGGGAAGGCCATTTATCAGATATTTATTCACTTTAGCATAGGAAGTGCATGCATGTGTACGTTCAATTTTGGATCTAAGGGTAGAACTTTGGGTAGGTGTTGGGAATCTGTGAAGTATTGAATGCAGTGTTTGTTTTGCTTTGGTATGGGTTATTGGTGGAAGCAATATTAGTATATGTTCTGCACAGTGGACAAGTGATATGCTGAACACCCCAGTTCTTGAAATACGTAATTTGCAGGTTCGCTAGAGTGACACTGAAAATAAATTTTCCTTGTCTGAAGATCATTGAAAAATACTCTTGTTATGTTAAAGCACTGACCCCCAATTTTAGTAAGAAATGCATGAACTAAATATTCTGAATTGTTCTTCCGACCAGATATAACCTTATGTTTGATGGAAGTTATCCATGAACTTTTGCAGAACGTTGTTTTTTTACCTTCTGGGGTATAAATCCATGTTCTCTCTTTTGATTCAGTATTTTACAGAGATGTTTGATGCTGATTAAACTACTGCTATTTTCCAATTTTTCTTCTTTTCCCTCTATTTTGTTGGGTACCTGCGGACAAACAGGGATTCAGAAAGGTTGATCCTGACCGCTGGGAGTTTGCAAATGAGGGATTCTTAAGAGGCCAACGCCACCTGCTTAGAAGTATTAGTCGGCGAAAACCTGCCAGTGGCCATAATCAGCAACCACCACCTCCACCGCCACCCCAGCAACCGAGTTCATCAGTGGGGGCTTGTGTTGAGGTAGGGAAATTTGGGCTTGAGGAAGAGGTTGAGAGGCTAAAAAGGGACAAGAATGTGCTTATGCAGGAGCTTGTCAGGTTGAGACATCAGCAACAGTCTACTGATAATCAGTTACAAGTGATGGTGCAGCGTCTACAAGGAATGGAGCAGCGGCAACAGCAGATGATGTCATTCCTGGCGAAGGCTGTCAATAGCCCTGGCTTTTTGGCACAGTTTTTGCATCAGCAGAATGAGAGCGGCAGGCGCCTTACCGAAGGAAACAAAAAACGCAGGCTTAAGGAGGAAGATGTCTCAGATGATCATTCTGTTGGCCCTATGGATGGACAGATTGTTAAGTACCAGCCTTTGATAAATGAGGCAGCCAAAGCAATGCTCAGGCAGATCATAAAAACTGATGCTTCACCTCAGCTGGAAACCTTCAGCAACAGTTCTGATAGTTTCCTGATCAATGACAGTTCTTCAACATCCAATGCATTTGACCATGGGACTTCTTCAAACCGTATCTCAGGAGTGACCCTTCAGGAGGTCCCACCACCTTCTGGGCAGTCTTATATGGCAGCAGCTTCGAAGGACACAGGTTACAGTTCTTTAGCTTCCATATCTCAGATTCAGTCTTCCTCCCTAGGTGCAAGCTCTGAGATCATGGGAACTCCATATTCGGACCTCAGCCCGCTGGTTGAAGGGCAAGAATTGCTTTCTGTTACTCTTCCCCCACCTGACATAATTATGCCTGAGCTCTCTCAAGTACAACAAATGGTGCCAGAAACCAACGTTGGTAATTTGAAATCTGAATCAGGGAATACCGCTTTCTTGGATGAGTTGGATCCAACCTCCTTGGGGGTGAATGGGAAAATGTCCTTAGAAATCGGCAGTTTCTCTCCTGATACTGAGTTAGATTGGGACATTTCTTTGTTGGACGGGATCCAAGAGCTTCCTAGCATAAGCGACCCCTTCTGGGAAAATTTTCTTGCACAAAGTCCACCTGCAGAGACTGAGGAGATGGACTCAACTCCACCGGAAGATCTTACCAAGGGAAATGAAGCGAAGCCATTGCAGAATGGATGGAACAATGCTCAGCATATGGATCATCTTACAGAACAGATGGGGCTTCTTTCTTCTGATACGAAAAAAGGCTGATCTCGTTTTGCCAAATATATGTTTGTGTCTCATCATCTTTGGTAAGTCCTGAAAACACTAGTCTGGGTTTCTTGTTTGCTCGTCACTTGATGCCTAACTCAAGTTTGTCCATAGAACGAGCTCCTCTAAGCGACTAGCTTATTACTTGTCTTTGATCATCTTGGTTCTCCTATGCTGACCATTAAAAGAGCAGCTATAGCAGTATAATACCTATTTGTACCATTTTATCTTGGCTTTGTTTTGCATATATGGAGGGGACTCGTTTTTTAGTTTAGTTTCTTATTTATGGTCAATATTGTATTGTACCCTGAGACTAGTGGTTTGATGGTTAGACACATGTTCAACAATAGCCAGGAAAATGGGCTTGCTTCTAAACCTTTAAAAAGAGAAAATGGAATAGTAATTTAAAATAAGTCATGGCAGTGTGGCAGCTTACTGTAAGACCTAAGTCAACTAAACAGCCAAATATGGGAGCTAGATGTCACCAAGAAAAGCTCACGTGCCCTGAATTTGTTAACCATGCATGTCATCTGGGTCCAGTAGTGTTTCTCCATGCAGTTGTGTGTGTGTGATAGAGAGAGAGTAGTATGTCTGAGCATAAGACAGTGGTCAGAAGGCACCAACAAGCCTTGGGGCTACACTTACCATTTCCAGTCCCATACGGTTATTTCTGGCACTGGACCCTGTGGCCTTGACCATTGTCATTGACCAGTTTAAATGCCTGTTTTTGGTAATGGATTCACAAATACATATGGAGGGGTTGGTATGTGCTTCGTCATTGAGTACATAGAAGCAGGATTGGTACACGATGTCTTGCGTGCACGCCGGTGATGCGCGGGCGTTTGGAGTGGAGGTGTTGGAATACAATGGGGGCCATTTTCTGTTGATAGGTTTATCGGAAAATACCAGATTGGACAACCCTAAAATGTGCAATTTGCTTTGGAGAGATGATAAAGATGCCGAAGGCAGCCTCACCGGGGTTTCAGAATTTTGTCTAGATATGTCTGGTGACTAGGGATGGTAGTAGACTAGGGCGGAGGCAGGGGAGGAATAATCTCTCCATCCTCGTCCCACGGATAAATTTTAATTACCGTCTTTGTCCATAACAAATTAACAATTAATATCTATGATTTTAAGAGAAAATTATTTTTAAAAAAATTATAAAACCTCACAAATGAATTTGCAAGAAAGATGAAAACTCATTATATAACAAATTGATCAAAAATAAAAATTCACAAAAATAATACGCATGACAAATGTGTTTAAAGGGACAGGGTGGAGGTGGGGCAGTGATGAATTTTAGTTCATCACTGCACGGGTTTATATGAGTATTTCTTTATACGTTCACCGTGCAATATGTATGATCTATCTCTGATCCAAATGAGGTGAGTTGGGACAAAATTTTATTTTTTTGGGCCCACTGCCATTCCTATATATGCATAAGCACAATCAACGTCTCGTGTTACCAATCGGCATGCAACTTTAGTTATAAAATTCAGGTAAATTTGAATTTTTATGAAAAAGGGCAAAACGATAATTAGTCATTATAGTACAGGTTGAAAGCCTTAATTTTTCTAGAACTCAGATGACGAAACGGAGCTCACCGTTGGATTCGTCCCGTGAAGTCTAGTTACTTAGTCAATTTTTATTAAATTCAGTGACAATCAATTTTTTTTTGCGTTTTGCAAGGCGATTGGGTGTCGCATGACAAAAATAAATGCGAATGAGAATTAAATTGAGAAGAATGGATAATAATTTAAAGTAAGTGCAAATAAAAATGTATTGAACTTGAATCGGGACGAGATTTGATTAATTCGGGATGAAATTGGATCTAAAAAAGTCGGACGTGTGGCGCAACGAGAGCCAAGTATTTAAAGGGTATAAATAGGGGGGAAAAATCAAATTTTCTCCTCATTACCCATCAGATTTTCTTTAGAAATGAAAGGGAGGGAAAAATAAGGATTTCTTCAACTTCTCTCTATGATTTATGACTTTCCGTTCGTCGAATCACCTTGGGTTAAGAATAAATATTGTTTTACGCGACGTGGGCTACAAAACCATATTAAAAATTGAAGGTTTTGACGAAGTCCAAAAGACGGGATTTTTGAAAATTAAGGGCTAAAGTTTGATTTGGGTTCTTAGAGACTTTCTACCACTTATTTTATGCTTCAAGATGTAGAGTTTCTTTTCTAATTAGGCTTATTTCTAACTTAGGGTTGAAATATGAAATGGGTAAGGTGTTAGAGATGTAATCTCATGAATGACACATACATATTATAGTTAAAATGTGAAAAATGGGTTTAAGAATGGTTAAGATCAATTCTTGCATGAATTGAGTTGTTGAAATTGCTTGTTAGGTAATTTCATGAGAAATGTGATGAATTGAACATATTATGTGTTTATATGATTTTGTGCCTTGTGGGTGTTTGATAAAATGTCTTGAATGAGAAAAACATGTTATTTGGGTGAAACTGAAGTGACGTGTCTTGATGATGTTGTAAATTGTAATTATATGCTTATGATATAACTGACAATTGTGAATGTTGGTTGAGATGAAATATTGTTCATAATGTGTACATGACATATTGAACTTGATATTAGAATTGCCATTGTGTATTTACATTTGCATATGCATGGGTAACATCACATTTGTGGGTATTTGACATGAGTGTGAGTGTATGTGCATGTTTTTGGATCAAATACCATTCTGGGTGGTTGATGCATAGACTCGGGAGGGTTGGACCTAGGTCTGACTGAGTTGTACGGGTTGCATGAAAAACTTGTATCGGGTATAGGAAGAACTATCCCTCTGGTGCAAGACCCAGTTACTAGTTTATACACTTCCGATAGTGAAAGTCCAAAAAAATGTATTGATGTACGCAGAACCGGAGGTGGGATACCAAAATCTGTGTCGGTGTGGTGGACCGTTGGTGGAAGTCCAGGAAATCACCTACCCAAGGAAGACACATAGTTTATTTTAAAAAAATGTCATTGGATGTGTAACATCAATGGTGATGGCTTGAAATACTCGGGTTCATATGCATTGACATTACATGTGTTGAGGGAGCCGATAAAGGCTCGAGTTGAGTTGTATGTGTGAGTCTCATTTCATAACATGACATGACATAGAAGATTCATTATGAATTGCATATTCTTGAATGAATTGATTGTTGCTTGTTGAATTTGCATGTGAATATTTTATATGCATCTAGGTTGAGGAGTAGCCTCTTTAGGAGTAGCCTCTTTAGGAGATATCCTATTGAGTGTGGCTCACCCTTTATGGGGACAACATTTCAGATGCGGGATATGCGCCGGTGGAAGGCTCTCACTCGGGCCCTCATTGATGAAGAAAAGCCGACATGTGGCTTTTAAACTAAGTTTTTGTAAAACTAAGATGTAATTTAATCTTTAGACATGATATTGTATGTAAGAGATTGTAATCGAACTCATATGGACTATGTCTTTTGTAAAATTGCATGTTGTATGAGTTTGGGTTGATGATGTATAAGGTTGGAATGAATTGGAATTAAAAAATGATTGAATCGGGGGAAAATTGGGGAGATCTACCGGTAGAACGATGAGTTCTTCTACCGGTAGAATATTTCCAGTAGACTTTTTCTATCAGTAGAACGTCGAGTTTGCCGATAAAATATGTCTAGTGAGTTTTTCCTACCAGTAGAACGATAAGAAGCCTACTGGTAGAACTTTTCCAAAAAGTATTCCTACCGGTAGTACATGGACATCTTCTACGGGTAGATTTTCCCTAAATTTCAAATTTTAAAATGGTTTTGTCAGGCCTTTTTTTTTTGTTCAGAGGATGTAAATGTAGTATAGTTGAAGTTAAATTAGTATATGTTAGACCTTGGATGGGTCATGTAATTGTAATGTGCTACGTTTGGGAGTGTCCGATACAAGGAAGACTCTGTTCAAACGTTGTGTTGTTTGTAATCCCAAAAAAAAGAATGTTATGCCGTTGTGTCAAGTTATACGACATTCATAGGTATTTTTGCAAATTAATGTATGATCAACGAGTTGACAAAATAGACCCCAATTTTAGGGACGTCACATTAATAATACATCCTCAACTTGATTGACTTTCCAATGAGCGACGTAGATGTATAATGAGATTCACCCTTGATTGACTGTAATCCAAAATATTTTTCATATCAACATTGCGTTTTGAGGCTAAAAAAGAAAAGAAAAGAAACGAAAAAGTATAAGGGGTATAACATAAAAGAATGTTTTTCATCTCAACATTATATTTGAATAGATAATTGTTTAACATGATATTAAAAAAAAATGTCTTATATTTGAATCTCACCACCACCATAATTATTAGAAAAAATTTCACGTGCACGTGAAGAAAGCGTGTTGAAGAAAGCGTGTTGAAGTATAAATAATTAAATTACACTCTCTCTAAGAACTTAAACTTTTAGAATAGATAATTGTTTAACATACTCAAACAATTATCGAGTGCTTGGAAAAACTGAAAACAGAACATTTTCCAGAAAATTTACAAGAAAGCATCAGCTGGATTGGTCTAGGTGGATCGGTCTCTACGAAGATCCACAGTGGAGGGGCCGAATCAGTTCTTAGATATCCAAGGAAGCATCAGCTCTTCATAACTACAACTGTTAGATAAGAAATCCAACCAAAATACAGAAGAAAAATAATTTCGGAGCGGCCATTGGTACAAGATGCTATTTGGATAGAAGGCGTCTCGATCATTTTGGCGGAGCCAAGTTATGGTTTCTTGTGGTTTCTGCATTCTTCTGAAGAAGACCACCTGAATCATTAAACAAAAAATAGGTAAATGAAGGAGGTGCTACTTTCACTGATATGAAGAAGCTAGAATGATCAGTAATGGCAAGTTGAATCAGCATCATTGTGAATATGTAACTATGACAATAAATGGGTGTGTAACCATGCAACCTTGTTCGGTTACCGACAGTGTCCACTGTCCAGTCTCTATCAAAAACATGGTAGAAGACACGATTATCGTCATTTAGACTAAGCTTTTCCTGCATACAGTTTTAATCATCTAATAGAGCTGCCATGAAACTTATCCACAAAAACTTGACAGCTTATTATTAGAGGCCACAGCACGAGTTTTTAAACCTGTTCTGATCAAATCATTCATAGCCTCACAATGCCACCCTTAGCACCTTCTACCTAAACTAACTTGGCATAAATATAATCCCATCATGATTAAATATTGCATTCTTGAAATTATCAGAAAATAATGTGTCAACTTGAGACTGCTCGGTTTTTTCTTACAACATATGAAATCTGTTCATCCATAAGTTGTTGGACTTGAATGCAAGATTCCTGATGGTAGTAGCAGCAGTAGGCAATTGACAATCTATAATATAAAATAGGACAGACTTCAATAAGTCCATCTGACGGTCTCAAATAGACCCATTCAACGGCCACTAACATCCCTCTCAAAACTATTCACATTGTACCATGCTTTCAAGCACAAGTTACATCTAGTATCATTGATGTAGGACAACACCAAATGTTTTACTTTGGCCATCCAGTGAAATATAGTATGGGATAAGTTCACAACAGCTTTTTTTTTTGAGATTGCTAAATATGGACCGGTACTAGGATTTATATACCAAACAGGATGATAATAAGTCTGGACAGATCAGAAGACAGGGCAAGCTCGGGATGAAATTCATTAGCTTCTTAAATTGAATAGAGGAAGTGTGGTGGAAGTTTCGGGCAGACATGTATAGACTTCTAATTCACAGAAAGCTTCACATTTTGGGAAAACAACTAGGATAGTGCAGGTGGTTTAAATTTAGAATCTCGTCGATATCAAACTCAAGACAATGGATTGGTCGCATCATGCCAAGTTCAAGGGATTTAATCTGCTGGAAATTTCTGCAATCTGAAATCTATTGAATTGTAAGAGTAACTTAATATACGTGCTGATAGTCTTGTTATTCCTAGTAGCTTTTGTGTTTCATATTGGACGTTGCTTATACTAATTTTGGATTCGAAACCAAATCTAAACCTATATTGGAAACATACTTTTGATTGTAACACTATCTAAATGTAAAGTAAACCACAGAAGGACGCTAATCGAAGCAACCAAGTCTATCTACTAATAAGAGAAACTCCAAAACCCACAACATTACTGATTAGCACAGGTTGGTCCACAAAATATAAAATTTCATAAAACCATTAGGAAGACTTGCAGACATGCAAACTCAACTCAACTGAGAGCGTATTGACCTAAAGAAGAGATGAAACATCATTTCCTTCCATATGTCAATTTGGCCCTTTTCATTATGGTATTTTTGCCTTGATAAAAGGCCAAATATGCTGTAGTGGTTGGCTGTAAGCTTGTTTACATGTAATTCTATTGCTTTCTTGTCTATGCATTTGGATTTCTTGTCTATGCATTGTTTCAATAACTAGAAATCTTGCCTTCTTTTAGATGTACTGTCCATCGAAGGCAGACAAGAACTTGAAGGAAGAACTTCTATCATCCTATTTCCATGTTGGTTAGCCTTTCCACTCTCTTGTTATGGTCAACAAAGCTATTGCACTTGACTGAAATGCCAAATAAGCGATAACAGTAGGCTCTTGCATTTCTGTTACTTTGTTATGTGGTCAAGAACACCCATTGGATGAATTAAACCAATCAAATAATTGACATTAAGAAAGTATGCAATATAAGGACTCCTCGAGCCCAGAATTAACACAATACAGCAAACATAACTAATGCACACAATTCACCCAACAAAGATTAGGCACTGACTATGGAAGTTTGACTCATCAAAGTTAAAAACTGAGTTCAATATACATGCCAGAAGAAGTTGAAAAACTTTAAAGATAAAACACAAAAAGCAGAAACAGATACAAACGTATGCACAAAATGACAAAGCTTAGCAGCAATTGGTGGGTTGGAAACCGACCTGGTCTTGATATAAGGTGAATTCGAGACCGAGGTCCTTCAAACATCCAGCTATCTTCATCCAAGGATTTAACCTCTTTGTTAAGTGCAGCCATCAGATCAGACTTCAAAACTGTAATGCAGAACCAAATTAGGCTTTACTATGTAGAAAAACTGCATGTTGGGTTGTGAAGAGCGAACAAGCTCAAAAGCCTCAATTAAGCAAGCAATTGTGTGAGACTTAATTGAGTTGAACTAGTTCAGCTTTCAAGGTCCACTCTGTCAACAATTCAAATCGAAGTTCTGATTTACATTGAAGTCCAGTCTTAGATTCACTCAGCAACAAGATCTTTGATTGATTTTCGAAGGAAAAACACATACAAACTACATACAAACTAAATTCAACCAAAGAAACCGTACAAGGCAAACTCCAAAATTAAAAAAAAATTAATAAAAAAAAAAAAAACAAAACCGAAGGCAACCCAGATCATTTATATCGAAAATTAAAGGACCCAGATGATCGAACTTGTAGTATTTCAAGAGAATAGAAGGAAACAGAGAGAGAGAGAGAGTGACCAAGAATTGCCTCGTCCTTGCGGTCTTGTATGGAGATGAGGTCGGCCGGGAAGTGGAACTCCTCGATTGCCAATGAAGAAGCCGCATTAGCCCCAACAATCGCTGTGGTCGAAATCGATGAACGCGCCGGTGATGATGATGACAGTGAACTGTTACTACTCATTTTCTCCCGTTTTTCCTCCTTTCTCAGGAAAATTTTCACTTTTGCGTATCCACCAACTCTACCTACAATAGCTTTAGTACCACTCTCGAAGCTTAGTATAGTAAAACGACGCCGTTTAATTACCAATCCAAAATCCTCCATCTTACCAAACTGCGCTGATGGCCCCCCAAATTTCATTTCTCTCCCTCTTCTTCCCTCTCACTGAAACATCGGACTCTGTAGTCCCGTACCCACCACCATCGCCTCTCTCTTTCCACCACCACCACGACGCCACCGGCACCAACAACATCATCACACGCCATTGGCCATTTATACACAGTGCACACAACCCGCTGAACAACACGCACACACACTCACCACCTCCTCCATGGCATTCCCAAAACCCAATTGAGAGGGAGAGAGGAGGCCGTGACCGTACACTTCAGTTCGTCAGCGAATCTCAATATTTCCATGCTTGATTTCACTCCCGTCGATCGTCAGCTGCCGTTGGCCATCTCGGCACAGAGATCAGAGCACTTCAATCGGCTATGCTGGAGGAATAATTCGGCGATTTCTTAGCAATTTAACCGCTGGTGGATTGTTTGATGGTAACATTCGGATTTGTACACTGAACAAACGAAGTGACTTGTCGATACTGTATTGGCTTGTAAGGAGATTCTTCTTCTAAACCAACAAGTGGGTGTTTTCTTCAACTTCTTGTTTCACGGTTTCAATTTCCACCGATCACCAAATACCCATGTAAGCTTTGTCCCACTTTTATATACTAGCGTCCTTGGATTTATTTTTCATCCTATATACACATGTGTATACATAAATTCCTATAGAGTTTTTTATTGATGTATATTTTTGTTGAGGTTCTATGCAGAATTTATAAGAACCACCATTTACCACTCTTTGCTGTGGCTGGTGACTAAAATCATTCGATAGATCTTCTAATTGGAGATAGTTTAACGTTCATAGTACATGTGCATATTTACTTAGAAATTCAGGAGATATATAGAGAGGAATATTGGGGGATAGGAATTCTGAGCGTAGTGGGATGTCAGCTGGCAACACCAACCGTTGGGACGCCTTATGGAAGTTCCATATCAGAATTTCCAGATAGGATTTGGCTCACTCAGAAACATGATCCAAGTGTGACTGTTGAAGGCCTAATCACCATCTGTTAGCAAACTGTGACGAGTTTTGATTATTGTCATTCAATTGGTTTCTAAAACCCAAGGGTTGCCCTCACTAAGGGGGAATGCTGGCACCGCCCCCTATGGACCAACTAAAATCTAGACTTTTTTTTGTGTGTGTAAAGAATAGAATTTAACCCCAATCTCATGATGAAGATTGCTGTAAACAAGTAACCCTTAGTTTCTCTGCAAATTTCCTTTGTCTAGAATTCTAGCCGGAGGACCAGTGCCTTGATTTTGAATGACAAAAGCATTTAGACTAGAACTATCTATATTGTTAAGCTTCAAGCTATCAGTGCATAATTGATAACCCAATAGAGGGAAATATTCACGGTATATTTATGGTCCTAATTCCAAGGGGGATCAGGGTTGACATCCCTTGAGATGATTGGTCTTGGAATTCTTAACTCACAGGAAAATGTAAAATGACCAGGTTATATTTAAAAAAGAAGTTATATTATTGTCTTGATCTGTCACTACGGGGACTTGGTTGTGGCTAGATGATGGCACATAGCTTACCAAGCTTGGTGGTAATGCTTGCACTTTAACATAGACCGTTACGTGTTGCTTATTACTATTATTCCTTTGTACTAGTGAAAGCTACTAGAGAACTACTTATCTGAAAGACTTTATTTGCAGATGATTGATTTTCTAACCATAAGTTTTAAGTGATTTAGGGACATGGAAAACATACAAAGAGTACGTAGAAACACCAGAAAACTACAAGAGATTTCTTGGTTAAACCCTGAAAAACTTTCTCAGAGTTCTTATGCCTTGTCTGTTTTAAATTGGGATTTTCACCTGGATAAATGTACTTGATTGAGGTCCAACATATCCCAGTATTTTGGATATAGTCATATAACACTTGATTTCATATACAAACAAAAACTTAGTTTTTTTAAAAAACTTTAATTTTTTTTTCACTGGGAGAGTTTGGCTTCCTTGGTAATTAAACTTCTGTATAGGCTTTTACGACTTTCAAATTGCCAAAAAACACGTGATTCATTATCTAGACATGAAAAGATGACAGCAAAATATATAGAACTCAAGCATGCCTTCCAAAAATAGTCCTGTTTCCCATCCATCAGAATTTTTTGCTCAGATGATGAGGATTAAATAATCATTTTTGGTGGAATCTGTGGAACCATGGAGATTTTATGTAAGTTGAAGTGAAGGCTGCTAAGAAGTCTCTCTAATAGCCTAACATTCATCAGAGAAGCATTGTGTAATCAATTTCCCATTATTTCCCTGTTTCAGCTATTTGATGGAGCTTCAACATTGTCGGATTCACATTTCTCTAGTATTGGGAATCAGATTGATTATCCTTGCTAGCATTGGCTCATGCGTGTTTGCTTCTTCCTTTTCAAGTGAGGTCATTTTTTTTTACCCTTTCTACCTTTAAATGATGTTGACTGTTGTATCCTTGTGGTTCTGTTGGTTATAATGTCCTCTTATTTAAATTGCTCCTTTCTAGACATTGGTTCCAAAAAACTACAAACAGCCTTTATTTCTTTCCTATTTGTAATCCACCTCTTGTATGTTCATCCTCTCTTATTTTCAAAATTTTCAGGAGGCTCGGCGTAACTCAAATGTTGAACCAAACGATACAAGTATCCAAGCAGCACATTGTCCTGAGACATATATTTCCAAGTCGTATTTCAAGAAACATGCTAGCCTTCTCGATCCAGATTTTCAAGATTTCATGGCACACGAACTTCACACTGGGTCATGTGAAGCGTTGCAAGATAAACTCAATCTTGTGCCAAGATTGTCAATTCTGCATCGGCATCTGATTGGTGAAGGTTCTCATCGTCGTCTATCTTCGTCCATCAGATTTAAAAGTCTTCCAGAGTCCTTATCTGAGGTACCTCCACACTTTTGTGAGGCCATAATCATTGAAAGACTACCTTCTGGAGTCTTTGCAGATCCATTTGAGCTACAACATCTTCTCCAGCGTGGTGGTAAATTCCCATCATATTCTTGAAGCAACATTTTGTGTATGACTAATTATTCTCAAGTTTTATAGTTTGCATCTTCTTGCAGCGTTTGCTGATGCAGCTGTTTTTGGAGACATAAATTTGGAGTTGCCTTCATTTCGGTCAAATCGGTCCATTGTAGAGATTCACATGGATATTGGTCCCAATATATTATCAGGACACAATAATGAAGTCAAAATTAACATTGAACTTCCGTTGCATGCACGATATCCGGTATGTGAATGAGAAGATTCTGAAAGTACAACAGAAATTCAATATAATTTTCACAACTAGTTTGATTATTGTTTTCATTAGATGTTTTCTGGTATGTGAATGAGTAGACTCTGAAAGCACAAAAGAAATTCAACATAGCTTTTAGAACTAGTGTGATTATTGTTTCATTACATGTTTATGAGGTGGTTTGGAAATGTGCAGTTATGATAGTCCGGTAAATCATTAATTTTTTTATTGGGACACACACTTGATTGTTTTCTCCCTTGTTTATTATTATAATTTTTTCCCTTCATTTAGTACTGAACAGGCGCAAGTTTAAATCTCTTTTCTTTTGCAGCCCCTAGGAAAACGTGGCTTTTCAGCAGTTCAATTTGGCTCGCCCGACTTATTCCTGCGCTGCAGCATTGAAGGAAAGTCACATAATGAGAGCTGTTTATTTATGTCAACCAACGGAGGAGCTGAATCTCAGGCTGTTGCTGCTGTGTGGGAAGTACCTTGTGGAATTAAGGAACATGAAGGTGTTGTCTCTGTTGTTACTTTCATTACAGCAATTGTCTCTGCTCTTCTAATTGTTTTAACCTCCATTCATTATTCAGATATCACAGGCTGCAATCATTTGAAACAATCTTGATTCTTTGCTGAATCCTCTTCTTTTCATTCTCTTTTTCATTTGAAACTCTCTTTTGAAACATTTCCAGAAACTCGAGTCTTATTTCCTCTTCTTCTTTCGTAGGTTCTTCTTGCAGCCTTATCCCTTTTAGAAATGCTTCTTCCCATTACATTGAACATGTTTTGTGGCATGATGATTCTCAATTTACTGAAAGATTATAGTGGATTTAGCTAAATAACTGCTGTAGTTGTTTGCTCTTTTCTTCCTTGAGATTTGCTCTCCTCTTTATTGTCATTGCATTTTCTCATTCTTGAGATAAGCTATTTGAATTGGTTTGCTGTCATAACTTCAAACTCATTGAGAGGCCAGAAATGAGTTTATTTATTATGTGCTACACATTACATTCTCAAGTTGAAATGTAACATGACCAAAATTAAAACATTCTAGTATGAAATAAAGAGAAATAATAATAATAATAATAATAATAGCTTCCATGTGTAGTCTCTCCAACTTACTCTTTATTCAGTCTTGCTTCTGAAAAATATAAATTAAAGATGAGCATATTAATTCAGTAGGATAATTTTTATCAAAGATGTTAAAACGCTATAGATATAACAAAATAGTAATATTTAAATTTGATTCAAAAATATTTACCGATAATTAAATTCAAGTCAAGTGATTACTCATCAAATAAAATTATTTTGTAACTTAAAAATAAATCTTACTGAAAATTTTTATCTGAAAAACGAACTCGTACGGCGACACAAATCTCGATCCGTTTTCTCCCTTTTCTCTCACTCTATTCATTTCTTTTTCTTTTTCGCTGTTTCTGTGTGACCGATCAAGCTGCCTATCTATAGCCGAAGGTATGGGTCGCTTTGCTTGGCCTCCAAGGCCATAACTTCATCCCCCATGTCACTTTGCTCATGTCATTATTGCTTGTTATGTCATGCACATTTGTCCATTTTTTGTTGATTGATTATTGTTGTTTTTCTTTTCTTTTTTTTTTACCACCAAACACTAGCCAAATTTTACTGTGTCACTCTTTTTAGTTCAATTACACTTTGTCATCCTCATGATCTCGATCAATCAATCGATTGATCTCTCTCTCTCTCTCTCTCTCTCTATATATATATATATAACACATTTTAAACACCTATTATATTATTCAAACACTTTGACTATTTAATATAATACTTACAATATTATAATCATTTTTCACTTAAAAATTTTATATTTGAGAATTGAGACCCATTTATTTGTTTAAAATTTTTAAAAATAAACCTAGATAATATTAAATCATACAACCATACCGGGATGGATAATGTAAATTCCAAATAAAGCTTCAAACGCCCTCTCGTGAAGCATAATCAAAGTTTTCAGTCATGAATTCCCGTATATCAGACATCCAGACTGATCGCAAGAAGAAGATAGATGACATGAATCCCCAACAAACAATAAATTCTATCAAATACAAATAAGCCGGCCATTACACGACAAGCATGAACACACCCTCAAAATCCCAAAAAAAAAACAGCAATTTACAACATAGAACACAAACCCCTCCACCATGTAAATTAAAACAACTTGATGGTCATAGCAATCTCAGATTACCATGTAACTTGAATTCAAGGAGGTACACTCCAATCAGCAACTATATCTTGGGAAACTATGGAAACCACAAAGATCAGCAAAGAGAATGTGTGTATTCATTGCCAGGCATATTGACTTGTCTTTATTGACTTGAAATTATTTCCTCATCAGGCCGCAAGTACGACGATCACAATGAGAAGCACAATGCCGAAAATCACCAGGAGCAAGCATGTCTGCATTGAAGATCAAATGTCAAAAAAAAAAATACAAACTGCATAAAATTTTATTGATTGGTCATAGATGTCAAGGGTGGAAAAGACTGGCTTCATATTCAAAATTTATCAGGGCACAACCAACATGGGCTCCATCTTAAGTGCACTTAGATACATTACCCAGTAGCTACAGTACCCAAAAAGGACTCATGATGATGAAACTAACCACATCCTTTGATGACCAAGATACTATCAATCTTTATAAGTTGACGAACTTTTCAAACTGCCAGTCCATTATAAAACCATTTAAGGTCCTACCCAAGCAACAGTGACGATTAAAGGTGCCTCGCATCCCCATCATAAGAGATCATAAAAACAGGAGTTTGAAATTTGTCAAAGCTAATTGTATACAACTCCAAGGGGTACAGTAGAAATCCTGTTGAGTCACCAATAGAATGGACAAAGAATTCTCAACAGTTATAGTAACCACACAACATTCTTACGCTGCGATAAAGGAGCCAACTACAACCCTTTTACCATCCATGAGTCAAACAATTGATTGATCAATGTGATTTTGAACAACAAGACCATTAAAGATTTTTTCTTTTTTTAACTTCATTAAAGACAATTGAAGTGCATCCTTTAAAGCAAGACCCACAATTAATAGTCCCTCTCATCCTATAGTGTTTGTTTCCATTTCCCTGCCTAACAAAAAATTGGAATTTTTTGATAAATTACCAGAGAGGAGTTTGACCGTTGGGTCTTTGCGGCTTTAGCAAGTTGGGATTTTCCCTGTGTAGTTGCAGCATGAGCACCCTCGATGTTGGAGCCAATATCATCTGAATATCAGTTTTTTACCCAGTTAATGTGAAGCAGGCAATATAAAATATGCAGAGGTCCCAGAGAATAAGGCCTTGAATTACCAATCATAGCTCCTTGCTCGTGAACCAGCACTGCAAGATCTTTGAAAATCTCATTCACCTCACCAATTTGTTGCTGGATTTCTTGTATCCCCTGCTCCCTTTCCTCGATAATAGCCTCGTTAAAGACAATCTCATTATCCAAGAGCAAAACCTCTTGTCTGCAGCACAAATCACAGAGAAACTAAGGGGACAACAATTGATGAGGCTATTATATAATACAGGAAGGATTGGATGAAGTAGGGGAAAAAATAAATTTGAGGAGCATTTAAGTAGTCAAATGAGATAATGACGCATTAAGCTCAAAAAACAAACTAGGCATTACACCATTAAGCTCAGCTGAAAGGGGAGTACAACAAATGCCTTGTACCTCCCCCTTCCTAGGTATCTCTATATCATCGTCATCGTCGTCGTCTCTCTCTCTCTCTCACACACACACACACACACACACATGGAGAACATAAATAATTCTTCGCCTTCAAGTTATCTTTTGATCAATCTCACTCTCTTTGAAGTTCACATAGAGATTTGGAAGTTATACTGGCAAGGGAGGGCTTTTCTAGGTCAAGTTTGTCTCCCAGGGCTTGTTCAAACTCGATTTGATATTTCGTAGGTGATCCAACGATTATATTTCATCTGTTATTGTCATTGTTATCGGTATTATTGCTTTAGATGAAGGGGGCCAACAAAGATATTATGCAAATATATGTGGAAGATTTTTGAAGGACGAAGAAGGGAAATAGGCTTGTAAGAGGTGGAGCAGAAGGAAAAACTAAGAGATTGTTTGTGCCTTCATATTGGAGAAAACAGGGAAGAGTGAGAAACGTTCATAGGTGTAACTGTGGAACAACAACATTCATAAATGGCATAATGTACTTCCATTTTAGCTTAAAATAAAGGGGGAGAGGCTGGGATTTTTTGGGAGAGCCAATAACAACTCCCACAAAGTTATCGTCTTAGATTACAATATTTGGTTGGCAGGTATCGTATTCATCTTTAAAAAGAAGGATAAAGAGGACTGCCATTCAGGGTTTGAGTTTGAGTGCAATCCAAACCATTCAACACTATTTGCCAGTTTTGATGCATCAGTTTTTTGGGCATAAACCTTCTAGTATTTGATACATTCTAACCATTTATTCAACCCAGTAGCAAATAAACATTGAGACTTCATTCATAGCTCTAATGACAGCAGAGATAACTCATAATTCACATACTGTAGGAGCTTCCCCAAAAGTGAAATACAGACATGGAAAAAATTCAATATTGATGGCATCGTATCCCCCCTCCCCCCTTCTCCCTCTCATCCACAAAATAGAGAAGAAGGAAAAATCATCAGTCTAAAATACTTGGATTATGCTATTATAAAAATAAACAAATTATGTCCAAATGGAATTTTAAGAACAATAACAAGGATGAGAACAATCAACGATTGTGGTATATTAATTTTTTGCGAAGCTGAATGCATATAATATGTGACGTACAACTGGTAATATAATAGGTGAAGTACAACTAGTGAGAACATATGCACATACAGCCAAAAAGTGTGAGCAGAACTCACCTTCTAGATTCCACAAGAAGAGCACGCTGTTCAGGATTCTTATCTGAAGCTACATCAATCTCACTGGCTGTGTAGCTGCAGAGAAAAGTGAAGACATACAGTTAAAGGAACATACAAAAGTGAAAGTGAAATTTCAGTTTAACATAACGCATGAACAACTACTATTGCGTCAACTAATCATTGCCAACAAATTGTTCAGCGGATTTGCCAAAGTATTCGCATTTGATAGTTGAAGTTAAGAAACTTCCGATCGCTACTCAATGAAAGCATTTCCATGGAAAAAAGAAAAAGAAAAGGAAAAAGAACCCGTGCAGTATTATACTGAAAACATTCCCACAAAAAACCTCCAGTTTTGATCATATGACCATTATGTCCTTCAACTATGACTACCTGGAAGGAAGCACTGCTTGTGGGACAAAGGGAGTATATGCTGTTTCTCTCTCAGCTGCAAGCCGCTGAGCCTTCTGAAACTCTTTTAAAACTGCTTGAAAATCTTTTGCTAGTTTAGCATCTGTAATTTTCTTGTTGGCCTGCAGGTAAAAGGAAGGATTAAGTCATCACATAGGAGCATGAGAGAGAGAGTTGAAAGGCAATCAAAAATTAAGCAATAAAAAATATTGGCTACAAAGGACTTCCATAAACAATCACAAAAGGAGCACAAAAACCCTTTGTACAGTGGAGGACAATAAAAAGGAAATTCTAGATATTAAAAGCGATGAGGGGAACAGTGAGTGCGTGCGTGCGTGTGAGACAGACAGAATTAGTTCAGACAACAGAACAATAAAGACAGTGGCCCCAAATACAAACTTACAGTAACTTCAACACGATGATCTGCCTCACTAGCTTGCTTAAGTTTAGCTGAAGTATCCTTCACCAGTTGCCCAATATGTAGCCTTGTCTTGTGCCTGCAGGTTGTACAAAACCAGTGTAAATACTATTAAGAAAATTAAAGTCCATCATACAATGAGCATCTAATTACTGAAGTGCGAATGGGAAAAAAGTGACATGCATCACCATGAAGTATCAAACTCTAGGCATATACGTTTCTTCCCATTTTCAATTCATAAAAAAAAACATCTATTTCCATCTGTTCTTCTATTAAGTTTCTTTCGCCAGTATAGCCAATGATATTCATCCACTCAATTGAAAAATCCACAAAAACTAATAATTTTTGCAGACAACAAAGCTTTTACAGACCAGTATTTTCTTGCATATCTTCAAGTCATACACATAGCTTCCCATAAATTTGCATTTGCAGAATGGATATCACTAGTGAATTTTTCAGTAGGAAAATACAAGAGTTATTTGACTGTTGCCAGTATATCTTCATCATTCAAACCCTTCTTAGACTGATGAAAAGAGACCTAAGGCTTACGGATTAATGACGAGAAGAAGAAAAGAGGCGTTAGGAAGTATCCCTAATCAAGTCACAACCAAAATATACATAAATAAAAGTAAGTCAAGAACTTTAATGGTTAAGGACAAGCAAATTGCTTTTACCAGAGCCACACATAAAATAAGGTGGCCCATTCTCCTCCCTCCTCCCACCTCCCACCTCAACCCCACCCAAACAGGATTTTGGCGTCCTCTCCACTTAGTTTGGTACACATTAAGAATTGAACTCATGACATAAGGTGTAGTTATTCACGGAGACATATGGATTTGTTCAAAAAATGAGGCCCAACCAACAGTAAACCGATAACTATGACAGAAACCTTCTTAAAGTTTAATATAGTAAATCTTGACACATCACAAAAGATCAACATAATTGCAATAAAATTCGCAACCCCCAAAAAAACCTTAGATGCCTCAATTTTAGATTTGAGACTTCACTAAATTCAAAAGATTGAGGACTACCTAGAGGCTCTTATACTCCACCGCAACAAATTCTGGAATGATCCAAGTTCTTAGATAGAAGCAACATGTGTGAGTAAACTCAATTCAGTAAAACGAATCTCCTCATCCCTTTCTAACAAATATGATTATGAAAATCACATATAAAATGACCAAGGTCCAATGACATAGTTACGTTAAACCATAACATCAGCAAAGATTTAACAACATCCAAATATTAACTTGATGAAGTAATAAGGAGCCAACGAGATATATTTTGATTGCCTCATTGCGTGAAGATTCCCAAACAAAAATTGGATTTCTCGGAGTTTTTTCAAGGGGTTATTGTAATGTGCAAATTTTCTACACTAGAAATGACTTCACAGTAGTTCAACACACCTAACCTACTTTCTTAGACCCTTCGCTAGGTAGCCCTTCTTTAGGACAAGATCCAAATGATTTCCCTCCAGAGAGGTTTCGAATAAGATTTTGACAGTTGAGAATCTATTTCTATTACTTTTTGACAACAGACTTCTCCTAATCAACATGCTGGCTCATTAAGCTAAACTGAAAAATACTATGAAATCATCTTCCCACTCTTCCTCCATCAGGGATTTTGGTCCTCGACAATGCATTGCCTAAAGACTAAGAGCAAGTAGTCGAGCATCTACTTGTAAGAGTAAGACTTTTGATTACGTTCTTTTCTATGTTTTGGCTCACAACTGGATCTCAATTCTCATTCTGCATACATGTCAAAGTTTAGACGAGTTGACTCGTAAATTGCGTGGACTGCAACGTTCTTGATTCGTACTTCCTTAGAGCCATTGATTTATGTGGATTCTCTCTCAAACCTATTACAAGGAGGCTTAAGCGGCTAGATTCAATCAACTTATAGAACTAAGTCCAAAGCGAGAAGCAGAATATGAGTTCATGAATAAACGGTATGCTAGAAGATAATCATCACTTGAACACACCAATTGTCGTACAAACAAAGTGTAGTTCTCCTCCCTCTACTCAATTCCAGCAAGATTTCTTTAGAACACTCTCACAAATAACCTTCTCCCAGTCTCTGTCTCAAGATTCTAACCAAAAATCCAGAAAAAGAAAAAAAAAAAAAACTTTAAATCAACCCGATCAGCATACCTTCCATTACGCATTCTAAAATGGACCCTAGTTTTAAAACCCTTGTTCAGATCCAATCAAGGACAAAAATACAATAAAAGAACCAATAAACATGCAATTCAACCATTAAGTCAAACCCACCAGAAGATCATCCCAAACTCTAGCAATTCACAAGTAAAAAAATACCAATTTAATCAAATAAAACCACTAATCCAACAATTTAAGATCATTCAACCAAAAGTAAACACACTGGAAGACATATCAGCACTCACAGCTTCTCACGGAGCTCAGGCGTGTCCTTGGGCGTTCCAAGGGTATTCACAAGCCTCTGAAACGTCGAGACGGCTGTGTTGATCTGAAAAATCCCCGAAGCCACGGCTTGTGTTGGATCTTGTTTTCCATTGATGTAATCTCGCCTTGAAACCAAGGGCCGACCCGATTCAAGATCTTGAAAGCTCATATCTCTCAAATCCCCTCACAATTCTCAAACAAACTATAGAATAAAAAATTTCAATCTCCCAATAAATATGTATGTTGAGGGAGAGATATGATCCGTGAAAACCCTTGGAATTGGGTTTGCGGAATTGAGGGTATTGGGGAAAATTTTCCAGCAGTGAATTGGAAGGTGAAGGGTTAGGAGTTAGGGCAATAAAGGTGCGCAAAAGGGGGCGAGAATTGAGCTGGAAATTGATGGATGAACGAGAAAATCATAGAGAAAAGGCGTCTTGTAGAGAAATTCAAACTCCGGAGGAGAGAGAGAGAGAGAGGGACACAATAATTTGATATGCGTTGGGATTGTGGGGGTTGCACGCTACATATTCTGCGTCGTCGGCTGGCCTTTGGCTGCCGGCGTCTCTTGTGGGCTAAGACTGCGACACGTGGATAGTTTTTGTGGTAGTTAAACAAGAAGAGCGCGAATTGTTCAGGGATGCTCATTAATGATAAGATATTAACATGGTAAATAGTAGAAAGAGGAATGGTATGATGATTTAATTTAATTTTATTATTACATTAGCAATAAATGTCATTAATAATTATAATTTATTATTAATTTAATAGTTATGCCTCATTTAGTATGTCAGCAATTAAATCTAAATAATATTTTTCCTCAAAAAACAACTAGGGTCAAACAGAAATAGGAATATTTTAAAGGTCGAATAAAAGTTACATACTATTTAATGGAAAAATTGTAGGATCCACAAGACATGACCCACATTTTTATGTTTTTAGGGAATATGATAAATTTAAATTAGGTCTATCAAAATTCAACACAATTCGATTAATTAATACGAATCGATAATTAAACGAGTTTGTGTGAGAGCTTAACGAGTGATAAACGGGTTGACCCGTCATACATGTTTAATAAATGAATCATATTCGGATGGGTCATGTCCACTCGTTTATATAAAAGTAATATAATAATAAATTAATAATTATTTTAAAAAATTAAGCAGAATTTTTTATTGACAACCACAATGTATATATACTAGTCATAACCTGTGCCTGAAGCCATGATAAAATATAAAATTCGAGTGTCCAAAAATCAATCTCACTATATTAAATTTTTTTAAAATATATTAACTACAAATTAATCAAATATTAAATGATTAAATATATGATAAAATAAGTGATGTAATTTTTTAGGGAGAAAATATATAAATGATTAAAAATGTTATAGAAATGAGTGATATGATTTGAAGTTTAAATTTGACAAAGGAATGATGATTGAAGTAAGTGATTGGTGATGGTTTTAAGGAAAAAATATGGCTGAGATGAAAGAGTAATGATACACTGATCAAATTTTGGGACCAAATTTAGAGCCCAAATGACATGGCAACATATCATTTGAAGTTTTCATTGGGACCCAAATGACATGACACCAATTAAAAAAGCCCAACTCAACTGCCATGTCATTTGGGCTCTA
>CM042198.1:19942276-19952318 GCA_023539305.1 Ilex asprella | reverse complement strand
CGTAGAAAGATTAAAAGAGTGCCAATGATATTTTAAATAATAAAAAATATTTTTAAAAATATAATAAATTAAAAAAAGTGTAACAATTTTTTTTTATTATTATTAATTAATAATGATACGTGATAATAATATCGTGAAACTATCGTTTTATGGTCAATATTTTCTCCCAGCCTCCGGCCTTTGGATGCTCTTCAAAGCACAATTAAGCGGAGCCCACAAGGGGAATCAATAAATCATTGAGGTCGTCACACATGATAGCACCAATTAGATGGTACCACCACATCATTATTCCATTAACCACCCGCCACAATAATGTTTGTTCCTTTCTCATACTTTTCCTTTTCACGTCGCAGAAGCAAACGCCAGCGAAGAAATATCAAACAATAAAAACGCCAGCGAAGAGAAAAAAAAAAAAATCCCACACCGACACTTTCGTGGCACAGTTTGCTTATGCTACTTCACCAAACGTGAACACGTGTAAGAAATGGCATACCAATGTCGGCTCCTTTAAGATTAAATACTTACCACATGTCGGGTTCTAGATGATCAAATACTTATCATTCCAACTGCTGATTTATTGATAAACCGTACCCATTTCCTAACTTTCATGTCGGGTTCACGAGTAGCGTGATTTATTATTTGAGTTTGGTAGTGATTTGATCACAAGCTACTCTTTCAAATTAGTAATAATAATTTTTTTTAATAAAAATAATAATAATTTAAACCAAACATTCTAGAATAAAAGAATTCTTATAGTTACACATGTTATTGTCTACTAATCGCCTCTCCTTTATTTTTAACAAAAAAATAAAAAAAATCAAATACTTAATCAAACTGTCATTAATTATAACAACACATCATCACTCACATATACTATTACCACCAATTAACAAATATCCTTTTAATGAATTTCTCTATTCTCATACCTAACATATCCACAATCTTTCATATTTAAAAAACTAGATTCACTTTTTTATATAATATTTTATTATTAATTAGTAATATAATGTACAAATAGTAAAATAGTATAAATACTTTTTTGATACTTTACTATCAATGTACCCTCAACGCATCTTTTGAGAATACTAACACATTCCTCACATAAATCTATTATTTTCAGTAAAAGATAGAAGGAATTTGGCATCCATTCTACCAAAAAAAAACCTATAGTACCTCATTAATAACCCATATATTTTCCTTCAATCACACACCCAATCTCTATTAAAACAGGTTCATCTCTGTTGGTCCTCCCCCCCCCTCTTCTCTCTCTCTCTCTCTCCAGTACTCATTTACACTATCACATCCACAAATAACTATGTGCAACACCCTCTAGTATAAATAATAAATTCGATTAACAACTCAAATAATATCTTATGCAAAAACATTTCTACTCCTTACCAACAGCCTAATACTTAAAATTGTATTATTAAAAATGTTATCCATCCAACCGAATTTTGTTCTATCCTCTTATCCCTCTCTCTTATCCATCTTATCCAAACTAGACAAAACAAAGGATGGTATTAATATTACTTGCGGCTAACCCCTTGTGGTAGCTACCTAATAAACCACTCCTAAGGAGAGGTGATCCTATGAAGTGTAACTTCTCGGGATTACTGCCAATAGATCTGCTTTTTGTGTTTAGAATCGACTTTACATAAAATTTAATATTAATTCAATACGTAAGTTATGTATTAATCCATCGAAACGGTTGGAATATTAAAAAAAAAAAACTTTTAGGCCAACCACATTTCACAGAAAGGTGGTACACCCAGCACCGCAATGACAAGGCTTTCACATGATGGTAAAAACGCAGCAGTCCAAGTGCAACTGCAGAAGGACCACGTACCGAAGAAGTTAATGGGGAAAGAGCCAGCCAATATGCATCAGGAGTCAGGACTGTCTTCTCCTCCAGCTGGCAATTTAAACCGCAACACGAGGTGCACTAACGGTCCAAACTTTCCAGCTGTAATCCAACAAAACTGACTCCGGCATATAAAGGCCCAAACAAGGCGCACGTTAGCAACCCCCAGCATTACTGTATCCAACAAACTAATTCTTCGATTTATTTTGTTATTTTATTAATTTATAAAGTATTTTCACTGCAAATGAAAGTATTTTTACAAAAAAAACAATAAATTCACGTGCACATGACGTGTACAGGCGTGGTAAAAAAATTTGGCAGAAGGAGTACGCACGTGTGAGCTCCACCGACGGAGTCGTAACTCGTAACCGTGGACTCAAGACGATGAGAGATGCAACAATATAGATACAAGAGGGAAGGAAAAGCGAGGAACCAGATAATGCGGACTAGAAATTGCCGATTTTCCGATGGAGTCGATGTTTTAGAGCTTGCGTATTGATCTCCCGCAGGTTCCTCAGGCTTCGAATCGCCAAAACATCGCTTCTCTGAACCTCTGAAAACTTTCCGAACTCGTCAATCTCTCTCAAATCTACACATTATACACAGATGAAGCAGGAAAAATCAAAATAAGCAACGAAAACAGTAAAAAAACATTTTCAAATACATTTCATTTGAAAGTGAATTCTACCTATAGGCTCCGACAATCGCTTAAATCCGCTGAACTGAGCCAAATCTGAAACAAACACAAAGTCAGAAACACCGATAAGCGGATTGAACATAGTAAATATTGATAATGGCCGATGATTTTCACTCGCTTACCTCTCTGAGAAGGATCGTGAGAAGAGAGGTAGAGGATGAGGAAGCAGAGGACGGTAAGAATGGGAATGAAGTGTATATATCTCTCAGGAGACTTGTGAGGCTTCTTCTGTGACTTGAGCTCTTCCTCGTCATCGTCGATAAGTGATGAAGACGCTTGGTCCTTCCGCTTCTGCTCATCTGCTGTGAGGCTGTCTTCTTTCGCCCCATTAATGTGGAGCTTCGAAGCTGGTGAGCCCAGGGACTGCCTGTGCATGATGAGTGGAAAGAGAGAGAGAGAGAGACTGTGTGGCTGGCCTTGTGTTAACTGGGTGAGCACATATGACGAAGCTTTACTTGTTGATGTTTCCGTCTGTAATTCTTTTTCCACAATTACCCCTCTAGCTTGTTTCTATTAACAAGGGTGTCCCAATGCTTACGTTACAAGCTATGGGTGCTTTTGATTGGATCAAATGATGCCAATTACTATAGTGGTGTAGATTTGGTAACATTTTTTTTTATTTTCTTAATTTTTGGATCATTTTTTTTTAATTCTTGCTAAATAAAATTTTTAATAATATTTTAAATTTATATTTTAAAGCTTATTTCATATTTTGGTATAAAATTTTCTTACTCCATGCTACTATTATCGTCACATTGTTTAATGTGATCTTATTTTTCGGTCCATTTAATATTACACTTTATGAAAGAGGAATTAAGATCATTTAAGATTTGACTTGAACAAAGTTTTTCTAGAAAAATGTCTTAATCATACAATTTTAGACTCCGTAAGTATAATACAAATCTTGAATATGTATAATCTATAATATGAAAAATGATAGACAATAAACTTATTCGACGGTCTCAAATAGATTCAATAAACACCCACCAACATTTCTCTCAAAATAATTCATATTGTACCGTGCACGACCGCACGAGTTATCCCTAGTAAATTATAAAATACATGTAATCAGTAAAATTTGGAAGTTATGTTGTCCATAGGACTCAAATTTAAAATGTGTTAACGGGCTTCTTATTTCTTATTGATTATTGAAAAAGTCTATACGGGTTGAAAATTAATCAAAAATAAATGAAGAAAACTGGATGTAAGAATAAACTTGAATTTTTTTGAAGAAGGATGAATAAGACAAGTTATAAATTTGAACGTTTTGAGTTTGAATTTTGACAATCATTTGAGGTCAAATTATAAAGAATTTATCCTTCATGAATACCCTAATCCTAGCGTGAATGATTTTTATTTGACCGAGTCGGAGAGTGAATTAGTCGAGAGGTGCGTTAATTGTTGAACAAAAAAAAAGAACGGAAAAGCTTACGGTTTGCATGTATGAGTGGGCCCACATATCAGCCCAAAAACATCATCTTAGCCACTTTAATTTGAGCTTTGAGGATAAATCACACCCACCCAGAGTAGAGTTTGGGTTATGATGGGCCTATACATAACCCAGCCCAATTCGCACCGTCACAGAGCCATCACGATGGTTCATTCGTAGTTGATAGTATCTGTAACCAACGGTCCTGATGACGTCTGTGATAATCTCACAAGCCGGTGACGGTAGGTCCTAAAACGAACAAAGTGAACTAAGAGAACTCGTCACTCGAAGGATCGAAATTTATGGAGGTTTTGAGGAAGATCGGTGACTTACAAGGAATGGAAATTAAAACAGAATCAGAGGGCATATATATATGTATACATATATACTGGTAGAGAGAGATTTAGAAAAAATGGTGCTATGGGAGATCACATTAGGAACTGCGTATTTTTTGGGTTTGAAACGAACTTACAGACTTGCTCTGAAGATTCAACGGAAACTCATAAGTTCCAAGTGCCCTAAAACTCATCAATTTGCTCGGAGGTATAGTACTCTATTCATGGCTGTCCTTGTCTCTACCACCTATCGATTACTGTTTCGTGTTTCCGATCACTTGGTCTTGATTTGGGATATTAGTTGGTTGAGTTTCGTTGATTCGAAATGATTTAGATTATTTCTCAGCGACGATAGGAAATTCCAGTGGGCACTATGCTGTATGGGTTTTGATTAGAATGGTCCTTGCCATTTCAGTTTATGCATGCTTTTTAATTTTATTATAATGTAAATTGTATTAGCGAATGAATGAATGCATGAATAATCGAACATTGGGGAGGGTGTCAAAATCTAACATGACTCCTGGCACCGAAGATGAAATATAGAGGCTCTATATCCTTGTGGTTAGTGGAGAACAGCTATTGGACTGGATTTGTCGTAAAATTGAGATTATTTTGTTTCTTTCCTTATCAGAGAGGGGCCCCTTAGGGAGCGGGGCTTCTTTATTCGAAAAAAGGGGGTGGGGGTGGGGGAGGTCCTGAAAGCCCTCACTTTATTGATGGGAAATTTGGATTAGGACAACATGAAATTAAAAAATTTAGATCATTTTTATGTCAGTCATTTCGTAAAGATACGACACAACATGATTAATAAACAAATCGAGTATAGGTAAAGTCAATCAAAAGAATGGTTATAAAAATTTATATATGATATGAACTCGATCATGATTCGAATTGGGTATTGGTGGAGTATTGTTTGACACGAATCCGCTAAAACTTGACACGATTGAGTGGGCTACTATTTGCCGAAAAGGGAAAGAAATGCTGAGGTGAAAAAGTGGTATAGTATAGAGCTGATGATGGCCATGAAAGTTGGAGAAACAATCTATAGAATGTGTTCATGTCCTCTCTCAGGCTATTTCAGGTGTTAAATATAGTTAATTTTAGTGGACGACTTTTAAAGTTCATCTCATCTATGAGAAAATATTTTATGCACTGGAAATATCTGAGTCATCTTTGGAGTGTGTTATTAAAACAATTCTAGAGTGACATGGTATTCAGAACAATGAAACTAGTTGCCGTGTAGCCCTAGAATCCATATATTAATATATGGCTCTCTCCTGGTGCTTGTAATGGACGACCAAGGATCAAAATTTCGTGTCAAAATGTCCGGAATGTTTTTGTTTCCAAGGAGATCAACATGAATCAGTTATTGAATCGAAATTTCAATACTTTCGTGATGTTGCAAAATATTTTTAGGTGATTTGATATGCTTCAGCTTGTTTCTATTTACGTTTTGAGGTGTTTCGAGATGTTTTGGTATATTTCAACCAATATTTATGGAAGTTGTGGAAATAAATTCTCAATTTTTTATCTATTTTTATTATGTTTTTGAATTGTTTTTGTTTTCTCGTGTCCAAAACAATGCATCGAAACAAAATTTTAATCTTTGTGGATAACAATGGCAAGCTAATTGATAAGGTTGTCCTTTTGAATTTGGAAAGTTAGATTTTGAAGCTGCAAATGCTGAACAATGCCAACTGGTCTCTGCCAGTAAAAGATTCAACTTACTGTCTTATTTGAACTGCAACTCATGGCAGACATCCTTGAGTTACTGCAAGATTCGTTTGCATGCAGCCTCTTCAATAGCAAGATTGAACGGCGTTTAGTGCAATGAAATGCATAGGCTATCAAGCGTGAGAATGGGGGTTAGAATTTGAGATCAACCTTGGTGTAGAAATATTCCAAAAGGTTATGTCCGTCTTTTGTGTGCCCCTCCCAGAAACAGTAGCGGTATCAAACTGCTGCTCTAAGACGTCCCAGGGATTGGATATCAAGAACATTCAGATATTTGATGTGAAACTTCTGTGACATTTTACCATGTGGTTTGCCATTTTTATGGAGGTCTAGTTGGTTTGGACCCAATGATCAGCAGTGTTAAGCATTTATAGAATCTGGCTTGTGGCTGACTCATGTTTCTGGCTAATTGATAGCAACAGTGAGAAAACAGGGACAAGTATGTGAAAGAATTTTAAGAACAGGGCATGTTGGATGTAAGAGTAAGGACTTGCTTCAGTTATTTTTGTTTGCTGTTGGAGCTTTTGATCTGAATTTAGAACGATGAGGAACCTTCTCCTACTTCTATTAAGCATTACACTAGTAACTTAGATAGCATGAGAGGCTTTGAATTTTGGTTTAGAGTTGGAAACTTGAAACAGCTATTCTTCAGTAACAAAATGCATAATAGATACTTGATTAATTCTCTGCAAAAGCTACAGTGATAGTGATATAAGGTACATATTTTCCAAAAATAATTGAAGGTTCCCCTTGAATACATAGGTTCCTTACTCCATTGTATATGACATACATAGAGTGTTTGTACAATTTACTTAAGTTTCTTTCTAGCTCCATAAACTTCATTTACTAAAACAAAAGTTTCCACTGTTTGGACCTAATGATCCATATTGCAAATGGTCAGTCTAGAAGACCAGGAAAGGTTTTGTTTGTTTTTGTGTTGTTTTGTCAAGTATATCTTCATGCTATTCGATGAATGAAGCATGCATAATAAGAAGCATGTGTATTATCACGCTTCCTTTGATAGCTTCCATGGTCCGGAGGTAGCTCACAGAGGTTGGAGAAGGATTGTTGCAATATAGCTAATAAGGAAACAAATTTATTGGCATTTAAGAATTGTTTTTTCAAGGGAAAACATCTAGTAAGTGTTAATGCTCTTGCATATCTGCAAGCCTGACTATTGTTGGTTTCTTAGTTTTATCAAATCTGTTTTAATTTCCTTGATGCAAAGACTAGCATCAGTTGCCAGTTCTAATCTTGACAGCGTGGCTTATGCTTCGTTCATTAGAAATAAGCTGGGAACAATTTCGTTGAAAAAGAAAATAGACATAAGACAGAAGTCCTTGAGCGTTTTGTTATCTAAAAACATAACATAGTTCCTCTTTTAGATAGTTTCCTTCAAACCAACCAATTTCCAATCTTTTTGTTGGATCAAAATTAATCTTGAAAACCTGTGGTATATGGAGTGCTAATTTATCCTTATCATCGTGGTTCTTTTTGTGCTTTCTTTTAATTTATAATTGTGGTCCTGATGATTCTAATATTATTCCACATATACTTTGTTAATTGCTTGTCGCTGCAACCAAATGCATTATATTTCTTCATCCTGTTGTGTGACTGATGTTGTTACATATAACCTTTTAAATATCTTTGCTGATTGAGGCATAATGTTTGTTTAAAATTTAAATATTGCTCGTGTCATAGCCGGACACGAGCTGTATTTGATGTTGCACTCATGGTTCATCAAACCATACAAGAAAGAGACCTTGAAGTTGGTCGTAACCTTGGCAACTGGATCCTTCGCTGGCTTGACAGAATGAAACCATCAGCACAGATCCGAGTAGGCAAGCCCCCATCAGGTGAGAATGCAAACACAAGCACGACAAAGCAGCTAACCAACTCATCTCACCAGAAAACTCCTGGGGGATCCCAAAGTTTCAGTGCAAGAGACAGGGACCGAGAGTCTGATAGGCATCTGTTTACCTCGTCAAAGAACATATGGTCGAAACCCTTTCCCACCATTGCAATGATGATCCAGCCTGCAAGGCATGCTGGAACTAACATGCAGTACAGACAATTGTGCATTGGTAGCCCTAAAGGTTTCAAAGTAAACCATGGAAGATTTGGTTTTGAGGGAGTGATTCGGAAGGATATAATGCAGTGGATGCTGCCACACTAGTGGAGTACTGAACCTACTTTTCTTCATTGCTTTTTCTTAATGTTGTGGATTGAAGCAACCAAAAGCTGTGGATGATGGGAAATTTACTACTGGAAACTCATTCCTCTTTGGTCTTGTCCAGGTATAGATAAAAACTTTTTTGTGCGACTTTATTTTCTGGATTTTTGTACATTCTTGCGATCCTTTGTGTCAGAAACTTGTCTTGTTTTCGATCATGGATGATTTGGTGGTTTCTGTAATGTATTACCATGATTAGGAGCTTTTTAAGGTTACAGTTGGATTTTTTGTTCCGAACCAATTACAATCTAACATTGGAGAAGCCCCATTTTGGAAGATTAAATTTCATTGCGAGTAACAGAAAGTCTACCATGTGATGCAACGTCCATGTTTTATGCCTTGGCAACAATCCATCAAGAGGTTGGAGGAACATGTCCCTATTGTCTTTATGGTGAGCTTGTACTGCTGGGTGCCCTTTTTTCCTCACTTTCGTTACAAATTTCAAATGTTTAAGTGAAATAATCTTTGATCAATAGACAATTAACTGATGTTTTCGTAGTCAGTAAACCATCATAATTTAGAGCGGGAATCTCACTTTGTGCCCCTAAAAAATTGTAATATTTTTTTCAAAGATTATATTTTTAATTTTGTTGCCTCAATATATTAAAAATATTTCAATGTTGTCGTTCTCTTAGTTTCTGTTGCATATTTCTTCAAAAATCACCCTATTAAAGGAAGGGTCTTACTACAATACTTTTAATACATTGATGATATAATATGAGAAATTTAATCTTTTAGGGTATAAAATTTTCTTTTTTAAAAACTTTCAAGTCACAAAATGTAATTCACCCTAATCTAAAGTAGGGGCAACTTGGGCGGGCCAACCCGAGCCCAACCCCCAAAAAAGAGGATTTGAGTTAAAATTTTTAATACTTGGATTGGGTTTAGGCAAAAAAATTCCAATCCTAATTGAATTCAGGCAAGTCTCGGGTTGAGGTATCAAATTGTTAAGTTCAACCCGAATATACATAAATATATTTAATTAGGGTTAGTATTTATTTTCACTCTTCAGAGTTCACACTTTCACTTTACTTTAAGTCTTCACTCTTGCGTCTCTATCACTCTCAGATCTCTCTCTTACCCATCACTCATCTCTCATCTGATCTCAGACTCTCGGTCTCTCTTTCTCTCTCCCTCATCTCAGACTCTCAGCCTCCTTCTCTCACTCGTCATTCTCCATTTTTTATCAACCCGAGCTCAACCTGAATTTTAACCCGAATTCAACTCGAGCCCGCCCGAATTAAATTAGGAGTAGTATTATGGTTGAATATCTTGGGTTGAGGTAGGATTAAGATTAGAGTTGAAGATTATATACCTAAGGTTGGATAAGAGTTGACCTCTTAACCCGTCCAACCCACCCAAGTTGCACCCCTAGGGTGTGTTTGAGTAGGAGGTTAAAGTGGGTTAACACCCATATGGACAGGTTAACTGTGCAATGGGTCCCACGAAATCCTTGTTTGGGAAGACATTTTTGAGGTTGGATTAAAATTCTAGGTCAATCCTTGACCTGATTGCTACAGTGCCCATTAACCTTCCTATACCGGCTAAACTTAACCCCTCCATGGGTTACAAACCCAGGATAACCCCACCATAAACAGATTTGCCCCTCCCCTATCTTTCTCCACCTACTCAGCCTTCTCTCTTTCCACTGTCAACTAGAGCGCAAAAGGAGTTGTGCTCACTTCTTTCTCAGCTCGTCCAAGGCCTGTTGCACAGAGGTGAGGAAGAAGACGATAATCTAAGGTCCTCCAAC
>CM042198.1:19915152-19932276 GCA_023539305.1 Ilex asprella | reverse complement strand
ATATTTTGTTTCTATCAGAGATATCCATGACTCTGTCCTTGACAATATATAATTTTTTTTTAAAATTTTTTATGTTAAATGGACTTCATATATTAAATATAATATATTAAATATAAATATATTACATAGTGTAATTAGTTGAATGGAAAAAAAAATTAGAATGCATTGTGAAAGTGCCCTCTGAACAAAATTTTTGACTCCACCCTGTATATATATAAATACTCGCTCAGCCTTCTGCCGCTCACCTCTTCCTCTCTCTTTCTCTCTCTCTCCCCGACACAGGTCTTGGACAGCTTCGTCGCTGAGCGATCAGCCTTCAGCCAACCGACCGATTGTTTGCCGATCTTCGACACAGGTGTAATATCTTCGACACTGCCGACCGACTGCTCGCTGCCCACCTATCTACGCACCATCGTTTTTCGGTGAGCTTTCAAATCTGATAGTTGGATGGTCTGTTTGCGTGGTTGCGCTGTTTTACTTTTGACGTGAGCAATTAGGTGGGTTTCTTCACTTGATTTTCGAAACTCTATAACACCATCATTCAAGTACTAGAGGATTTAGTAAACATTAGTAGCACACTGATGGAAGGATTAAAGGGATTAGTTGATGAGATTTCGTATTAAGCCAACAGGGAATAGGAGTTTTGTCAACAGATCATATTTTGATCTAAACAAGAATAGCAAGATACCGGATATTTTTCCTCCTGTTGTATATTTTACATATTCAGATTTAAATTAACAATATTCAAATTCATTATGGTTTGCCTTGAATATATGTAAATTAGTTGATTATTTAATAAAATTAATTTGAAATTTGAATGCAATTTGTAGAAATTCAACTTTTTCGAGTTATTTAGATTGGACTTTCAAAATAAAATTTTAAATTTTAATGAATTTGAATCTTGAATGTAAAATAAAATTCATCAAATTCAGATCAGAATTTCAAGTCAAATGCTAATTATTTAAACCTAATCAAACCTAGATATATTTTTGCACATCCACATACTTTAGAAGCCTGGTCAATGAATCTATAAATAAAAAATCACACTAGTTTGTCCCAATTTGCTGTATCCCATTTCATAGAATACAATAGTTTTTGTTTTGTTTTGAATCAAGTGGATGGTTGAATATATGTTCAAATCTTGATGATTTCAGTTGGCTACCATGGCTTGGGCTTAGGCTTGGGCTTGGGCTTAGGCGGGTAGAGGGGAAGCGGGGCTGGGAGCAGGGATTAGAAATTTACTCACGGACAGGAATGGGGATAGAAACTATACTCGCTAACAGGGATGGCCGGAGTTTTTTTAAGCAGGTACATGGATGAAGATTACACCCCCCGCCCTTGCTTCGGTCTACTGGCATCCCTACTAGAAGGGGAAGCTAATGGCAAATCAAACTCTTTTTTCGGGGAGGATAGGTTTGAAGAAGAAGAACTGTGATGTTGTGATAAATTGTGAGTCAAAGTTGCTTCGACAAAGAAGCAATTCGCGAAGCAAACATTAGTTGATATATTCAGTGGAGATCTGAAACCTTAGATGGTATTTTTGTTTGAGTATTGAAGCAAAAAGGCATGTTTGGTGCAATTACCTGTAAAATGCTTGCAATAGTAAAAATTTGCGTGATTCGATTGATTTCCGTAGAAGATAGCATTGTGTCATCTGTACTTTAATTAGATGTTTCAATGAACTGTGGATGCATTCATTTTTGTATTTTTCTTTTTTCGATGCTTTTATTTTTCTAGTTTTCAATTATGTGGTGTTTGAACTTTATCAAGAGACCCAAACATCTATTATAAGGTCTAACTTATAAAAAAAAAACTTGAAGGTGGTGTCCTGTTTGGTATTTTTATTTATGCTGTGTAGAGCGAATTGATTGACAGATGTCCAACCTTTGGTCAGAATGTAGAAGTCATTTACTTGTTAAAAGTCAAGGCTTTGATTGCATGTTCAAATTTGGCTATAATTGGCACAAAGGCTGTACCATGAACATTCTCCATTTCATTTTAGCAAGGCTTGTAAATATTCATTACTGAAGATAATGTGGGACTAACATTATGGAGGCTAATCATCTGAAATGCACTGGACCAAGTCCTACTCTTAA
Organism: Ilex asprella; assembly: GCA_023539305.1. NCBI lineage: Eukaryota > Viridiplantae > Streptophyta > Magnoliopsida > Aquifoliales > Aquifoliaceae > Ilex > Ilex asprella. The sequence goes on along the minus strand of CM042198.1, from coordinate 19,930,180 downwards.
GAGCTCTTATGAGCGAGGTCCTAGCCATGAGTGGTGTTATACATTTAATACTCACCATTGCATTGCTAAAATCCTAAGGCAAGAATCATCAGAAAATGGAAAAACCCAAAGCCATTGTACACACATACTATTTGATTTCCGATGCTAATTTCTTGGACTGGATTTAGAAAAGCTTAGGGTCCGTTTGATAACGGTTCGGTTTCCAGTTTTTCTGTTTCCGTTTTCAATTTTTTAGAAAACTTGAAATTTAAACTCGTTTGGTAACCGTTTTAATTTTTTTTTAACTAAAACCGTTTTCAAAGTTGCCTAAAATTTTGGAAACAAAAAAAAGTCGTTTCAAAAGAAAAAAAAAACGGAAACAGGCGGATGGCATTTAATGAGTTCCTACCATCGAGTCTTATTAGCAACAAATTAATCCTCTACCAAAAAACCCTCAAACAAAAATATTTAAACCCTCAAACTCTCTGTCATCTCATCGTCTCTCTCATTCCAGTCGTTCAGCATAGGAGTTCCCGGCGTTCCAGCAGCTTCGTTCCAGGCGTTCCAATAGCTTAGGCGTCCAGTAGCTCCGTCTTTCTCATCTTCACCTAGGGCATTAACAGCAGGTTCGTCTCTCTTACCAAGGTATGTCCTTAGATCTAGGGTTTTTAGTAGCTAGATTTTTTAGATGTAGGTTGTTTCTTTGTGCTATATTCATTTATTAGATCTCTAGATCTACACTTTTTGCAAATTTTTTTCAAGTTTTCTACCTCTAATCTCTCCTAAGAGATGCGATTTATTTATGGTGCTTGATTGAAGTTGTTGAAGCCCCTCGTACTGATTTGTGTCAACGAATTGAATGCTTCTATTTTCTGGGATGTTTTTTTTCTTGGTTGATTTGGTAAATGATTTGCTCTGTTGCTGATTCTTTTTCGTGTGGCTTGATGGATTTCATCGCCTCTTGTAGTTTGTTGCTAAATGGTGTGCTGAATGTGGAAATTTTTGGGTAGTGAAAACCAAACAGGTTTTTGGTTTTCATTTTTTATAAACTGAAAACCGAAAATCATTTCAGTTTTTACTTTTTAAAAAAATTGAAAACCAAAAAGTTACCAAACACAACCTTAGATTAAATTTCAATTGTTGATTCTTTCCTTGGTGGTAATCCTGTTGACCTGCTATTTAAGCAGTGCAAGGATGCCTCAATAGGTTATAAGATGCCTTTTTCTGTTGCTTCTACATTGTTTTTTGTGTGTTTTTGTGTCTTACTTTACTTTAATGTGTATTTGTTTTTTTTTTTTTTTGAGTTTTGGGGGAGATTGTGGGATTGGCTGTGTTTTGTTAGATTTAAGTTTATGCAACTTTTTCCCTCATTAATTATCAGCAACTGTTGCTGCAATTGCTAATTCATGAATCTGGTTTACTGTCCGCAGAAGCAACAATACAATGGAATTGGCAGACAGAGCTGTTGGTTTTCTTTTATCATTTATAAGCTTGTCCATTTTCACTTATTATACCTTCTGGGTCATCATCCTGGTCAGTTGCCTTCCACCCAATTTGGATTATACCCCTTTTCGAACTTGGTCTAATGTGTTGTTTAACTATTACTTCAATGCCATTTCAGCCATTTGTTGACAGTGATCATTTTGTGCATAAATACTTTCTCCCTCAAGAATTTGCCATCGTCATTCCTGTTTTTGCCGGTGTGGTGCTTCTCTGCTTCTTGTGTATGTTTGTTGGATATGTGATGCTCAAATCCAAGAAGAAGAAGAAGGCCTGATGCAAGTACTTTCCGTGGTTTTCATCAGTCTGAGATGTTTTGGAATTTCTCATCTATGCTTCACAGAATGTTTGATCTGAATATCTTTTAGTTTTCAAATCTCAACAGCTTATAAGATGCTCTTCATTGTCTAGTCCAATTTTGGCCCCCTTAAGCCTTTTAACTTATTTAGACAGTTTTAGTTGGTTTAAATAAAAGTTACCATAATTTTTTTGCTAGTAGTCATTTGTGTCAGCTATCACAAAGGTGTTCTTTTACGCAATATGACTATCAGATGAGGATTGGAATGTCATAGGGCTTTGTGAATTTTCAATGTAGCAACTTCTCATACTTCATTTTGGTAATGAATTCCTTTAATGAGATATACTAGCATTTTACAAGATATTGCGTTGAACCTCGATGAAGCATATGGCTTGACCAACAGCACGTGCAATTCAAATTGGCTCTACGTCTTGGCTAGCCATGCTTGATAACACACAAGCTGCTTAATTCAAGCTCGACCGATGAAGGAGCTCTTACCAGTGACTTCACCAACTCTTGTTGAATGGTTGGGCAAGGTGTCTCGTGAAAATATAATCTCATTTTTGAAGAACTTTTCTTGATCACTAACCCTGGGATTGATTGACCGTAAATAGGAGGAAAGGGAAAATTGTTTTCCTTCCGCTTGGTTATTTGTTATGCGAAGGTTTGCTCCTACCATAATTATTTTCTTGCAGGAAAATTTATATCTTGTTCTACTTTCTGCACAACATTTTGCATCTCAAGGAAGTTCGAGGATTTCTATCTGTAAACTTTCTTTTAAACCGAATACACTGACTGAATACACAGGAGGAAAGTTTTCTTTGTTTTCCTTCTCCTTTCCTTCGATTCAATTTTCGTTTTTTGCATAAGATGGTGGGCTACCGTATGAAATTTAGATTCCGAGTATGAAGTGGGGAGAAGTCGATGATACCGAATTTTTTTTTTGGTATCGTTCTACATTTATCGCTTTTGTGAATATTTTGATCACTTTTGTGATACTTGCTACTTATGATCGTTCATAGGTACAACAAAAGTGATAAATCACCCATCAATTGTAATTTTTTTTTTGTCGTAAAATGATCTATAAGTCATAAAATTACTCATTAAAATAGTAAAAATTGAAGGTATGATACCAAAATTTTTTTTGGGGTACCTTGGTGGAAGTGGATATGGAAGTTTAAATGGTCAAAATGTCAAATGACTAGGCTTACGGACAAAACTTGAACACGATGTATATGGCTCAAGTTTAATTTAAGGTTTTTTTTTTTAAAAAAGTTTAATTTAAGGTTAAACCAAAGGATTAAATAGTTTTTCAAGGAAGGCTTGCTATTGAATTGACAACCCTGGTTAGTCGGATCTAATATGTGTAAATGGGTTTCTCACCCGAATGACGGCGAGTGATGTACAATTGAGATAAATTAATAGAAAATGTATCGAATATGATCTGAATCGAGAACTATCTAAATAAAACATACAACAGATCTTTCCAATTCTGTAATTGTTTTCAAAATTGATTTTGTAGCCATGGGATAGGATTTGTATGCATCTCGAGAAGTTTTGAATTGAAAATTGTCTTTGGAGGTGGATCCACATGGTCCCGCAAATATTGCAATAAAAAATTATAAATATTCTCTTATTCGAATTCAGATCTCTTTCAATACACTTTTTTTTTTAATTTCTTTCTTAGCGAATTATTCTTTACTAATGAGTAAGAGATTCATTTATATATAATGAGTCCTACTTAAGTACATAATAGGTGATCCGTAAAGAAAAAAATTGTAGAGAGAGAGTATATTAAAGGGGATTTCAATTCTTCCTTCTACAAAACTTTGTAACTGTAAGTAGAGGATGAATGTTCGATAAAGTACGTTCAAAATTTGTACGTACCGCTTTGTGTGTGTTCATAAAAAAACCCATGTGATTTATATGCAAATTTTTAATACGTGCTGAACAAGAAATAAAATGATTTAGAGTGAGTATATTCAAGAAATACATGTTTTTACATATGCAATAACAGCACAGAATGCATGCAGCAAACCCTGGTTGGGACACGATTTGCTGTGTTGTTGAGATTTAAGGCACAGAGAATGATCCAATTCCATTGAATATAGACCCTTTAGATAATTTTGAGAAGAGTAATGTTATATTTACCAAAGTTTTTATCAAATTGGTTGGCAAATCCATATCCAATCAAAAACATTTTGATCAGCATTTAGTGGATTCAAGAGTGATCTGGAGCTCTGAACTCATTTGATAAAAACATTTTTTGATAAAACTTTTGGTATCCATAGCATTTCTCTTTTGAAAAATAATGGGTAAACAGTATTGTTACCAAACCCAATGAAGTAAAGCTACCTGAGATTTTTCATAATTTAACTTAGTTTTGTTGGCTGGACCTATATCCATTAACAATATTTAACCACAGAAACTGGCAAAAAACCTTATATACTCTGTCAGCCATGGAAATAGGAGAGAGAGAGACAGAGAGGGAGGAGGGGGGGGGGGACAAAAGTTAGCCAAAGTAGTGCTTTTATTAGAGCAGAAAGGAAAGGTCAAACAGAAGGATGTTCTTCACCGAGATATAACCCTGTTTAAACATAGGTACTTAGACCGGTTCGAAAAACTTGGTATATATATTATGAAAAGAAAGCCTCAAATTCACGCCAAGAAGAAGGGATTAGGGGCTAATGATTCGGTTGTTGCATCCTTACATATGGGAGAAATGGCTGATGGACAAGTTGAATCAGCTCTGCATTGTCAAAGTAAAGTTCTGCACTGTGCAGCACATATGGATCTAACCATCGGCTGGTAAACTATTCATCAACAATGCCTGACCTGCAACAAACGAACACACGGAGTTGGTGATTCAGGACAATCAAGTCTTGCCTTGTATCTAACAACATCGAATAACTCACTAATGACCTGGGAATCACAAGTGGTACCCCCTAAACACACTGGTAAAATTCTACACCATCGTTTTACTCGTTGCCCAAAAGCTGGCTCCTTCATATAATAGGGTATGAGAGACCTATTTTAGATCGATTCCAACCCAAGAAGTTAACGCTTGGGCAGATGAGTATTTACTAGCGCCCCAAGTCCAACAAATTTTATACTGTCCTTATTTCAATGCTAGAATTGTTGTGTTGCACAATGTTTATGCAGCTATCTACCCAACTTGGTATGTAACTATGTAAGAATGATCAGTCCAAAGCGCCAAAAACATTAATGAAAGCTCTGCGTTTACCATGTGATGAAGGATAACAAGTAATGACCATTTTTGGCTCTCATTCTGACCATTTCTGTCCATGTAAACAAATTTATACCCAGTTTTTTCCTCTCCCTTGACTTTGTCTTAGCATGTGGTAGGCTTAGTGATATGCTATCTAGTAGAAATAACCATGATCCTACCCTTCAAAAAGGAGGGTTCAGAACAGGATGGGCATGGTCAGTAGTGTTTGTGCCATTTAGTTAGGACCTCTAAATCACACATACATGTTCATCAACACAAGTTGTGACACAATTTCTTTGCATAACTCAACCTAATCATAAATCTCTCCGCATTTTTTGCCCTTCAAATAATATATTCTAGACTCAAGCTAGGTGCAGGGCCTCTATGTATTGTTTGAAAGCTGAGATTTTGATCCTTCAAAATGCAAGATACGATCTAAGAATTTAGTGGGTCATGCCCCTCGATATTTGGAGATCATTGAAGACCCTATTCACCTTAGATTGAATACTTAAATCCTAAATGCCAAACACTCAAAGATCAATGAAGATCCTACTCACGTCAAGCAATATCGCTCTACACTAAAAAGCAAGAATTATGATCACATCTAATACACTTTTACTGGACAACGACCCATCATCCACAAATTGGTCCCCACCAAGTGATCTACCACTGAATGGAACATGGAAAAGCAATAGTAGAGGATCCCGAGCCGAAAAACTAGACATCAATATAGACAAGCCACCCCTATGTCAAGAATTAGGACATCTCCAATACACTTTTACTAAATTTAACAACGGCCCATTATCCAGAAGTGGGTCCCAAACAAGTGATCTACCACTGAATGGAACATAGAAAAGGGAATTGTATAGACAACCCACCCTATGTTCAGATCTACTTCTAAGCAATTTTTCACAGAGATCCAAGAGATTGGTTTACCAAAATCTCACATACAGACAAATTGGAAACAGATCAAAATTCAGAGAAAGACATACCTGACAAACTCATTCCCTATATTCAAGCCCATGAATTGTCAAAAGCAGCCGAAGTAATCGCCTGAGAGAACTCCTGAAAACTAATCCTCCCATCACCGTCCGTATCAGCCTCCTTGATCATTCCGGTGAGCTCCTCTGCCGTCAAGGCGTGGCCCAACTTCGCCATCGAGTGAGCCAACTCCGCCGCCGTGATAAAACCATTTCCATCTCTATCAAACATCCTGAACAGCTGCTTTAATTGCTCCTCCGTGTAGGGCGATTTTGCCTCCAGAAGTTCCGGCGCCACCAGTGCAACGAACTCCGAGAACTCGATTAGGCCGTTGCTATTCTTGTCTGCTTTTTGGATCAGTGTTTCGAGCTGATCGGGGCTTGGTTTTAGGCCGAGGGAGCGCAGTAAGGACCCGAGTTCGAGTTGGGTTAGGCTTCCGTCGTTGTTTCGATCGAATGATCGGAAAATTTCTCGGAGCTCGGCGATTTGCTCATCGTCGAGCTTCGCTGGTTCTTTGCTGCTCATGTTAGCTATAGAATAGTACCCGATCAATACACCCTGCTTCTCCCTCTCTCTCGCTGTGTGTATGAGTGTGAGAGAGTGAATCTATGGTGAATTATTTTCAGGAACCATTGCTCTTCTTTCAGATCAATCCAATAACAAATGTGCAAATTGGGTCTCTCACCGACACAGTTCTCTGTGTGGGTATCTGAATCTATGTTCAACTGTGTCCTATACAATTGATTTTTTCAGATCAGTCTATCAAATCAATTTGTAAAGCTCATCTCTTTTTCTCTCTCTGTGCTCAGAAGTTTCCTGCAGCTGATCCAATACTCTCTCTCTCTCTCAAACTCAATTCCCGAAAGTTTTCTTCTACGGCCGATCCAAGAACATGGGTAATTTCCTTTTTTTTTTCTTTTCTGCCAAACACTCCTTGAATTCAGCCAACAAACATTCCAAATCGTGTCCACCTCTCCCTCTCCCTCTCTCTCTCTCACACAGATTACTCTTCAATCTCTCTAGTTTTTCTTGGACTTCGTCATTGACCCACCAATTTCGATGGATCGTCAGAATCACAAGCAAAACATTCACGTACTATTCGGATCCAGATTGAACACACACTACCTACAAGCCCACAAATCAATCGAAATTGGTGCCTCTTTTGTCTGTAAATGAATACCGCGTAGTTGGGGCCTGGGGAGACTTTTGTTAGTGTTTTGAAATTTGAATATTCAATTCAACAATGACCCATTAAGCATTTATTTTACTGCTTTGCAAACAACAGTGACATGACATGATAGAGACCAAAAAAAAAAGTGAATGGGAGTATGCACCCCGAAAGATTAAAAAAAATTCAATTTGCACCTTCAAATAACAATTGTTTTAAATTGCACCTCTCAATTAAATTAATGTGAAAATTGGAGTTGAGTCCTCCTTAAAGGACTTATAATGATTTAGTCCGCCAAAAAAATTTATTTGGAATAAATCCGTTTTTAATCTTACTAATAAGTAGTTAAGTTCACTATTTTTTTGAAACACCAAAATACCCTTCCATGAAGCAATTTTAAATTATTTTTCTAACTTGGGAATTACTATTCCTTAATTCTATCAATGAAGATATGCCAACAATTTTTTTTACATAAATTTGAAATTCAAATTCCAAGAACAATTGATATACTCTCTTTTTAGGAGTTTTAGTTTTCAAATTTGTTTTAATTAAACATAATTACTAAGGGTATTTTGGATAATAGACATCAAAATTAACTTAATATTAAATAAGTTTCCTTGATGCACTTATTACCAAATAAATCCACAAAAGAATTACCCTCCAAATTTTCTTAAATTAATTGGTAGCAATGTGATCCTAGCAATAACATCGTTGCGATTTCTATCAAATTGACAAGTACATATGATGCATGTGAAAAAGGGAAGAGTCATAATCTAACAAAAATTATCACGTGTATCTCACGTGCTTGTCAGTTTAACAAAAAATTTTAACGAACATTATGGTTGGGGGTCACATTGCTACTAATTAATTTTATTGAAGGTGTAAATTGAAAATTTTATAATCTTCCAGGGTACAAACTGCTATTTGTCCCCAAAAAAATTCTAAACCTAATAATTTTATTTCCTTTTCTTTTCTTTTTTCCCAAGAAAATTTAATACCAAGTCCAAAAGGTACGGCAAAAGAGGCGCGAGTTTCGCGAAACAAGCACGTCTGTCTTGCTCCTTTAGTCCACCGCTGTGACTTTGTCAACTGTTTTTTGAATTTCACCTAGCCGGTTAAGAAAAATTGTTCTCTACTTTTGGCTCTTAGAAGTAAACGTTACAACTGGCATGTGCTAGCCAACAGACTTGAGCCACGTCATGGTACGGTGCTTTGACAAAAAGATTGAATTATTGGAAGGCTGACATGGTTGGATAATTAGTTGGCCTTAAAATGGGCTCCACCTAGATCTAATGATTACGATATAAATAAATCCTCAAATTACGTCCCCGCAAAGTTGCTCAAAAAGAATAATAGAAGGAGATATACAAATGACTCTTATTGTTATAATTAGGAAAAATAGTAGTTTGTACCTCGAGAGATTATAAAATTCTCAATTTATACCTTTAAAAGTTCATTATTTTAAAGTACACCTTTAATGAAATTAATTAGTAGTAATGTGATTATGTGACCCCACCATAACATCCGATGTAATTTGACCATAACATCCCATGTAATTTTCATCAAATTGATAGTTACGTGAGATCCAAGTAATGACTTTTGACGGATTATGACAAATTCTCCATTTTCAAGTTTGTCTTATGTGCTTATAAATTTGATGAAAATGGCAATTAACGTTATAGTCGGGATCACATTGCTATCGATTAATTTTTTTGCGAGTACAATTTGAAACAATTAATCTTTGAAGATAGAGATTGATAATTTTATAATCTTCCGATGTGCAAACAACGATTTACCCTTTTAATTATGAGAGTTCTAGTGTAAACAGCGAAACTTACACTTGTGTAGAGATTAATTTTTGTGGTCCCTCAAGTATGACCTTGTCATTTTGGCGTTTAAAGTTTCTGATTTGTTTCTTCCATCACCTTCTGTGAATCTTCTGAACATTTTCTTCCTGTTCGACTCAACCTTAACTCTTACACCTGCTCTATCATCTATCTTTTGAATGGTAACGGCTATGATTCAATCGCTTACACAACGTTAAAATTTGAACCTACAAAATTCAATTTCATATGGCTATCAATGAGGCACAGTTTAATGAACCTGCAAAACACTGTTTATTTCTGTTAAGAAGTTCAACACATCCATGAAAATGCAAGTATAGGACCTTTAACTCAGACTAGCTAATTCTGTTTGATATCAACAAATGCAGCAGGAGATAAAACTCATCAAAAGGATAACTACTGCCACAAACTAATAGATGCATTTCCCCCATCAAAGGGGGCATTGTGAGATGGAGGTAACCAGTTAAAAAACAATTCACCTCGTATATAATTATGGAGATACAAGTAAATATAGTACAAGTGAACCCAAGATCTATAAAATCCACATGAAAATGAGATACCTGGCTACTGATCTAGAAGAGGACTTCCTTCTTTAGCAAGCACAAAAAGGCCACCATCCCCTCTCGAAATACGAAGATCCTTGTCAAGATACGTGACAAGAAGCCAAGATGCTGCCCGCTCGCCTGGAATGGGAATCTTAAGAGGAGATTGGCCAGAAATAGATCTTGCTATACCTGCCACAGCATCTTGCAGAGGATTGACTACCTGCTGTGCGGGTGACAAATTGATCTTCTGCCCAAAAAGATCTATGCTGTCCGGAAGATCAACACTTGACTTGATCTCTGGAGGCTTCAGAATCCCTTCCTTAAATTGAACCTGCAAATTTTAGCGCCAATAAATCAGGTGATACACGGTGATGGAAAACTCCAATCTTTTGAGAAATCAAGGATCATGCAAAAACTGATTTTCCAGCCAGAAATGTAAAAAAAGGAGAATCATTCTCCACTCCTAGATAAAGGGCATTCCATTCCAGTGTGGAGCCATTACATATATCGTGAACTTCCAAAATAATGCGAAAATAATGAAATATGATTATTCTAGTATGCATTCCCAGTTATATTATTCACTAACTTTTCTAAGTTATATGTATGCAAAATCAAAATAATTTTAGTCAAGTTTACAAGTTTTTGAATGATAACCTGTCAACAACTCGACATATGTCAATTGCATATGTTCAAAACATATAGTTAAGCTGTTCTAACCATATTGGCAGAATACAATTTTGATGTCAAGTTAAAGTCACCTATTTGTTTTTAATTTTTCCTGAACTTTTTTATGGGAGGTGCCTCTTTGACATAATTAGGTTAAAACACCCAGGCATACCTGTATTCTTGAGGGACTTCGAACTTCAAAAGAAGCAGAAGCACTAAAGGAGAAGGTAGCAACCGGACTGGACAATGTGATGGTGTTCTCTATTGTAAGGCTGCCGGTGTTAATTTCTTGGCAAATCCTCTCAACCTTCAACAAAGGGATTGTGCCCACTGCCAGCAGAGGCAACAGCTCAGAAAATGCAGTATACCTGATCAATTAGAAATAAAATGAGCAGAGATTTAAGAAAAATAGCATTCCACTGGACAATAATACCATGTTGAAACACAAATATCTGCATGGTCTGAAGCACGATTTATTCATGCACTAGCATAGATACGGCCTGTGGCCCAAGCAATGGTAGGGAGGCAAACAAAAGCAGTCTGCCATTCATATATTTTGAACAAAATGCTTGTTTTTTCCATTTTCATGATTGGACATAATGATGCAGGATTGAGCACAAAGTTGGAAATGTACTAAAAATCCAGATAGAGAACTGAAGGTTTGAATTCAAAGAGATAGTGTCCACTGCCAGAAGAGGTAACAGCTGAAAAAATGTCGTGTACCTGATTAATTATATGAAAATAAGGATAGATTGAATAACAAATAGCATACCACCTCAATTCACTTCCAAGAAGATCCTGTCTGAGGTTTGCCATTTGTTCTCGTTTATTCAAATGAATGCAAATAAACTAACCAGGAACACCGGACATTCATATCACATTGAAACACACAAATCTGCATGGTTTTACTGAAGCACAGTTTCCCCGTGCATTAGCACATATGCCCTGTGGCCCATGCAAGTGGTCGGGGAGGCATACAAAAGCAGTCAATATATCTGGAACAAAATTCTTGCTTTTTCCACTTTGATGATGCCCATTGGCTTTGCAGCTCTACACCCCAAAAGGATCCCCAGCCTATTTTTGTTTCCTCATCCTTACTAAATTGTAGTTAATATAGACGGACTGATGGGCATAATCATGCAGGACTAAGCACAAAGATGAGAATGTACAAAAAGCTCATTTAGATATACTTAGTACTGGAGGTATGAATTCAAAAATGATTGGAAATATGACTTGGGAGGAAAGAAAAACTAGATTCCAATACTTTTCTTTAACAGATGAAAAACCAGATCATGAGGCTTACCACAATATTCACATCATACTACCAGCCCAGCAGAGTTTCCTCCTCTGGCAGTTCATTTTTTAGCCTCTTTTTTGGGGTTCTTTTATGGAAGAAGAGTAATGCATGCACGTCAAAAGATTATCTTCACACCAGCATGTGTTGCCTTGTCCAATCATACGTTTTTACTTCACAGCAATTACTCAACTGTCCACCACCTTTTTGAATTTTTCGCAAGAATATATTATGCACGTTGCATGAGAGGACAAGATAGTAAGAAAAGTTAGTAGGGATGTAGATGGTTGAACTATTCATGAAAAAGTGGGCTCGGTCAAGCAAAAGGTTTGCTCAAGCTCATTCATAAAACAAGTGAGTCGACCTTGACTGTTAATTTAGACATGTTTAATTAATGAACATGGCTTGCTCCAACATGCAAACATAGTGGAACGGGCAACTTTATTGTTTGTGTAATTATTCCCTACATGTGCCAGCAGGAGGTGTGCACATACATAATCATTTGCGTGAATCCACGTAATAGTTTGCATAGATTCCATGCTGATGTCATCCATGTCATATCCTCGGTCATGACATTATGTGTTTAAATTTACATTTCAAGTTGGAACAACCACAAACAAGATAAAAAGGGCTGCCGCATAAAAGTACAGGATATCTAAGATGCACTCACTCAAATCTAAGCTGCTAGGCTAGCAAGCCTAACAAGTAATTGCCAAAACAAACTTAACAGAAGTTTTGTGGATCAATTCAAACTCAAGCACCCTCAAATTCTGCGAATCCAAGCTCGAGCATGCTATTATTTGACTATCCTTATTCGTTTGCAGCCCCACATAAAGTAAGAAATGCACAATATTTATTGCAGTCCAAAAAATTAATTGTTAATCAAGCACATGTGCGTAGTCTTGGTGGTTAAATCTGCTCTATGTTCTTCCAATTTCCACATGGATCATGTAGCATCTGTCTCCCTCCTTTGTGACATCCTTCCTTGTCCACCTTTAGTCCTTTGTTTGCACATTCATCTATAACTACCATCAATTAATTCACCTCAGGAATGTTACTGCAATCTGGGAACTCACCAGCATTGAAATCCATGGTTCTCAAAGAACTTCCTACAAACCTACCAGACTTGAAATTTGGTAACGTCTTGGCATAGGCAATTAGGCAACTTAATCTAATTCATCTTTCCCATGATATAATATGGAAACTGAAACAATAAGACCGTGTCTGGTTTGCACTTCAAAAAAAGTATATTAAAAATGTTTTTGGAAAGAGTTTTAGAAAATTGTTTTGGTGTTTTTTGTGACAAAAACTTGTTTGGTTATATGATTCCAAATACAGTTCTACCGAATAAAAAAAGGTAAAATTTGTTTTATAATAACCCAAAAAATAATGGAAACAAAAATGTGGTAGTAGTGTAAGTGTGGTGGTGGTGGTGGTGGCGGCAGCAGAAATGTGGTGGTGGTGGAAGTATGGTGGTGGTTGTGGGGGTAGTTTTTAAATTCTGAAAAGATTATTTCCAAACACACACAAAGCAACCCCCACTTACTTCATAAATCTAACCACTTTTTATTCTCAATTTTCTAAAAACAAAAAAAAAAAAATAGCTGGTCAACCAAATTTTCTCCCAAAAACTTGTTTCTAAAAACCGAAAAACAGTTTCTGACATTCAAACCAACCAACAGCACTTTAATTTTCCCACCTCCTATTTTCCACCACACTGATACCCATCAACATATCAATTAAACCAACACTTGTAATACAAATGGACAGATACAATTAACGCATGAATTCAAAAGAACAGAGTAATGAGCTTACAACAAAACCCAATTCCCATCAAGCACCTCTAAAGCCTCTGTTGGCGCCGGAGTCGGATTGGCTGCCTCCAACTGAGTAACCAACTCCAGAGCCTCGGCCCGGACCTCCAAGGATGCCCGAAACCCAAAATCATTGTCATAAACAGTGTCCACCAGAGCCTTCTTCAGCTCCCAAAGCTTATCATCAGCGCCACTCACTTCAACACCACTCACTTCAACACCAGCACTACCATTACCAGATTCGACTCCAACTCCACCCAACTCGTCCTCATCCTTTGGAGGATCAAAATCCGATAATTTGGTCGAAGGCTCGGCCTCTGGCTCCGCTTTCTCGCCCCACTCGTCGACGACAGTGGCGGATGATGCATTGTCTGATACCTCGTCGTTTTCGGGCTCCTCTTCCTGAGGTTTGAAGGAGGGTGGGTCCGGAAGGTCGCCGGAGAAATTGGACGAGGAGAAGCGGATGGAGGAGAGGCGGATTCTTCTAGGGTTTGAATGTGGTGAGGGGAGGAGAGAGAAAGAGAGAGAATGGGGTTTGACAGGGTGGAGGGTGGAGAAATGGAGTTTTGTGGTGTTGGGGTTCTTGAAGAGGAAGGAAGCGTGAGAGGCGAGGAGGAGAGCCATTGTTGTGGCGGTGGTGCGTGGTGGTGGTGCGTGGAGGTTTTGTAGGGACTGTTTGTGTGTGTCGTGGATATGTACTGTGATATTAGTTGGGTTTTCCAAAGTATCGATAGATAAAAATGGGCTTTCCAAATAAGCTCTAATGAGTCCGTGGAACCTATAGTCCAGCCCAGGCAGTTTCAGCTCAAAAGCCCAAGAACTTTTTTCATGCGGGCTTTTCCGTTGCCCGTCCAATTTGAAAAAAAAAAGTTAAATTGTTACTCAAAAAAGATAAAAATGACTTACAAACTCAAATTTAAAGAGGGAGAAATTTAAATTTAAATGAGAGTAAATTCAAATTTAAAAGAGAATAAAGACGATCATTGGATCTTTAAAAGAGGGTGAAATCTCACCATTAAAAATTTATGTAAGGATTTGAATCTTTCTTAATTTGGTATAAGTTTGAATCAAAGATTGGAGCAAATGTTTTTTACTTTTTTACTCAAATTAAATTTGAGTCAGGGTTGGAGATGCTCTTAAAGAACTTATAATGATTTTAGTCTGCAAAGAAAAATTTATTTGGGAGTAAGTCTATTTTTAATCTTACTAATAAGTAGTTAAGTTCACTATTTTTTTAAAATTCTAAAATGTTCTTCTAATGACTTAAAAAATAATCTTCAATATTAAATCAGCTTTCTAAACAGTCATCATTGATTTCCACTTAATGAATACTTTTTCATAAAATCTAAAATTTAAATTTGACACCACAACCATTTCTCTCTCTTGCTCTCTCTCTCTTTCTCATTTTTTTTTTTTGTTGAGAAGACTATGGTTAATTTAATATTGAATTTTACTATACATGTTACTATTTTTTGATGAATATGTTACTATTAATATTGAATGTTACTATTTTTCTGAAATATTAATATTCAATGTTACTTTTTTTTGTTGATCGTATCACTACTATTATTTTTTAAAAAATATTAATATTCAATGTTATTATTTTTTATTTTTGAATGTTACTATTTTTTTGGGTTTAAGTAGTACTATTTTTTGTGTTTGAATGTTATTATTTTTTTAATGCTACTATATATATATATATATATATAT
>CM042198.1:19850169-19914752 GCA_023539305.1 Ilex asprella | reverse complement strand
AAAAATAAATAGTGACAAAAATTTCATTATCCAATTCCAATAGTCATGACAAAATGATTTATACTCCATGAATGCCAAAATTAGGTTTAATTTTAAACATTGTCAATTGTCAAAACAATCAATAGTGAATACATATCCTTAGGGACTGCCCCAAAGCTTAAAAAGTCTGGAGTGTCTTCCTGAATAACGCATAAATGCTCACTGATCAAGACCTTAGTCTGTATTGTTGGTTGCAGATGAATTACAAAAGAAGGAAAAAAAAAAAGGGCCTTAAGAGAGATCCCTTGACCTATTATTTTCACATACACTGTGTGGAACATCTGGAAGGACAGAAACAAAGAGTTCATAGCTAATACATTCACACTAAATCATATGATGGCTAAAATGCATGGCTTTCTGGCTATTGAGAATGAACAAGCATTTCAGAATCCCAACCAAGCTTGAGCACTCAAAGGGTATTAGACTAATTAAATGGTCTTTCCCATTGCAGGTTCGATGAAGCTCAACGCGGATGGTTGTTCGAATGATAATCCCGGATCAATAGGGATAGGAGGACTCATTAAATATGATCAAGGCCACTGGAAGTTGGGTTTCATCGACAAGCTTAATGCAATCACATGTCCGCAAAGCATAATTATGACCCATATGCAGATGGTTGAAGCTCTCCATCTATATGGGATTCACCAAACTGCTAATTGAGACTGATTCCATAGAAGCATTTGACATTCTCACCAAATAGTGTGAATGATGACAACCCTCATAAGGCTTTGATTTCCAACTACAAACACTTGATGGGTTAACACCATATCCCAATTGCCCACACTTTGCGAGAGGGAAAACCGATGTGCAGATATCCTTGCAAACATGGGCGAGCAACAATAGAACAGCTTTGTGGAGTTTATAGTCCCACCCCACCTAGTTCTGCAAGAACTAAGGGCTAACCTATGTAGTGTACGCACTGAAAAAAAAAAAACTCACCCTACCACCAAGATAGAAATTCGTTTTCTACCGTTGATCGTAGTCCTTCACCTACACCCAAGGCATCCAATGCACTTCCTCTCCCTCTACACCTAACCAATGACATTTTCTTCACCCTATTATTCTATGTTGCTTACTACCTCCTCCACTACTCGCTTGACAAGATCCGCACATCTACTCTCCTTCACGTCGTCACCCTTACTGAACTCATCGTCATTGTCTCCCTCACTCCTTCATTTATCTATTATGCTTCTTTGACATAAGTTTCGTACAATATTTCATTGCACATGCTTCTCTCACGATGCATGGGACGACGCCGTTACAACAAATGCTTCATCCTCAACCAAGATAGTCGCTGTAACCCTTGCACCGTCGCCCTCAATTGTCTTGTCCCTATGCCAAAACTCATGACTAATGCCCTCATATTCGTTAAAATCAAAGCTCTGGCAGTGGAGGTATCAAATATCAAGTATATTTTTTGTCATATAAAATCTCAAAAACAATAACGTTAGACCATAAACCTGATATGTTAAACTAGTGCGTCCTTAAGACCATAAGAAACTTGTGTTTGGACCTATTAACATAAGATCTTGAAATTGTACTAACTTCTCATTTTTCCCTTTCCCACTTGCATTTTCCCTTTTTGCCCTCCCATCCAATTTAGTGTTCGTATCAGATTTATAACATGTTAAGTAGCTCATGTTAAAGG
Source organism: Ilex asprella (assembly GCA_023539305.1). NCBI lineage: Eukaryota > Viridiplantae > Streptophyta > Magnoliopsida > Aquifoliales > Aquifoliaceae > Ilex > Ilex asprella. The sequence continues at coordinate 19,913,065 of CM042198.1, read as the reverse complement.
TTAGCTTGTGATTGTCTAAGTGTTTGTGGATGATATTACGCTTAGTTTCACTTCTAATTCACTTGTTCATGATTTTAATGAAATGATAAAATTTGAATTTGAAATGAATATGATACGTGAACTAATTTTTTTTTTGGACATGCAGTTTAAATAGTTGAAGAATAAGATTTTTTTTCTCACAATCCAAACACGCAAGAGATCTCGTTAAGAAATTCGAGTTAGAATTAGTTAAACACTTACATACTCCCATGAGTACAAGTGTTAAGTTTAAGTAAGAACACTCTAAGCAAATATGTTTAACTCATATATGACTTATTTATGAGTGTGTACAGTCGGATTTATATCAGTTTGAATCAAGTTTATGTTGTGTTTAGTTAGATTTATATTAACTCATTTATTTGACTCGCCTAAGGGGTCAATCATTTGTCATCCAACCTCACTAAGACTAAACCAAAATCTATTAATTTCGTATTAATTTTCGTGTCACATTTGCAATCGTAACAAATATTTTCATAATTCAACTACCACTTGTATTATGAGGCGACCATCTTTTTTTTTGCTATTGAAAAAAAGGGGTGGGATAAAGAAGAGCGTCCAGAAACCACGCCCGATAGGCCTTTATTGATGGGATCAAAAGGCCCCTGATCGCGCACATTACTCCTCATAGGAACAAATTTAATTAGGCTAGCATAACGATCAACTACCGAGCCTCAATTTAGATTTCAAAACTCGAATCTTTACCCTCATAGTGAAAAGTCTGGTCAATACCCCATTAATTTTTACACATTATTTTACAAAAAAAATTGATAATTTTTTTTCAAAATACATTGCCTTAAAAAAATATCGGTATGTGTAAATTATGATACATGAACAATGTGACAATTAATTAAAAATTAAATTATTTAACTTAGGATAAAAAGGAATGATGTGACATGAATGAGTGGAAAAATATATAGAAAATAAAAATTTAAAATGCCAACTATATTTATTAGATAAATTAATAAATTCTTTTTTATATTATTTTTATTTTCGAGTTATACATCGGAGAAAAACAATGAAATTCGAACTTGTAATGTTAAAGCGTAATAAGCCAGCCGCTGAGCTCCACCTTTGAGTGGGTATTATAGACGCAGTAACACAGTCCAATAAGCTGGGCCATAGCCATCAGGCCCATAACGCTAAAACACGACGCCGTTTAATCTCGTAGAATCAGATTAAACTCACTTCGTACTGGTTTGAACTTTGGAACAACTCAGAGTCCCTCGTCGCACGGAGAGGATAGAGGAGGCTTAGGGTTTGTTTGTGGATCACAACACCAAGTATTGACAACCAGCGATGGCGATGCAAGCTGGAATTGGCGCTTCTAGGATTCTCATCTTAGTCGGAGCAGGTAATACTCCAAATGTGTATGTGTTAACAGTTTGTTTTTGATTGATTTGCTTTTCAATTTCGATCTGATTGTTAAGAACATATGTATATGCGTATGAATTCTTACAGGGTATACCGGTACGTTCCTGTTCAAAAACGGTAAATTATCTGATATATTGGGCGAACTTCAGGTACTCAACACTCCAGCTCGATTTCACGTACAATGGGTGGAGTTCTATACATATATGTGGGTGCATATGTATCTATTTGTGTTATGTGTGTATTATATAATCGTTAAATTGCCGTTGCGAAGGGGAATTTTCTGAGACTCTGTTGTTGATTTGTTTTTGGGTTTGTTGTGGCTTTTTGAATTGAAACTAAGACGACTTCTTTTCTACATTTTAAACGTCTTAATTTTTCATGTTCGCGGCAGAATTTGGTGAAAGGTCATGAAAAACAAGGAGATGAATCCAATGGTGACTCCGACTATGCAGATGCCATAGCACAACAGGTATGAATGCAGACGGTTGAATAGAAGCTATACTGAATTTTGTACTTAGTCAAATTTCTTCTTCTTGTTATAAGCTTTCCTTTCTTATTTTTGTTTTTGGTTGGTTATTGCTGGTGCTTTATTGGTTATTGGGTTCTGTTTGAAATATTGGGAGAGTTGCAATGCTATGCTATTCACGTTGTGAAAACAATGAAGAAATTTGAAGGCACAAGGGCATAGTAGGTTTCCATTTTTTTCCTTTCTGGTCAAATCTTGGGCTGTCGAGCTTGAGAACATGTTTTTGAATGTGGGAACAGCTACTTTGTGCAAAATATACAAAAAATAGTTCTTCCCCCCACCAATCCTACCTATCCCCAGCACCCTGCTAACCTGACCTCTCTCTGTAATGTGAAGGCCCTTTTTCCCTTCAAAAGCAGGATGTGAGGTTGAAAGGAACAATTGGTGCAGTAATTGATGCCTTTTTTTTTAAGACTCTTCATAATAATGGCCGGTACTTGGGGAATGGCGAGTGCTTTTTTTCTTAATTATTTCAAATTCTTGGCACATCAACAACCAGAAACACCATAAAATGAAGAATTTTTGTGTAGAGTTAGATATGATATTGAGTGATACCATGTGTATAGATAATTGTGGGTAAGTAGGGGGGAGTGAAGGGAGAGATAGAGACCCCCTTCTAGTAAGGATAGTGGAAAGCTTATAGGACAAGGCTATCGTCTCCTAGGCACGTGTAATGGAATCAAATGTCATGGTGATAGTGTCTGATTTGTTGTCCTACACAGATATAACAGGTGTCCCAGAATTTATTTTACATTCTCTCCTCTACTTTTATGTTACTCACCATACTTGAGAGTCTATGGCAGTCCTGTGACAATGTTGTTGTGAGTCCCACATGGCATATTCCCTATTCTGCGTCTCCCTCTTTGCCCTTCCACCACAGCTACCTTGGAGCCCCTAAGTGTGACATGTTAGCGTGGCTGCCTGCCTAAGTGGTTCGCTAATGGAAATGATTTTATATTAACTCACTGCAATTCTCAATCGAGTCTTTGGTGAAAGTGGAATGAGGCATTAGTTTTTCTTGTGAACCTTATGTATGAGATGTAATTTTTGACAACTTCAATTGTGCGTAGACACTGTTTTGCTCAAATACCTTTAATTTAATGATATGTTGGTTCTTCAAACAAGGGTGTTTGACTTTTAGGCTAAAGGGAAACACAGAGGTAAGATAATCCAAAATAGGATTTTGTTCTGGTGAGTTGCAGATATTATGAAGCATATGCATCCTTAACATTCACAGTTGTAGATTGTTTTATCTACTGCGGATAATGCTTAATTGCTTATATTAAAAGTTCCGTTTGTGATTGTGGTAGAAATGGAGTTGGAGCAGTTGCAGTGTGATTTGTCACTTGGTATTTCATTCTTTAGTGAGCCAGAAATTTTATTGCCTTAATTTCTTGTTGATTGTCTTATAGGTTCGTCGGTTAGCGATGGAGGTCAAACAGTTGGCCTCAACACGACAGATAACTGTTCTGAATGGGAATTCTGGTGGTATTTCCTAATACTTTTGATTGCTTTATATTCTTTACTACTGCTTCTTTTTTCACACAAGCATATCATTGCACAATGTTGCCCTATGCTACAGACTTCAGTGGTTTTTATTCTTTTTCAACAAACTATTGTTGCTGTTGGATTTTACCTCCTCTCTCTCACACTCTCTCTCTTGCCAGGTAACTTGACATCTCTTGTTGTACCAGCTGCTGCCTTGGGGGCCTTGGGTTATGGATACATGTGGTGGAAGGTAGGATAAGATGTTCCCTTATGTTTCCATGTTTATTACTTCTGCAACAGTTTAGTTTGTTTTATTTCACTACTTTCTAGGTTTGCATGTTCAAATACTTGAAGTAACTCAATTTGATAAAAGTAGTTGATATTTCTGTCTTTTTTAGAGTTCTGAGACTAATTTGTATTCTTTGATAAAACTAATTTTTCTCTATTGTTTTCTTTTTTTCCTTCATTTTTGAATTTTTAGGGCCTTTCATTCTCAGACCTTATGTACGTGACAAAGCGTAATATGACAAATGCTGTTTCAAACATGACAAAACATCTGGAGCATGTGTCCGAGGCACTTGCTGTGAGTCTATGTTCTCCAATTACACATTCTTTGTCAATACTGTCAACCGAGTTATTTCTTCAACAGTGGATGTGCATTTGAAGTAGGCTTATACCATCTATAACTAGTACCTATCTGATCTCAACCTTATTACTTCTCGTTGCATCATGATCCCCTATGAGTGGTACATTTTGTGTCTTGCTGAACTCAGGGTCTGAGGGCAGTCTCCCTTTATTTTCTCTATGCCTGCCTAAAACTTACTTCGAGAAACATTCCAAATTATTGAAGTCCTTCCAAATAATGGACTTCACTGTCTTCTTGCTTTTTGGTGAAAATTTCTTTCATTCTCACAACGTATTCTTTTGAATGATTTTAATTAGTTCTTCAAGGGAAATGCTCTCGTTTTATGAGGGAACATGAATATGATTTTGGCATATGCACTTTCTCATGATGCAAATGGAAGAGTAAATCATAAATATTTTGCCAAATGGAATTTCTAATCTTAATACTGCTCTGATCATGCTAGTTTGCTACAAATTGAAGAATCTTACTTAAGTTTCCACATTCCTAAATTCATACAAAACAGAGCGACAATGGTTTCTACTTTCTACTCATTCTGGGGGTGGGCTTCAAAGCAAACTTAGCTCAATGCTAATGGACATCACATTGTATTTGTTATATAACCTGCATTATGAACAAGTACCTCACCCAAAAAAATGTGTTATTTACATATAAATACAGTGATGGAACATGTGCCACAGCTTTCATATTACAGTTGGTCCTTTGTAGAAGTTTTTTGACAAGCTAGTATTGGATTAAGATAAATTTAGTATTTATGTTCACCAATTTTTTTCTTCTGATTTTCATATTGCTATAGTTTCAATGAAGTGAGATGATTGCATTTCTGCTGTGCTCCAACAAATGTGTGATGTTCTGATGATTTGATGAAGATTATAAAGTTTTCTTGATCATTGTTAAATATCTTCTTTTGACAGGCAACAAAGAGGCATTTGACACAGCGAATTGAGAACGTGGATGGAAAGCTAGATGAGCAAGTGGAGCTATCAAAGTTAATTAATAATAAGGTACATTTGCAAAACAGAATTTTCATTCTGTGCTGCCTTTAAGAGTACATAGTTTGAGCCCAGATCTAGCTTCAAACAAAGAATAGGTTTGAAAATGAAATTACGTTCTGTCCAGTGGGTTTAAAAAATTACAATTCTGGCTATCTTTTATAGTTTATGAATAGGCCCACTAGCATAATGATTGAACTTTCCCAAAAGAAACAGGGAAAAGCAAAAAATTCAGATTCGAATCAAGACCCGAAGCATTATGAATAAAATTTTCAAACTTATGTTACAGGTTAATGGTGCACGTGCTGATCTTTCTCAAATTGGTTACGACCTGGATACGTTACAGAGTATGGTTTCTGGCTTGGTGAGTTTTATTTACAACATCGTCAAAATTCACATCATATATTATAAGAACTAGCTGTTCCGAGTATGACTGTTAAATGAACCGGGTAGTTAGGGGTCGGCTCGTGTTTGGCTCGCTCATATTGTAAAACAAACCGAATCAGAACAAATTTTTAAACCTTTTTTATATCCGAGCCGGCCTAAGCTCTTTGCGGGCGGGCTCATCTTTTTTGCTCTACAAAACATTCTTGTAAATTATTAGTAATCTCAAGGATAGTTTAGTAAAATAGCAAACATAAAATACATTTCAAAATCCAGACCATCATCACTTGCACATGGGCTTGTCTGCCAAGTGCCAGCCCTCGTTTTTCCTCTCTACCATGTGGGTCTCTCTCTCTCACTCTTAATTAAATCCCCTTCCATTCAGAAGCGAAGCCTTCCTTTTCTTCATTCTCATATCTCTCTCTCTCTCTTACAGTGTCGTCCCTCCTCTCTCTCACTCCTAGTATTTTATATCCATGGAGTCGATTATTATGTGTCCCTCCTTACCCACCAGCATCTCATGCCCCAATCCAAACCCTAGAATGAATCATCATCCCATCTTACCCAAGAACTGGTACTAGAATATACATATACATGGCTATGGTATATTATATTTACATGTTCTGCTGTGATTTAGAGGTTTTTGGTGTTAAGGTTAGGATTTATGAGCGTATTACGTGACAATTTTGGATTGTGCATTAGAGATTGTGAATTTAGATTTTTTTGTGAGTGGCTCAAGCTCGGCTTGGGCCGAGCTTGAACATCCTTTGAAGAGTCCAAGCTGAGCATGAGCATAGCCAAGCTCGGGAGGCTCAGGATGATTATCTCCTTTAGTTCTAAGGAAAGATTTATTGTGAGTTCTATTTTGTTTAACTTGTAATTTTTTACGAACTCCATCATTTAACTGCTTTAATTTGAAGAATGAACAAGTTCGAAAAGCACTTTCGGTTAGCATTACAAATTGATTTGAGGAGGTTGAGTTGGAGGGTAGATTGTGTTTATAATCACTGTTGGTGGACTTGATAATCAAACTGCATGCTTTGTATGCGGATTTTGCCCTGGTTTTGGTCTTATTTTGATGATTGCTCTGGAGCAGTTCTGAACTGTAAGAGTTTGATGGTAATTTTGAAACTTTGCAATCATGTAAATCTGTTCATCCAAGTGTGGTGACAAGCATCATGGTTAGACACCAGCAGAACTTGACACATGAGAAGATTACACTTTGACAAAAGAACAATTTAGACTGACTGGAACTATATGGATTCACAGTAGAGTGCACTCTTTTTTGGGTAAGATATTTTATCATATACACATGGTAAAAAAGGTCAACTGGTTATTAAATAGAGAGTAATGTTAGCATAGTTTCTTCACTTGGTGCTGGTGCTTTTGACCACCCCCGCTCTGCTGTTTAGTGGAAAGCTGTCTCCTGTCTTTGATACATGAGAGCATTGACCTTTTCATCTTGACATGGATTTGGCCTCATGAATTTTTTTATAAGGAGTATGATTAGGACAACATGTTATGGTTCTTATTTTGGATGGCTTTGGCAATTGGCATAGAAATTATAGTGTTGCTCAGTTGAATTTATTGAATACCCCCTTTTTCTCTTGAATTCTTGAGTTGTTTACTTAAACTCCTTTACTTCTTGTTGATTGCTTCCTTATTTCCTCCCTTTTTCCCTGACTTGCAGGATGGCAAGATGATGTCATTGGAAGACAAGCAGGTGAACCAACTTCCATCTTTTATCTAGAATGAAAATTAGGAACCATATTTTAGTATAAAATATTGGGTACGATCATATTACTTACCCTTTTTATTGTGTCCTTTAAGTTTTACAAATGCTTTGTGAAAAGGACAGGGACCATATCTGTACTCAAAAGAAGAGTTTCATCTTGATGATCTGGGAAAGGTTTCTGCTTTTCATAGTCAATTGATAATAATTTGGAATAAATAGCATCCTAGGTGACAGATAAACTTCTGTAAACGTGTAAAGTCATTATTTATTATTGATGAACTTCCAGCCTTCAAAGAGATATCATTAGTTGGGTCTGTGTGCATATAGTATGTTAGATTATGAGGGATCTAAATATATCTGTTTAATCATTGATTGTGTAATTTCAATCTTTAATCACTGTTGCGGATTTCCTTGCATGATTGTGGCAACAGGATCTTGCAAATGCTGGCGTGTTTGTCTTGTTGAACCTTGCTGAGGGAAGAAAAGTAAAAATGCCTAAATTCCTTCAGGTTTGTACAATTGGTGATAAATTCATGTTTCTACCACTTAACCACCACCACTACAACACTGTTTCTAATTTTGATTTACATTTTTTTTCCCTAGAGTACCTATGTAGCATGCTCTGTGGGTGGAATACTTTAGTGGTTGCCTTAGTATACTAAGCAAATATTGTAATCCACATAGTAACGCACTTCTGCCTATCTAGTTAGATCATGTTCTGTTCTGAGTATTATTTTAATTGCATGTCACCTGCTTTCGAGTTAGCTTTCAGGACCTAAAATTTCCATTGTTAATATGTCGCCTACGACGACAGCATGTGTCAAATTTTGTTCCCAATTAATTTAGAATTTACATCAATTTTGTGGAGATAACATAAAGTTCTTCAGCATGCCCTTGAAAGTTTGATGAATTTTGTAGCAGTTTTTTTTGAATTTTCTTGTTGATGGAGATTTGTCCCATCTCTTGGAGGTTTTTGAATTTGATTTGCAGTGATAAAAATACTTTTGCTTTATTTTTTGGGATAACAAAATGCTCATCGGGAACTCATTCTTTTCTCAATGTGTTCTTGCAGGAACAAGTTGAACACTATGGCAAGTGTGGTGGTTATCTCCCATCTTCTCAATCACAGAGTCTCAAGGTATTATCCTTACTTCTAAGCTTCATTTTATTGCTGGATGATCGTACAGAAGCTGATTACACAGCAGATAAGAGGTCACCATCTGATTGGTTTTCTGCTTTATCTTTGCACATTTCTCCTCTCAGTAGCTTGTATATTGCCTGCTGGCAAATTTATGACTATTCACATGTAGTTATGACTACACTTTATTCTCCCAAAATCATAGATATCTAGCAAAGATTGGCATTTCCCTGATTAGTAATTGATTCAAAGCAGCATTTTGGGAAAATTTTGTTTCATATGCATGACATTTTTGTACTATTAGACTTGGTGGAGGCCATTCATATGCTACTGGTGATATTTTTCATTATTTATTTATGTATGTGAATCATGTGATATAGTTTGTGTTGGATTTTATTATGGATAATATCATATGTATGGTACACATGACGAGATGTTAAATCCAAGATAAACCTTGAGATTCAGAAGGAAAAGGGAAAAAAAGGGAAAAGAATCTGCTGTTAACTCTATTAAATGATTCTGGATTAGTGAAAAGACTGATCTTGAGTAACCAAATTGAAAAGAAAGTGTGCCACGTGTACAACTTCCTTTGAACCTGATGTCACATGATTTTTTTGCAGGGTCTTAAGGATATTGCAGGCTCTTTACCATCCTTTGATACCCATAGATCAATAACAGATGGCATTGTGCAAGACAGCATCGATAAGTTGGATGATCGACCAAGAACCCTGATGAGGTATCTGTTGAATTCTCTTTGTTTGTCAAGTTTTGTTCTCCCGAAAGATGAAGGTTGGGGTTAGCAGACGGGGGAAACTTTTTTTTTTTTTGATAAAAATATCGATTTTTGGTTGTTTTCCCTTTTCTTTTCTTGTTTTCTTAGCTGGTCAATGATCCTTAAAAGTTATACCTCACCAATGGCCAATTTTTTTTTCTGTTGGTATATTCTGCAACTGGCAATTAGAAACTACACAACACCAATGCTCCCGTTTGGCCTAAGTTGTTCATGAAAACTCGTATCTTGATTGATTAGCAATACACACTAAATTTTTTGTCATGTATTTTGAGGTCCGTTTAGGAACATTTATCTTCATGTCAGATACCGTTCCTCTCCTTAGAGGGGAAATAAACCTTTTTTCTAATTCAGTTGGCTGAGTGATGGAGACACCTAAGTTGACATAGTTTGAGGGTGCAATCATGAATTGCGGGGGTTGGGTATTCTTCTCTCTTTCCCTCTCATAGTAGAAGTGCTACATATGTTATAAGTGCTACTGCCTTATGGTGAACAGGCTAAGAATGAATAAGCCATTTTTGTTTATGCTCCATAAAATCTGCCATCATCTCTTACTCTTCCTTTCCTAGGCTTTTACATGACATAATACTCTTTTTTCATCTCCCATTAATTATGTTGACATGATGCAGGACGGCTTCAATCAAGTGTTGATTTGGATGTTCAAAAGGATGTCATGTGGCTTTTCTTTTTAGCGTATGCCAATGGAGGTGGAATATTCCTATCTTCTAATAATGAGTCTTGGATCGTATATTTGGTTACTAAATTGCTAGTGTAGGTTACAGAGCAAATCAAAGTTCTTAGTTTGTTTTTATGTTAAATCGTCGATTCTTAACATTTCCTTATACGATGTTCTTTTTGAATATTCAATTATGTACATGTATTATCAAGTGCCAGCCCCTCTCTCTCTCTCTCTCTCACACACACACACACGTGGACGCCCGTGTGCACACACACATACACACGGTGGATTTGGTTTATCTTTTTTGGCCTTTTTTGTCTGAAACATTCACTTGCATAAATGTCTGCCCTTGCTCACATGCTAGAACTTCTTACTGCATCTCCTTGATTGGAGTAGAATCATGTGGTATGTTATACCTTGCTACGGTGTGTAGTGACAAGTATTTCACCTCGCCTCTCGGGTTCTGGACTGAAATTGGTGAAGCAATGGCAATGCTATCTGCAGTATTGAGAGGTGGAGGAGAGCTTGTTTTACTCACGATTAGACCTGTCAATGGGTATCCAGATGTAATTTGAATACGGGTTGTTTGATTTGTTGGATATGGATTAATATTTTTAACATATCTCTCTTTCTATCTTGTAAATTCAATGGATTCAAATTTCGATAACAATATCCATTGTTTGACTATGATCCGATACAAATCATATGCATATAAGTACATAGATAATTGATTATATTACGTGATTCTTTTAATGAAATAGAGTTAAAATTAAGTATAATTTGTTGGATCGTATAATTGGATTGAATATCTGGTTTTAATTCGGATTGAAATTTTTGTAAATGGATTTGAATTGGATCGGATATCTGTTGATTCGCCCGTTTGTAATTTGAATTAAATACAGGATCATAAGTCATAATCAAAGACTATTGGAAGGTGAAAAAGGATTTACAAACAGACGTGAAATTGTGACGAGATTAAGAGCTCCCATGTTTTCTTTTATTTTTTTTTAGGTATATCGGTTAGGGCTGTCCGATTAATTTTTTCTTTGGTCCTATCAAAAGTAGATTATCTATATCAAGATTAGGATTCAATTGAAATTTATCTTTCATAACTTAGTCTCAAGAGAATTTTAAATTTTTAGCTTAAAATATATGAGTTTGCAACTTGTCTCTATCTCCACTGGACTATCCTTTGAGTGTTACATCATTGCTTTTAAGAGTACGCTAGAACAGAGCCGATATCTCTTTTTTTAGGGTATCACTCAAAGTGTGTTGTGTTATTTTGTTATATGTTATTTTGAATTGTTATAGTCGTGTCACATTATTTTGGTTGATGTGGTGTTCGTACAATTCTTATGGTAAAAAAAAACTATTTATTCAAAAATTATTTCTTACAATAAAGAAATAAGCACATTTTTATTTTGTAATATCAACTAAACGGGTTATTTGTGTCTAACAAATACTCCATTGGCTTATTATTCACATTAATAAGTCCCTTCATTTTTGAGCTCGAGATATAGATTATTATTGTGTTGGTGTCAACAAGTTCACTTGACACTCCTACCTTTCTTGCATGCCCTTGCAGCCATAGCCGTTTGCACTATTCACTTTGTGTAGGACAGAGTAATTGGGCTTGATGCTCAGTGACGGTGGTGTGGAAAATAGCCAGGCAGGGAATGCAATCCTCGAAATGGCTTTGAGCCTATAATTGCACAAGAAAGTCATTCCAAACTAACAAAACTAAGCCCCAGTTCAAACACTCAATAATAGGCAACACTCCATAACTCACATTAAGCTACTCTCACAATGGGTGGTATCGTGTTAAATTCGTTTTGTATCAACGTCATTTCAAGCCATGTTAAATTTTGTACAGTCTATACTTAGCTCATTTATAGTTGTATTCATTGAAATTGTACAAATTTCTCGGGGTCTTCGACTGCCCCACTTCCACCATGCTAATGGCGGCTGTCTTCTGGAAAGGGTATGTATCAACCCCCATCTCTGACTTCCCCTTATCGCCGAAGATCAAATGGCCTTTGGTCAGGCCATCCTCGATGGCATTCTGAAACAACAGTGGTGTATAGTCAGTTTAGGTATGGTCGTAATTGTGCTTTGTATAGAGATACTTTAACTTGGTTAGAATTTGAACACCTTAATATTATTGTATCACACATTTGGATTCTTTCATAATCTTAAAAACTGCAGAGTTTATTGCAATATGAAGTGACACTACGAGGCTACATAGCTCACAATTAGTTGCAGCTACTGCTTGTGCATTGCTAAGGAGGCTGCATCACATCAGTTTCTGTTTGACTACTGTTATGATCCTCCAAACTACAACACATTTACAATTTGTTAGTTATTGGAGAGGTGGCCTGTCTTAGACAACATCCAGAAGGGTGTCCCGGTTTGATCTCGCAATGGCGATGTGTTCACCTCCTGCGACTGCAATCCGGGCAACTTATCACTACTGGAGGAACAGAGGTATGGGTTACTGTTGATTCCACTGTAAAAGATCTCTCTAAACTCATTTTGTCTGTCAATTTGTGCTTGGTTCTTGGTGTCATTTTCTTCGGTTTCTTCAGCATCAGCATTGGAATTCTTCTGCACCAGCTCTCTGAACATGGAAGATTTAAGGAGTAGGCCAAGTGCTGTTGGCGAAGACAACTTGCAAGGACCAATGGGCATCTTTCTCTCTATAATTTCTTGTTTCTGAGGTGTGTCTGTTTCTCTCATTGTTAGAGGATTAGAGGTGAAGGAGAGCTCGGGTTCCTCATTCGAATAAATGAAGTTAGATGTGGTTTGTGCAGGCTGCAGAGAGTCTGATCTTGGACCCTGAGAGGGAAGTGAGTCAGAAACTGGCCTTAGCCATCTTATGTACGAACTCAAATCAAAGTTGGTCACAGCATTGATCCCTCTGTACTCGATTGCTGCAATATCATAAGCACGAGCAGCTTCCTCTTGTGTACCTGCAAGACACAACACCATCTTTCAAACCATATGGACCTTAGCAATTGAAACACCCTAAAGAGTCCGAGTTTGCCAATTTATCGATAATTTGCTAGTTGTAAGAGGCTGAAACTCACTGTAAGTGCCAAGATAAAGGTACTTGTTCCCAAACACCCTCCCTATTCTTGCTTCCCATCTGCCGTTGTGATGGTGCCTGCAGTCATTGAAATGCAGCCTGAGTATGAACAGTTTTACTCATTAGCGACGAAGCAAACACCAACTGTTATGGTTAAAATTTTTATTTACCTGGCAACTCCTCTATATTTGGATACACCCCTTGAGAAACCACTGCTTCTTCTGAAATAAACAATGAAAAGTTCAATTAATTTTGGATTAAGAGAAGGCTTGTATTAAGTCTAGTAATCTTGTAGTTGGTATATGGAATACCTTCTCAAAGAGGCCAAGTACTCCTCTTTTGTCACATTCTGCATTATCTCGATCTCTTGCTCATAATCAGAAACCTGAGGTAAAGAAAAATAAACCAGTGTTCAGTGTTCCATGATCCGTCAATATACCAACTATAGAAAACTATCAGATTCACGCATATGAGAACTATACCGGGAAATTTGTGAAAGTTGATGATCCCCAATACTTGATTGCAGCCAAGTCATAGGCTCTTGCTGCTGATTCTTCTTCATCATAAGCTCCTGATAAAATTGCAACATAAAAGGATAAGTGCCCATCTAATTTTGCTGAGAAACAACGTTAAATTACTAGCAATCGAGGCACTCACCAAGATAAACTGCTCCACCCAAAAAATTTGCCCAATGCACCATCAGATGATCAATGAAAAAATAAGGCAGAAAGCAATCAGGAAGAGTAAAATACGAATGAGAAGAAATATTTGTGAAGACCAATGTGCGTAGTAATATTCACCTTGTTTTCCCTTCTTTCTCTGTGTTGCATTCCATGACCCTTTGTCCCATAAATGAGCCTCATAACGTCCTGTCCATCGATGTCTGTTGAGGCATATAACGTTAGCTTCAACTTTGCACCAAACAATAACAAAGTTTCCATGAAATTTTAGCGAATAACTAAAAGCACAAAACAATTGAAGCTCCAATATGAGACCTGCTAACTCCTCGAAATCTCGAACTTCTCTTCACAGTTGTAGTGGCGGGAGTGGTTTGACCAACCTGTAACACCTGAGGCTGCTGTAATTCTCCTTGCTGTTCATTGCTACACAGAGGAACTCCCGGGGAAGATCGTCGTCGTCTCTTAACACACTTAGGAACTTGAATATCACCTTCCTCTATGCACAAGCGACTGTTACCTGGGCATACTTCAGATTTCACAGTGGTAATCTCCATCTGTCAGTCACTTTCTCAGTAGCAAAACAAGCAATAGAAGAGAATGAATAATCTGTTTGCTACAACTTGATGTTATGAGACTCCTCTGTAAATCTATAAATAATGCATGGTTCCTTGTTTCTTTGCTTATTTTGTACTTAGTTGTTAAACAACTGCTTCTATTACAACACAAACAAAAAAGTGTTCGATGATTTTAGTGTCTCTTGAAGTGTCTGCACTCAACTAAGCCAGTTAAAGGGGAGCCCACAGCAAAAGTTTTATGATATTCTATCACCAATTTATCCAGCTCCAAAAAACTTGACCCTACCAAATTCATCGATAATATCAAGATTCCCCATTTTAACAATTTTTTTTTTTTTTGGTTTCTTTCTAGTAAGCCATGTAAAAATTTACACCCACTTCACCTATCTTCTTGTTTCACTCAAGTATAAAAGGCGTACCTAGTGCATGAAACTTCCGTCATTGCAGGATTGGAGGAGGGTTAGATATACGTAGTCTTATCCTTATAAATAATGAGACTGTTTTCGTGAAATTCAGATCACAATGAAATAATTTTATCGCTATGCTAAGTATCAAGAGACTAAATTTCTTTATAGCTATTACACTTTTCAAACAAGGCCCATGTAAATGTTGCATAGACATGAAAATTCCCATTTATTCATGGCATGTGATTCAGTTTGGCAGTCATTCATCTAATACCTTACCCTTTAATATCTTTTAAGGGTAAAATGCATTTTACCCTCTTCTAATTTAAGCCAGTGTCACTTCATCTTTTTATAGTTCGGTATTATATCGTCGATTACTTTTTTTTTATGATAAAATTATATTTTTGAAAAAATAAGTTATCACTGCTGAAGATAAAATCATAATCGATCATAGATATCCATGATCGATCATGGGCTTCCTTTGAGCACTTAGTCTTCAAAAGTTGTAACTTAACCTTTGAAAGTTATAATTTCGGTATTGATCCCAATCTTTAATGATCGATGATATCTTTACAACTTATAATTTACACCTCAAAAAAATTGGTTAAGATGATACATGCTAGCTAAGAGTCCGCTTGGTGTTACACCATAGACACATATTTTAAAAAATTATAAATTGCGATACCGTATCGCCGAGAATATCATAGTCTTTCCCAAAGTAATTTACTCAACTCATAAAGCCGCAAAAAATATTCTATCTTTCGCTTATCTCAATGCAGTTTGTCCAGTAGTAAGTCAAAACAGGTTGCAATCAATGGATCTCTAGTTTTGATCATGTCACATTTCTAACCTGAAAATAATTGGAATGAATCAGGAGTGAAAGGCCGACATTGCGATTCGAGACAATTCTCCAATTCCCAAATTGTATCGTTCATGAAACAGTCTTATCCCATTCTGACAAAATTGGAGAACAAACCGAAAGTTGTAATCTTCGAAACATTTCGAAGTGGACAAACAAGGCTTGGACTAATGAAAACAAGAAGAACCCAACAATGTCTCTGGATTTTGTTTTCTGGGATGGATATTTGTGGATGCACATCTACTGTTTGACAATATGTGCCAAAGAACCGATCATCGTTTTCCAGTTGTTTTTCAACTTTTGCCTGGGATTCTTCGTCCGGTTTGAGCTCCTTTTTTAAGGTTTTTGGACTGCGCCATTAGGTATGAAAACAATGGTACATGTTCCATCCAGATAGGTCCTGTGACGGACTCACCAATGGGTAATATAACTTTTGCAACATGATGGTTGGAAAAAGGAGTATTTTTTTAGGGAAATTTGGAGACGGGTCTCTTTATATGGACTTATTTGGAAATAAGTACGTTAAAAAAATTTATTTGGTTTTAAGTCTATTTTTTGTCAATTTTATTATTGTAATCCTTTTTGGTATGAATATTATAAACGACGTTTATGGACACAATAACCATCCAGATACATCTTCTTCAGAATCGATTTCAAATCCGGCTACAATCTTTCAAGCCACAATTTTTTCTTATTCGAAAAATAAGAAACCGACATTTACCAAAAATTGTTCATATTCAAATTTCAAACTCATTACATTTCATAAAATACAATTTAGATTTACTATTTCAGTTTGTTTTGAACTCCATCGACAAAATATTAATATTGAATATTAATATTTAAAAAATAACAATAGTAACATATTCAACAAAGAAAATAACATGGTCACTAAAAAATAATAATATGATAAAAAATAATAACAATTAAGGATTTAATTCTGTCAAAGTGAGACATTATCTTGTAACCGAGATTCAAAATAACTCATACATTAGTACTAAATTAAAGTCTTACAGATTTCGATTTTGTTAATTTTTTTGTTGCGCATGATAATCAAGTATTCTTTAGTTCTGTTACTATAAAAAAAAAATTCATGTTATTGTATGTGAACCGAAAAGTAGAGTTCAAAATTTTGATGTTTGGATGTTCACAATTGGTGTTGAGTATATTAATTCAACTGACGATTGTGTGTTACTACTCATCATTTTGTAAATTTTAATTTGTGAATTTTATTTTCACTAAAATAATTCGAAAGTTGATGTTATTGTAAAAAAATTATTGTCTTGTATTTTGTAAAATTAGATGTGTTATTAAGCACAAAACTTTGATGTTACTGTGAATATTTAAGTGTATGTTACATAATTTACATATCAATATTTGGAATTGTATGTTAAAATTCACTGTAGTAACATTAGTGTCAATATAGTAACATGATCCTAATTATAACTTCAATTATATGGTAACATGAATGCTATTATATATAAATATTTGTGTTACTGAACTCTGTTGACATTATTCAGCCTCTCTATATTATGTATTATTGTGTTAAGAAAATTTTGTGATCTGAATATACCAACAATTTAATCATACATTAAGCTTCTCATATATAACTATCAGAATATATAACTTTCATTTAAAACTTCCGTTAATTATCATAATATTTAATAAGCAGTTTGCATATATAACTCAATCAAGGGTTTTTGTATATATCTCAATGATATGACATATGTGATTTTTTATAACTGGACAAAACTAACACTGTTATGAGTAATTTTGAGATTTAAAAAATAAGTAGACTTAAGTACCTATATATAAGTTTAACATGGAATTACCCTCAAATAAGTTTTTTTTCTAGGATTCAAGTCATTATAATTCCATCTAGGGAGACTCACCCTCAATTTTTACATTTTTTATGTCAATGGTAGGCTGAAGCAGCTATGAATACAGCTGATAATCGAACTCATCTATTCGGGTTTGATTTGTTTTGAGCTTGATTTTGACTCAATTCATTTTTTAAATAAGCAGAACTGGAACGAGCTAAAACTTCATCTCGAACTTGTAAAGCTCGGTTTATCAATATATGAACTTTCTCCATAATTGTGTTTTATTTAGTGTAGTACTATTGGTTAAACAATAAGCTATAATTTTTTTTTACTATCACACTAAAATGTAATTTCGATTAATCTCTATTACTTGCATTAATATACTCATTGTATCAAATCACGATCTCTTTTTTATGAACCGATTCAAATCATTTAAGTTGATTCTTTCTTAATATTTTTTATTGATATTATTTTTACTATTTAACGAATGTACCAATTTACAAATATAATCATACTTATTTTGAACATTTTTCAAAATACCACTACATATTTTGTTGGAATTAATTTACATTGGGCATTAACACAACATTGATTTCCTCTAACTTGGTCCTATAATATTTCAATTTTTTTTTTTTTATGAAAAAGGGTACATGGGGGGCGACTAAATGTGGAATCCCTACCAGGATATGACCATAGTATCCCTTACTAACCGGAGAAGCCCTCCGTAGGCACTCTCGAAGGACAACTAGGGTCATAGTCAGACCCGGACTCCACCAAATTACTAAAAGTAATTCATCAATCTATTCTCCATTAATCAAACCTAGATCATGTCCCTCACAGACTTCAAGCAAGACTCTTAACGAGGCATTAAGCAACATAGACCACAAAGCTTGGAGGTCTATAATTTTTCAATTGGTTTCACGACAAAACGGTCATTACTCTGAATGACAAAGTAATCATTTATAATATAAAACAACGTAGACTTCAATAAGTTTATTCGAAGGTTTCAAATAGACTTATTCAACGGCCACTAACATCCCATTTAAACTTATTCATATTGCACTGTTCTTTCAGACACGAATTATTCCTAGTAAGTCTATAATTGAGGTAAGATACAAGGGACAAAGTATTCTACTTCCTCGGTTTTTAATCAACGGTGTGGATCCAGGTAAGTGGCTTGCCTTTGGATAACACAAAGCTGTTTAGGAGCCCAAGTTTAATGGAAAAGTCCAGTTGTTTAGAGGCTTGAATAAAAGTGAAGCCCAATAAGCCTTGGTCTTCGTACAGACCCACATCATTGCAAGGCCCAATAATAATGACCAATCTGAAATCTAGGGAAATTCTGATATATAGGATTAATAATGGACCTACCTTGGTAATTGTATTTGATAATCTAAACCGTTGACTTGGTTGGATTATTAATAATTGACCCATTCTAAAATTGGACCGACAACTTATCCATCAACAACCATAGAGTTGATCATCAAACCAGTTTTAAATAAGAGCAATCCTGTCGGTACTTTATTTAGGAATCTAATAATGATTAACCATTGGATTGGTTGTGGGCTCCATCTAACAGTCTTCAATGCAACCATTAGATTAGTTGTAAGTTTCAATGTTAGATGGAGCCCGCAACCAATCCAATAGTTGTACATCATTAAGTCCCTAAATAAGGTCTCTAAATAAGGTCCAAATAACATTTTCTTTTAAATAACACCACTCTAAATGAAATTAAATTTCTCAAAGACGGGTAATTATTTTCCAATGTGATCAAACTAATGCCCATGTAAGAAAGACTAATACCACTGCACCAAAAAGGATAAAAGGACCATTATATAGTTTAATTTTATTCCTCAGAGAGATGTATGTTATTATTATTTTATGATCTTACTTCAAAGAGGTGCAATACGAGTTCCTCCTAGATGGTCACCCATCTTAGTATTCTTCTTGTCCGAACACATTTAATTGTAGAGTTTTGATAGAATTCGATGGATTAATAGTGGGTGGATTAATACTAGTATGATAGCACCGAAAAATATAAATTAGATAAATAATTTTCGACATAATTTCTGTAACTCTAAAAGAGAAACATATGTTCTTGATTTACAAACAAAAGACTTTTCGGATCCTATGGTCAAAAATCAAATCCAAGATGCAGATCCTTCCCCAATCACATGTGGAGTTCTTGGCTTGCCCACGAAATGGTTTCTTGACCTTGTCCACACGACTACGAGTGCAAGGAAATATCCATCTGACAATTGAGAAATGAAGGCTAGAAAGCCAGAAAGGTACAGAATGTCAATGATATCTTTTGAGAAAATAGATTCATCAAATCATCATAAATAGAACCCTAACCCAAGTTGTCTTGATTTGGACTACTTCAACTCTGAAGACTTCTTAGGAAAAATCTTCCTAAGTATACTACAGGCGTTCCAAAAAAAGTGTTTTTTTTTTTTGCATCATATCAACATAATCATTTTTAAAACTAAATTTATGTGTAAGTTATTTTTTTTAAAAGTCTCATCGGGAATAAGATTACATACATTTGACCCTCTACACAGAACTGATAATCGAGTTGAGTTTATTGAGCTCTTTTAAAAAAACAATACTCTTCAAGCTCGGCTTATTTTCATTTAAAAAACAAGTCAAGTCCGAATAGCTCGACTATTTTACATATAGACGAACTGAGCTTTTCGAGTTTGAACGAGTCTTTTAGGCTTGTTTTTTTTTATGAGCCTAAAAATTGTTCAAGTTCAACTTGTTTAGAAAACAAACCAAGCCCAAACCAAAATAAGCCTGAATAACTCCATTCAATTATCAATTCTACCTCCACAGACCCTGCAGTAGTGAAAATCTGGTACATTAATCTGTGTTTTGAACTATTTATAGTCATTAATTATGAAATTATGAAAATAAGGTAACATAATAATAATAATAAAAATGAGGTTTTACACATGTCACAACCCTATAAGATAAAAAAAAAGGAGATTTTGTCCATAAAGTAGTTTTTGGATATCGAAGTGCTGGACCAAACTTAAATCTTGCTTTCATATACAAATTTGGTATAATTTACTATAATTTAGTCTGAATTAAATCTTGCTTTCATATACAAATTTGGTTTAATTTACTATTATTTAGTCTGAATGCCACAAATACCCTGTAATATAAATAATTTTTTGTTTTTTTGGTTCAATGGTCAGAGGTGTACATGTCAATTTACGTGCATTTCAACTAATCATCTCCTCAGTCCGGTTAAAAATAGATCATCTACGTTAGAATTAGGATATTTATAACAAATAAATCCCTCATAACTTAACCCCAAAAAATTGTCAAGATTTAAGAGTCAAAATTAATCCACGGGTCAACGATGCCCGCCAATCAAAGGCCCAAGTTGAGCTGTAAGACCGGGCTACTTGTTCAATGAGTCGATGGCCCACGACTTGCACTAATGGCTTCTTTACCTTGTCCATTTGGCAATTAGTGAAAGGAAATATCCTTCTAGGTGTATATTCTTTTAAGTGAGAGAAA
Organism: Ilex asprella; assembly: GCA_023539305.1. Classification (NCBI taxonomy): domain Eukaryota; kingdom Viridiplantae; phylum Streptophyta; class Magnoliopsida; order Aquifoliales; family Aquifoliaceae; genus Ilex; species Ilex asprella. The sequence continues at coordinate 19,892,329 of CM042198.1, read as the reverse complement.
TGAAGACTTCAAAGAATGAAAGGTACAACCTGTCAATGCAACCTCATGAGAATATATATATATGTACAGACTTATGACGGTACCCAAAAAAAACTCGGTACCGTACTGATAAATTTTATTACATTAATGAGTGTTTTTCACAATTTTTGTGGGAATGTCAAGATTAATCGTAAGTACTGCAAAGATAGTAAAAACAGGTACCACAACAGTGATAAATATCGGTATCAAAATATTTTTTTTTTTGGGTACAATAGACTTGTCCTATGTATATAAGGATTATATAGATTCACCAAATGACCATAAATAGAATCCAAGTTGAAGGTGTCTTGATTTGGTCTGGTTCAACGTTGAAGATTCTGTTGAAGTCATGGTCTTCTCTTTTAAGGTTAGACTTCATGATTGGATTTGCTTAAAATGGGTAGAAAATGGGCCAAATGCTGACCCATTCCTTTGGTGGGCCCCTAGCTACTTGGGAAGGTGATTTTCCATACTCGGAAGCTTTGAAGAACTAAGTTGTTTTGTCACAAATGTCACTCTCATAGTCAATGGAAACATGGGGTTTTTGGTCGTTTGTTCATACTTCTGAAAGGTGCCAATGGGTTTGGGGCCTTAATCTAGCTGTAAACGCGTACTACAGTACCATACTACTGTATCACTTGTTGATCAAACTTGTTTAGCATTATTTGATAATGCCAAGATCTCAAATCAAATCAAGTATTGTGAGAGAAACTAGAGTAGTAGGATTATAGTAATAGTAGATACGCCTTCAATTGACGTGTTTTGTTCAGAAACGGTGGTTATAAGTTCTTTCGTTTTTTGATTTTTAGTTTTTACGCTATTTTTAGGCCTTCTCCCTCTCTTAGTTATGTAGATAATAATACAATCACGATGCTGATGTTTTTTCTTTTGTTCGGTTTTTTTTTTGGGGCGGTGTTGGGGCGTGCTAAGTAGCTAAGATCTATTAAAAAGAGAAAGATCGAACTAAGGTTATCATCTTATGTTTAACTTGATACATTATGGTGATGGTGACACACCATGATGTATTTTCGGGCAACTCTCATGATCATTTTTATTGTATCAATCACGAGCAATATTTTTTCATGGTTTGAAGAACTGAATAAATTTGAGTAATTTTGATCAGATTTGTAAAAATTGGTTGGGGAAAATGGTTTCTAGAGAGATACTAATGTATTGGAGTCCAATGGCTTGAATAAAATGGAAATTTATCCAACTAACATTGTTGGTGACAAGCTTTTGGCCAAGGAGCCAACTAGCTAAGGTCTAAACATATTGCATTATTCTTTGATGGTATGTGAGTGCATTACCTCTTTTATATGCTTTTATTTAGAGAGAGAGAGAGAGAGAGAATTAAGCTTATGGGTGGTTGAATTTCTATGTTGGCTAATCATTCCCAAGACACTCCCAATAGGACAAATACTAAGAACATGTGAGATCACGCAATGGACCACTTTCGTCCTTGTTGATCATGTTCTTACATCTAGTGGCCTTCCCTTTTGGTGTAGATACATACAAAACAAAAAGTTATCAATTAAATGATTTAAGATTTTTATTATGCATACTAACTCAAATAATAGACAAGTTATTTACGAACTCAAGTTCGAGCTTTCTATTCTGAGCTTTCTATCAGAATATCTTGATAGATTTATTCGACAATTATCCAATGTATGTGACATAGCATACAAAACTTTTTAACAAATGATTAAAGTAATAAAACACATGTTACGTTTTTGTTGGATAAAAAGTGGAGGTGCAATACCAAAAAGTGGTATTTTGGTACCGTAAATGGACGGAAAAGTAAAGACATTGGGTGACCAGAAGCTTCCCAATTCCTTGTCCACCAATAGTTGGACATGAAGAGTTATTGGCACACAAGGACAGAGGTGGTTATAGTTGAAAGGAATCCCCTAATCCATGCGCATAGGTGTGAACTTGGCATATAGAATAAACGCATCACCAAAGCAAAGACAAAGGGACAAGCCGTGGGAATCTATATTTAGGCCTCTTATTTGAGAGAGGGAGAGAGAGAGGAATAACCCAAAAAAGAATAAATCATGGGTTATTCATGTAAATAACATTTTATGTGGCACCCAAAATATAATAAATCATGGGTTATTCATGAAAATAATATTTTTTTATGGGGCACTATATATATAAAATATGGCATAAAAGTTTGGAGTCATGTGCTTAAACTTCATTACCTAACGGGTGATTATGAGATGGGATATGTTTTTCTAGACCAAAAATAAAGTGTAAAAGTTGCCCATAACTGCTTTTTGCTTTTAGGAATGTGACGTCGTGGTTTCCATCTCCATGGTGTTTCTTTTTCTCTCCCTCTCGAGTCTCTAGGGATGGAGCCAAAAAGTTATTCTATAGGAATAAAATATCTAAAATGTCTGTGGTTCATGGGTCAACCCGAAAGCTTAATGGTCACCTAGACCATGGATTAGTTTGACCCATCACTTTTTTTTGGGGAGGGGGGAGGGGGGAGGGGGCATGGGCCGCATTTGTTTCCCTCTGGCTTGATGAGTTGGTGGTTCATGGCCGACTCAACCGCCAACTCATCGGTTTGTCAAAATTCAAAATAAAAAATATAATTATGGAGACAACCCGCTAAATAAAATATGTAAAATATTTATGGTTCATGGGTTGACCCGAAAGCTTAATGGTCACCTAGACCATGGGTTAGTTAGACCCAACGCTTGGGGTGGGGTGGGGTGGGGTGGGGATGGGCCGCATTTGTTTCCCCCTAGCTTGATGAGTTGGTGGTTCATGGCCGACTCAACCGCCAACTCATCCTTCTTAATTAGATCCATTGTTGTGTGTATTCATTATTTTCTCCATCTGATCCAGTGAAGGAGAAGGCACTGACATTGTGTACCTAGGGTGTGTATTAATTTTTTCTTTATGTGATCCAATGAGGGAGAAGACTATGACATTGTGTACCTAGGTGTGTACACTCTCTCTCTCTCTCTTCACGTTTTGATATATATATATTTATATGGATGATGAAATAGTGACCTTTAAAAGCGAAAGTGAGAGCTTTAACAATGGGCCACTTTGCCTTGGAAAGTTCATTAAATAGAGGTAAAAGAGTCGTGGTCATAGCATTATTGTAATCTAATACGTGACCTTCCTCATTTTTTTTTTGAACCTTCCTCTAATAGTAGTGAGAATTCGAAGATGTGTTAGACAGCTCAAGCTGGCGGCTAAAAACTTCATTGATTGACTCTTTCAACGTTGAGCCCTTTTTTGCATGTGTAAAATAAGCATAGAGTTAGGATAGAATTATACTACGTTAGGTAACTCAACATATACTATTAGATATCAAACTTCTTTTTGCAACTTTGCTTTGTCATTGTGTGGAGGTATTTTACCTCATACAAGCTCCTAAATTTTGTATATGTCTCCAAAGAAGATGTCTTTGGCTTTGGGAGACTTGGTGCAGGGTTTAACCAACTTGACTCGTGGACGCTTACTGCTGAATTAGTTAAAAGAAAGAAGTTGCGTCTTCAGTAACACCTATAAATTTTTGTACAACGATAAACACTTTGATCTAACACTTTGGAGGACCTCAAAATAATAAGTTTATCAGAAAATTTGCGAGTCTTGATATCCCCCGGTGGGAATACCAAGGACAATCACGAAGCTAGATAGGAAGCAAGTTTTGGTTGTGAATTTAGTCTGAGGCATATCAATTTAGATGAAAGCATTTTAGGCGTTATTATCTTAATGTCTCAAAATTTGATTTTGAGCATTGACAACCCTGCACGTGCTATTTTTTGTTATTTTACGTGTTTGATTTTTATATCATTACTATGAATTTATAACACGTGTCATTGGTATAATTCTTTGTACATAACTTTTATCAACATAAGGAGAATAATCTTTCATACAATTGCTTTCAAGGATTGTCTTAGTAAATTTGCCTTTAAAGTATGCTTATGTCTAACCTGTCCACTTCAATTACTTGAACTTTTGGACAAGACTATGGTACAGAAAAAAGTTTTTTTTTTGTACTGTACTATTATTTGTTATTTTTGTGAGATTTTTTATTATTATTGTGACAATTATTTTTATTATTTTTGTGGTACTTGGCAATCAATTCTATTTACAGTGATAAAAACACTCATAAAAGTGATAAATTATCCAAAAAAATTATAAGTCTTTTTTGTTATAAAATAACCCACAAAAATTATAAAAACACCCATTAAAGTAAGAAAATTTAGAAATATGGTACTGATTTTTTTTTTTTCCAATTTCATTGTCAAGTCAAGAACTTTCTAATTTTATTCTTTGTCATCAATGTTTCTTTATCGAGTACCCTTTCTTCGAACCTAAAAATTCAGGTCCTAGAACACCTTAAATTTTCTAAGTCATCATTCCTTAGACAGTCAATCGCTTCTCTCTCGATCATCTGTCAAGTCTCAGTTCCACTTACACTGTACTCGCTAACGGACACGTCAACTCAACCTTGTCTTTCTCCTTGAAACAGTATGCATAACCTTGATTAAGGCTTCAATACCCTTTATGAGTGTGGTTTGAATCACCTCCTCTATTTTATAATTCTCATGTCAATAATTGGAAGTAGAGGTCAGACATCAAACGATTGTGAGTATTCGTGTTCGAGTATTATATTGTGGGTTCGAATATGAAGCAACCTTTTGTACTATAATTAGTTAAACCATGTATAAGGTGTTGAATTTGCCAGTGAGATATCCACCCACTTTCAACCAGATTCCCCAATTGTCTAGGGTGGTTCTTGGTGGTGTAGTTGATTGGAAGGGTTTATGTAGTTTTATGTGGATAAAGTATGTGGTAGGTATGTTAGTTGTGAAGGGGGTTGCATGATTGAATAGTAAAATGACTTTTGCTTATGTGCTGTCTTGAGGTTCATTGAATAGGGCTCCTTGAAGGAATTAACCGGGCTCCTTGAAGGAATTAACCAATGTAAATGTGTGTGTGTGAGAGAGAGAAATATCGATCTTAGGTTGCATCTCAAGGGAAGAAAGTGGTCACAACGACTATGGAATTAAAAGTGTTATATATAATATATTATGGATGAGAACACTATCTATACCATAAACTTTTAAGGGTATGAGTGTCAAACATAATGGCATGCTAGGAGATAGAACTCTAGAGTTGGAGTCACGGTAATATTTGATCAACTATGAGTCAGTCTCTACCTGGTAATGATGCATTGTAAAAAGAAAAGAAAATGTTACAAGCCATTGGATTTTTTTATGAAGTAGGATAAGACATGAGTCACGTTACGGAGTAAGACCAGACACAATGCTTACATAAAAAGAATAGTGAATCAAACTCGAAAGGGGAAAATTAAGTCTGATATGGGTCACATTTTCTCGAAACAAGTGGTATCGGAGCTATTTTAAACAAATGCTCCCAACACCATGTACTTACAACAATGATAATCGTTTGAATGGAATAATTACAAAAGATTTAAAGTTACCGAACTTGAAACATATATTCTCAATCTATTTTCCGAAAGGTTATTCTCAATCTATTTTTCTGTCGTTCCATTTTGTTTTAAATTGTCTATGAACTTGTGGAAAGACTTGGGATGCAACCCAAACAGGTTAAGCTTAACCAATTCAAGTTTTAGTTTGGGATTAAAATTTGGACTCAATTGCTTTATTTTGAATTTAATTATTAGATCAAACTACTCGAATTGAGCTCAACATAAAATGTACCAAAGAAATTCAAATTCGTAACATATCTATTTAATAAAACAGGACCTATTTTGAATTCTTTAACTTTTTTTGTGGCTATAGAGTGTTTAAGCTTGTGCCAACTACTTTTTTGAGTTTAACGGCTGACCACCGTGACATGAGCTGAGTTAGAGTATGTCTTTAAGGGTATATTTAGATCATGGGTAAAAAAGGAGAACTCTAGTAGGATAGGATAAAAAAATATGTGAGACTAATATATTCCACGTTTGGTAAGTAAAAAATGTATTGAAAATTCTAGTTGAATTTTATCCTAATTTAGTTTGAAAAATCAACTTTAACCCATTTACACGGGTTAAATGATACCCTTGGGGGGCTGGGATATTTTTTGCCAAACAAGATAACTAATGGAAATGACCGAATTGCTCTGTTGTTTTCTCTTTCTTCCCTCTCGTCCTCTTGTTTTTTCACATATTTAATTTTTTTTTCAACAAATTTATTTTGTCAAAATAAGGCTCTGCCGACATACCTTGCTTAAGATGACCAAACATATTCTCTAAGAAAACAACTAATTTAAATAACAAACTAACTCTGATAAAATAATATTCTATTTGGACTAAAATTTATTAACAATTAATAATAAAATAGCTAATTAATGATAGCTTGAGTTAATTCTCAATAGTCCTCGTAACATAACTGTTTAGAGGATATGAAATTACAACATTTTTAAAAATTATATGTAAGAAAAATTTGTTTAGAATTGGTCAAAGGCTAATTTATAAACTAAACATGGTGTTAGATTGAATAAGTTAAAGACAAAATAATATCATATTCCATCACCCTTCCCATGGGTCCCACAAAAATGTTTATGTGTTATCTTGAATCCTAACTAGGTGTGTCTGAGTTGGATAAGAAAATATATTTTTTAGATCTTCAATCTAGTGCAACCCATCATCCAAACACACCGTAGAAGAACAAGAGTGATTAATCTTTAGGGAGTGACTAATCTTTAGAGAGTGTAAAAAATAAATAAACCTAAGACTTCTGGGTGAGATGACATGAGCTGGGTTAATACAAAAGTGATTGAGATTCACTCAATCTACTAACTCAAAATTATCACCAAAAAATTTCTCCCCCAAATCAATCAATACTTTTTCACGCTAATTAAGATAAAATTCTCCCTAAAATTAAAATTTCTACGTATTTCATATTTTTTCACGTTAACCAGGCCAAACAAAGCCTTCTCTCTCCTATTTTTTTTTCTCTTTCTGCTATTTTTTTTAAATTGTGGGACATGAACTGATTTTGAATTATTTAATTATAAAAATAAATAAATAATAAATTATTATTTCGTCTACTCATACTACACAATATTCGATTTATTTATACTACCCACGGGTTATTATTAGTAATGTTAATGTTGCAAATTTTTTGTGGGCCTTTTTTCACTTAGAATGTTAAATTTATACTTCCTCATTCAGCTTGAAAAAGCCGAAAGCCATATTGATAATTAAGCCGGTTAAGATTCTTGGAATTCTTGTTTTTTTTTTTGATCAAGTCTTGGAATTCTTGTTTACCAACTTGTTTTACATCTACTTGTATTAACCAGTCAACCCTCCATGTGTCATTTAATGTTGGTCCCACTTGTCACATGTAATTTACTAAATTGGAATTTTCAAGCATTCACATTACAATTTATTTCATGTGACATTGCTATTAAATGTTAGGATTTGACATTGATCGTCGTGTTGGGTCAGCTGTATAAGTTGTGTAGTCCAACCGTGTGAAAATTGACTCATTCATATGGGACTTAGTACACATTAAGTGAGTCGAATAGGACCAACCCGAATATAATCCAAATTCGATAACATTAGGTTTATTTCCAATAACTTCGTATCGAATAAGTAGATCGTGTTAAAAAATTTTAGTCATAAATCTATATTTTATACATTTTTTTTGGGTTATGTGGTTGGATAGATGTAAACATGTAATTTGGATCATTTTAATTAGGGATGTCGTGTCTCGTTATTATTATGTTATGTCACTTTCTGTTGTGTCATTTTTGAATTATGTCGTGTTTGTATTTGTTGATTTTGTACAGTAGATAATTAACACCACTATCATAAGTTAAAAGATAGGAATTAAAAAATAAGAAATATAATGAAAATATTACACAAATATATAATATAGTTCGATATATACTCACTGTGGTACACCATACCTACCTCCATGGAGATATATTATTCACTGAAAAAATTAGTCATCTGATAACTAATTACATAATACTCAACCCTATTTATAGGGATAAAATATTATAACCCAATATAATTTGAATACTGTCTCATTTCTATGTTTCGTCACTAATAAATTTATTCATTTTTTATTAAAACTCTTTGAATACGTTTTCTATTATATCCAGGTTTCTTACATTGATTATCCAACAAACTTTCCTTCATGACAATTAGATAGTTTTGGTCAAATTCTAACCGTCTCCCTTGAACCAAACTCTTTAAATTTGATTATGCCTTAAGATTGGGCTTAACACTCTCGATTCTCATCCACCAATTTTTTCAAGTACCACGTGCAAACTTGTTCTTCTGGGTTGTCATAATCTTCTCTGTTTTTCAAGAACCTGCGTCTTCACTTGCATCTCTGTCTGCATCTTACCTCTCAAGGGTCAATACTTTGCCATTTAAAGATAAAGTCCAATAACTCGTAACCCACAAGACACCGCATCATCATTATTGGGGTTGTCTACCCAATAGCTCTTAAACTATTGGAATCTCGTGACTTCAACTCTAAGAGCCAAAAAAACTTGAAAAATTACGTGTGGTAATTCTTGAAATCCAAACAATCTAGAAGCAACTTAATCTCTTGTTTGGCTTTATACTAACTTTAAATTTTTCCTTGTGAATCTAAACACTAAAAAAAATAAATTCAAGATGACGTCTTTAATGTACACAAGACAAAATTAATCTTCACAACACATCATACACACATGGCAAGAGAGTCTTCTTCAACATGAATACCAATTTGATCATTAAATCACCAATAACTTATTTTGATTGTTGCATCAACATCATCAATCTAGTTCTGATTGTTCTATCAAGATCATCAATCTAGTTTTGATACCACTTATTAATTTTGTACATTGAATAATTAATATTAAAATCATAAGTTGGAAGATAAGAATTCAAAAATAGGAAAAGAATAATAAAAATATGACACAAATATATAATGTGGTTCAATACAATCGACTCACATTGGTACATCGATATATTATTCACTGAAAAAATTGATCATTTGGTAATTAATTAAACAATATTCAAGCCCATTTATAGAGATAAAATATTATAACCCAATATAATTTATATACGGCCAAATATGTATATTTCTTATCAAGTCACTAATAAACATATTCATGTTTTATTCAAACTCTTTCAATACGTTTTATATTTCATTCATAATTCTCATATTGATTATCCAATAAACTTTCATTCTTAGCAATTGAATAAGTTGAGTCAAATTCCAACAATGTCAATAAAAAAATATTTAATTATGTAACATATTAAATGATATTATATAAAAAAATTAAAAATTATAAAATATTAATTATATTATTCACGTGGAACCTTATTATGATAAATTTTTTTTTTAATATTTATTCCACCTTTTCCGGTGACTAGTCGGACCTACATAAAGTATGCCAAGTTGATTCAAAAACATCTTCCAACCTTCTAGGCTTTTTAGAATCCCATACTTTCACTAGTGTTACATGTTACTTGAGCTAGGGACAGGTAGGACGTGCTCACTTTTTATTTTTCTTTAATAATGGACTCATTTCTAAATTATATTATAAACTATTTTTTTTAGATCTCCTTTATTAATTAAATAAAATGAGATACTCATTACTTATATAAAAAAAAAAAAGGGTAAATTACATTCACACCCCCTACATTTGGGGTCTTAGTGTAATTTTTAATATGTGAGGAAATGTCTGTGCAATAAAACTAAATGTTAGGGGGTCTAAATGTAATTTAATCCTATAATATAATAATAGATTGCGTTGTAGACAGAATCATTATTAAGAAAAGAATTACATCCCATCCTCAGCAAAAGAATACATGTACTCCAAGGTCCAAACATTTGCATTCTGAAAAGCGAAAAGTGCTGTGTTTGCGCGTTTTTAGTCTCATCATCTACCAGAATATTCATAAGGTCTCAATCAATTATATTTTTAATCCAATTAGAGATAAATCATTTACGTTCGAATTAAAATATAAATAATTTTAAAAAATTATCAAAATTCGAAATAAAGACGTTTAAGTTTATAATTTGTCTTTATTATCACTTAAACTACTCTGTCGAGTTTAAGATATTTTCATCATTTCCTTAAAAGTTCCACAAATATAAAATACTAGTGAAGACCAATGTGATGCATAAAATTATATCGCATCAGATTTTATTATCCTTTTCACTGCATAATCTTATCTCTTACTCTATCATTTAAGGAGTAAATTATAAAATTAGACAAATAATTATAAAAATTTGGGGTGATAGAAAATAATTTTTTAAAAAAAATTAAAAAGAGGAGTTATTAATTAGCATAAGGGTAATTATACCACACGGTGAAATATAATTGGATTGAATGTATTAAAATAAATCAAAATTCTAAAAATAGAGAGGAAATGCCACCCAAGGTATCTTCTACCTAATTTGTTTGTTATATAATATGATATAGAATTTCGAACTCACTTTTGTTAGTGTCTCGTCTCAAACTCAAGAAACAATTCGATGTAATCACTACACCGTCTTTTCGATTTCTTACCATTATGTGGTATCACTCATAAATTATAAACAAATTTATAGGAGTATTGTATTCCAACAAATTTTATAATCACCGATAAATTTTATATTTAATAATTATCATGTACGATTAGTTGAGTTCACTTATCTCACTAATTTCTTTATTATTAGTCAAATATACTAAGTGACAGTCCATTTCATTGAATATTTACATATCACATTAAGTAAACTAGGACTTAAATCCTACACATCTTGAGCATACCGACTGCGTTTGAATTACCCACAAGTAAGTAAATATTTTTATCTTTTATGAATATCTTAATCTGGATGATCTGTCTTTAATTAGATCAAAAAAAAAATTAATTAATGTGCACATAAAATAGTCCGACCACTTCTAACCGTTAAAAAAAAAGTAAAGTAAATATTCAATACAACGGTTCCGCCTTGTCACCGTGGCCAAAAAGAATAAGGAATAGTTCAACCTAGTCTTTAGAGTTAATATACATGCGAGGCTAGAGGTCCTTTATGATGGCAGTAACTTCAATTCTAATAAAGGCATCTTTTGTCACTTCAAGCCAAGAAATAGGAAACTTCCCTTCTAATTAACAACCCTCAATTAAAATATCAAAAATAATTTTTAGTATATTACCAAAAAACCCCTAAGTTTAGAGTATATTATCGATTCACTTGGCAAATATTCTACAAATGAACAAATTTATTGCATCATAATTCACTTCTCTAACTTTTATTTTTCAAAAATTAGAATTTGATTATTAATTCGACAAAATATTACTTAAGGAGGTAAGTTCCACATGCCATGAAATGGGAAAAGTAATGCATTTACTATATCATTCTTTGTATTTTATCGTAAGCGTATAAACCACGTTTACATGTCACATTTGTAAAAAAAAAAATGATATTTAATTGATTTTTTGAGTATTCATCATACAATGATGATATAACACTATGGGCTCGTTTGGTTGCCGTATTAGAGATGGACGGATTAAAAAAAATAATACAGGCTAATACAATACAGATGGATAAAATACAAGATTAAATAGGGTATTAGAATAATACGCAATTTTATCTAGTGTTTGGTATACATAATATAAGCGTTGGATAATAATTATTTAGTTCAATACGTTGTTTGGTTAGAGAATTATTTGATCGTACTAATGTTAAATTAACAAAAATAACCTGAATCAATGTTTGTTACATTGATGATATTTTGATTTTATCAGTTGGGGGGTTATAATAGTAAATGTGTAAAATAATACGTTTGAGTTGGATTATAATACCACCTCTTTTGGTGGTATTAAAATACTTCCATAATACAGGTATAGCGTATAAAAAATATACGATAAGTATACGTTTTTGAAATTAATACGGTATCAAATTTGCTTACCAAACAAAGTATTAGGCCCGATTAAATAAAAAATAATACAATCCAATATTTAATCCTCTCATAATACGTCTACCAAACGAGCCCTATAATTTCTATTCAACATTTAGTTGATTTCGCAAGTATCAAAATTGCTCTCATAATTAGTCCATCAACTGCACCTCATTATTTTCTTCTTCATAATAAAAAAAATTTATTCCACGGTCTCAAATGGACTCATTTAACGACTATTAATATCTCTGTCAAAATCATTCACATTGTATCGTATTTTCAGACATGGGTTAAAAGAAAAAACATTAGTCACTACACGGTGTGGTGGACGAAAATTGATTCTGGACGAAAACATTGGTTCTATTTTACTGTCTTCTCCAATTTTGTTATTTTTGGGACTTTAAAAAAGTAAAAAAAAAAAATGGAAGATAATATATAAATTTGGATGAAAAAAGAGATGATAAATAGGGTGAGAAGATAAATAACGTGTATAAATTGGATATTTTGACAAAATTCTTTTTAACCCTTTAAAAATTTTTTTGACTCTAATTTCAAAGCAACAAAAATTAAAAATTGAGGCCCCGTTTGGTAATATTTAAATTTTTCGTTTTTCGTTTTTATTTTGATATTTAGAGAAAACAAGAAAAAAAACTCGTTCGGCAACCGTTTATGTTTTTCGTTCTATCATCGTTTGATAAATGAGGGGAAAAAATTCGTTTTTTGTTTTGATTTTTTGTTTTTAAAAACAAAAACAAAAACGTTACCAAACAGGTGTGAGATATAAAAAAAAACTTGTAAAAAGGCAAAGCCGAGCTGAGAGAAGCCGCCGAGCCGTATGACAGGTGACATTATCGCGTGGAAAAGTTGACTAATCTGTTGAAAGAGTACAAAGCCGAGCCGCCATAGACTTCTCTAAAATACACGCAAATCCCTTCAACGCTTAGTTTTCTCTGACCGTAGAAAACTAATCATTAGACCAACCTCCGGGTATTAAAGAAAACGCACAAAACCCCCAATCCAATCAATCCCGGTATCTATTCAATTACCGGACTTAAAAATAATTTTTTAATATTTAATATTATTTTTTTAATAAAATTGTAATATGTATAAAAAAAGGATTTTTTAATATGGGTTATATATACGTTATAATTTGGATATGATTTTTATTATATACAATTATATAAATTTACATACACCTATACATTTAGAGAGAGAAATTTATTAAGCTCTTCTCGTGATAGCGGAAAACTAGGCCGGTCACAGGGGAACGTGAAACCTGCTGTAACCGCCAGCTATTTCCGTTCTGTCAGTTTCCCTCCAATTTCTTCCCGTAAAGACTCACACGGTACGACGCGTGTAACCACGCACACTTTATCCTCTCGCCACGTGTCCTACCTTAACTCCCACTGTTCACGTTTCGCTTCTGCAATTGAACTTTGCAACGAAACTCATTTCGATGCGACATTTTCGGATTTGTTACATGAAAAGTCATGTTTACCCCTGAACCAACAATGAAAAATGCAACTAACCGGAGAGAGGAACGTCTTTTAAAAAATGAACATAACTGACAGAAAGTCAGGTCAAAGTGAGACGGTGCGTGTCAACTTTGTGAACATTAATGCGCATGCGGCTAAAATTGTCGGATCTAAGGCAGTTAATCCTATTCTGACCGTCCACTTGAAAATAACAAAACCGATCAACGGCTCGATTGACCATATATGTACAAATGTCCAGTGCACATTAGTACTTGGGATCAAAACCTTCGCGCCTTTCTTTCATCTTTCATATCTCTGACCAGAACAGGAACCAGGATTCTTCGGTAACACCGTCCACCCAATTTACCAAAACACTCTCACAGGACTAGTCAATCCTAGGGGCATTTTGGAATCAAGGTGCGTATTTGTCGACGAATCAAAACGACGCGTTTTGTGCGCTGCAGGCATTTGGTTGAACCAACCCAACAACCACCACTTTCCTTCACGCTTTTTTGCTTTTACCAGTAAACAATTAATTAGGAAATTTCCAAACTTAATGGTACTATTTAACAATTATAGAAATAATTAATAATATTATTGCGAGGCAGAGGTATATATAAAACTATAAATTATCCTCTCTTTACTATTTTTCGGTTTTCTAAACCCATACTTGTGGATTACCTGTACTGTTCTCCCTCTCGCTCCCTACGTTTCTCTCTCTAAATATCTGTATCTCTATTTTTCACCGGGAAACCTCTCTCCTCGCCGGTAAACCGCTCGTACGCTGGTGAACAGACTCGCGTAACAATTGGCACGCAGTGTATCTGTTTCATTGATTTCGTTTTCGTTCTTTAATTCGCGTGGAGTTTGGTGACTCGGTTGGTGGAATCGCTCTGATCTCTGGCTTGGACTCTGTTTGAGAGAATGTGGTGCGTTTGAGGGCGTTTCTGTGGTTGTTCATGCCATAGATCGTGATCTACGGCCTGGTTCGTGTTGTTTCGAGATTTGGTTCGTCGTGCTTTGATTTTTTTCGTTGTTGTTTCGGTGAAGGGAGAAAAGACGGAGGCTTATAGAGAAGAGCTTAGGAATGAGATGGTATGTGATTCTATTTTTTCCGAGTTTTTGCTATTTTTTATATTCCTTTGCTTCCCCTCCCCCTGCCATTTTGTTCATCTGATCTCGAGCATTCTCTCAATTTTGCCACCGCGAATGATTTTTGTGAAGATATTCAATTTTTCGTCGTTATATTTATGCGTGTATATGTGTAGTTACATATCTATGGTTCTGTATATCTTATACTCCCATGTCTAAACATATATCTTCTTAATTTCCTTTGGATTAATTTTGTTTGAATTCTTCTTTCAGGAAATTGTAGATGTATTCGAGTGATTTAAGATATTTTCAGTTATAAATATACTCTTTTGAATTTCAAAGCAGTCAGTTTTTCCCTCTACTTTCTAATTGTATGATTTCTAATTTCAATTCACCTTTTTTTTTCTTCCCGTTGTTTCTAATTTTAGAATTTTTGGCTCATGCAATTTATTTATTTATGAGCTGGCTTTCTTCGGATGGGTCATGTATTTGACTTTTTTATTTAGTTATTTTCATTTACTCGTATTTGAATGTTCGCGGACTGGCGTTGATACTGTTCAGTCTTTCTATTGAAAGTGGAGACAATTTAATTTTAAGTGCAGTCCTGGTGTATTATCTGCTAGATTAGTGTTTTTTGATTTTATTCTGATTAGAGTAAGAGTTTTAGTCACAGAAAATTGTGGTAGTTGTTGATTTTTCAGACTTGTGAGAACGCCCATTATCGCTGTCCGAGTTTTCCAATTCAGACGTGAATTGAGCGGGTTCTGGCGTAGGACAGATATTTCAGAAGAGTTATTTGATTTTGCGGTTAACGTCTTCTGTCTTAGTTGACTCCTTAATGATATAAGCTTTAGATGAACATATTTGTTGTAGATTGAACTTTGCAGTTAAAGCATATCAAATACGTGGTCAAAATCTTATGACTTCTGGAATTGCAGTCATTTACCGAAAATGAAAGTTAAAAGTTTTCGTTTACAAAGGTTCTTAAAAAGAAACAGTTCCAGGAGGTTCAATTGTCCAAAATGAATTTCTAGATTTGCTGATTTATCGACATCAAACTTGTAACTATGTTATCACATCTTGTAGAATGATTCTATTCATTGACAGCAAAAACTAGAAAACGGTTTTGTTGCTCCATGTGTAGCATTCAACGAGGCCTATTCATTTGTTTGGTGTAGTTTATGTTCTTCTAAAACCGCCCATTCATTCGTGGACACAAAGATACAACAGCCGCATCATGGAATTAGAACTTTGCCACCAAATGATCAATTATCCATGCACTACGGTCCAGCCTTTTGTTTTTTATGAGAGTCAAGATGTAAGATCTGAGTTGCATGTGGTGATCAAAGTACTGCTTAAGTGGAGGGAGAGGACGATACAAACATCTGGTTCTGCTTGGAGCTGTTTCCGTTGACTCTTTTTCTTTCAATCTGCATTTAATGCTTGGAAATCCGGGTGCATTAGTGTGGCGATTATTTGATTTTGTTGGACTTTTGAGTCTGTCAAAAAGCTTGGTGTTACTGGATCAATCAGTCTTAAATTTGTGCACAATACGGCTTGTTCTCTATTGATTTTGGTGAGGATGTGCTACACCACCATGTGGGGTGGCCATTCACACATTGTATGACCTTGATGTGGGCAGGTACTCTTTCTATTCTTGATGGCTAAATCAAGCTGTCTGAAAAGGTTCATATCTTTGAAACGAGTGTCAATCCTCAAACATATTCTCTGATATTTTGTTGGTTACTCTTCAAAATTTTTCTGTCCATTTTGTTCCATCCTCCTATTCATGTTAGGCCAAGTTGTGTAGTGTTTCTATGGGCTTTATTTGAGCGTGCTAATTATGTGGGCGACTTCATGTTTGATTTGTTGACCCTGATACTGCAATGGTGTAGTTACACATACCAAATTGTGTCGATAACCCTTTCTTTAGGTCATCACAGGGTTGAGTTAATTATTAATGATTTTCATATCTAGTGTGCTAAGCAGAATATCAGAATTTTAGAATCCAATCCTTTAATATGAGTTTTGTATTTTTTATTACTTTTGCAGGTGGAAGGAAAGGTTTCCATGTCCAGGGAGGCTAAATTAGAATTTCTGAAGCGTAAAAGGCTTCAGCGGATGAAATCAGAAACTTCAGGTGATGCTGCATGTGTCACCAACATGATGAGTAGAAGTGGAGGAGATTCTTTAAGAAGTTCTGCATCGTGTGGCACGAGATTGCATAGTAATGTAAATATACTTGCTCGATCTGGTAGTGCTTCACACGAGAAGGATGTTTTCTCAAAGCGCAAGGTTGAAAAGTTTGACACAACCAATCTCGAGTGGACTGATAAAATTCCAGAATGTCCTGTATACTATCCGACTAAGGAGGAATTTGAGGATCCTTTGGTGTATCTCCAAAAGATAGCTCCAGAAGCTTCAAGATATGGTAAGGTCCCTTCTCGTGTTTTGACATATTGGATGTGTATAACACTTTTAGTAAATTTATCTTGTAAGTGCTCTCTGCCCACTGGCCAGTTGTATTTCTGGATAGTTTGGCTTTGGGGTCTAGCATTTGTGACCCTCTTTCCCTTTTCTCACCAATGTCTGATTTCGCATTATGGACTTTGTTCATTGAGCAAAGAAAGAACAGCTGGTTAGCATATATTGGTATTGGGGAAAGTGTTGGATCATTTGTGGCCTGAAGATATCCCAAGATGTCTTGTAGAGCCATCTTGGTCCTGTGTTGTAGAACATGAAATACATGCACGTGGTTTTAAAATATCATGCCAAGCCTAATACTAAAGATAAATATTTAATTTATATTTTTGATGTTTCATTTGTTGAATTTAACTATATATTGAGCACGTTATGAGCAGTGGTCTATTGCTGTGGTCTTCAAGTAGGAAGTCTTTCATTAACTAGTTTTTTAAAATATTGATCTCTATCAAATTCCTTAAGCCCGCAATTTCAAAATACTATGTTGGTGAAAATTGGTTCTAACTTGGGAGTTGTGCTTTTGGTATAAGGTCAGTATTTGGAAGTTTGACAGGAATCTGATTGACCTTTGCTCATATTCATGATTTGGTGACGGTGCTGTATGTTGGGCATGTTAAGATTCGGGGGTCCTTGTTCTTCTGTTTTGATGTACTTTCAGGTGTCCTTGTCCACTATGTCTAAAAAAAATTCTCCAATTTCTGTTTCCTGCCAGTGTTGAGATTTTTTGATTGTCATTTTTTGGTTGTGTTGCATGAATAATATTGTGACCGCCTTCTCTATCCTTTCAATTTCCAGGTATATGCAAGATTGTTTCTCCATTGTATGCTTCTGTTCCTGCTGGTGTAGTATTGACGAAGGAAAATGCTGGTTTTAAGTTTACAACTAGAGTTCAACCCCTTCGTCTTGCTGAGTGGGATACTGATGACAAGGTCACTTTCTTCATGAGTGGAATGTGAGTTTTTGTACAAAATAAATATATTGTTTTGTGATGGATATTTGGTCAGGCTTTGACTATGAAAGGTTTTTCTAGCAATTATTCATTTCGGGACTTCGAGAAAATGGCGAACAAGGTTTTTGCTCGGAGATATTATAGTGCTGGATGTCTTCCTGCTACGTACATGGAAAAAGAATTTTGGCATGAAATAGCGTGTGGAAAGACTGAAAGCGTTGAATATGCATGTGATGTTGATGGTAGTGCATTTTCATCTTCTCCCAGTGATCAGCTTGGAAAAAGCAAATGGAATCTTAAGGTGTTGATCTCGTTACTATTTCTCACGCTCTTTTATATTGCTTCCAGTGGACGTTTTCTTAATCGCAATAGATGCTTCCATTTATGTACGTTTTCCTGACTTGTTAATAAGAATCCCAAATTGCTATCCTGGTATCTTTTTCTATGTTTCTTTGTTGAGTTTTCTTTTTTCTACCTTTTCTTTTGAATTTGTTCATCTGGGTACTTACAAAAAAAATGTTAATCTTTGTATTTTTAAACTGTGAAAATGTTCATCTTGGTGAATAAACTGTCTGCACTGCTTTCACAACATTTATTCTTGATGTTTTTCATTGGCTTATGGTTTTAGAAACTTCTCATACTTTGATATGTTCTGCGGCGTCAATTTTCTCTTCCTTTCCCCACTCATCATAACAACTTAGTGTAGTTTTTAGAAACGGCTGACCTTGCGTGTATTGTATTCTATTTCTAGAATGTCTAATCAACTTCTAATTTTAGCTTATTTTTGTTGTTTCAGAAACTTTCTTGGCTGCCTAAATCAATCTTGCGTCTTCTAGAAACAGCAATTCCGGTATCAAGACATAAATTTTCTTTGTTGTTTTGGTTTGTTTTATTTACGTACTTCTTGAGTTGTTTTTTGACCTATTGTGTTTATTTCAGGGAGTAACCGAACCTATGCTTTACATTGGAATGCTTTTTAGTATGTTTGCTTGGCATGTGGAAGATCATTACTTGTATAGGTACATGTTAGTTCTATTTAAAGTCCACTGGCACTGGTCATATTTGCATCCTAAATCATTCATATATTATGGTACCTTATTTGCATGCAGTATTAATTATCATCATTGCGGAGCTGCAAAAACTTGGTATGGTGTTCCTGGTCATGCTGCCCTTGATTTTGAAAAGGTTGTCCGGGAGCATGTTTATACCCATGATATTCTATCAACTGACGGGGAGGATGGAGCTTTTGATGTGTTGCTGGGGAAAACAACATTGTTTCCTCCAAACATTTTGTTAGAACATGGTGTTCCAGTCTACAAGGCTGTGCAAAATCCTGGGGAATTTGTAATAACTTTCCCTAGAGCATATCATGCTGGTTTTAGTCATGGTATGATACTTTCTTTGTACTAACTGATTTGAGCTATAGACCGAAAACATGCCAAATTTTGATCTCCATGGAGATCTTTACTTCTTTTGTATTGATTTTATCATCTCCATGACTACTAACCGAACATTACTGAGCTTTTTCACCTTCTGTTTTGTTAAATTCCAGGTTTTAATTGTGGTGAAGCTGTGAACTTTGCAGTTGGTGATTGGTTTCCTATGGGTTCAGTAGCTAGCCGTCGTTACGCACTTCTTAATAGGATTCCTCTCCTTCCTCACGAGGAACTTCTCTGCAAGGAAGCAATGCTTCTTCATAGGAATTTGGCACTTGAAGATCCTGATTCTTCATCTGCAAACTTAATTTGTAACCGCAGCATTAAAGTTTCTTTTGTAAATTTGATGCGATTCCAGCACCTGGCTCAGTGGTGTCTAATGAAATCAAGAGCATGCTTGGATGTTTCTCAAAATGCCAAGGGAACAGTTCTATGCAGCCTATGCAAACGTGACTGTTACGCAGCATACCTAAACTGCGATTGCTGCTTGCATCCTGTATGTTTTCGCCATGGTATGTTAGATTTCGATGTTCACTAATTTTCTTTTTGTAGCATTATATTATATATCATTCTTGAGTCTTGCTGATTGGTTCTGGTCATCCTGGTTTTCCAATTTAGAGATGAATTCACTTGATTTGCCTTGTGGAGGCAAGTGTACTCTCTTTGTAAGGGAAGATATATCTGATATGGAAGCTGCGGCCAAGAAGTTTGAGCAGGAGGAGGATGTATTACATGAGGTTCAACAGCACTGCAGAAGTGGTGCTGACATGTTTCTGCTGTTAAATATGTTCCCAAGAGCTGCAGAGGATGGATACACTCCTTATTGCAAGATAAATTCTGTTCTGAACCAGGAACTTGCCAATAATAAGGATACGCTACAACAAACTCAGTGTACTTCTCCCAACCAGTCTCCTTTGAGCAATGATACACAGAATTTTGGGACTGAAGTTTCAGATGCTTCCCTTTCTGGCACTTCTACATCAATTCTTTGTTCTATTGAGACAGCTCAAAGCTCTTCCATGGCCAATAATGTAAGATTTAGCTATGTTACCAATATTTGGGTTTCTCTTTTGCCTGTTTGTTTTATAACACAGCACTATTCCTTCTTCGTTTCTAGGAAACTATTCACTACCTAGCAGGGATGGATTCTTTAACAGGAAAAATTACCAAAGAGTCCTATTTTTCCACATAAAGAACCATCAAGTCCTACCATGAACAATTAAATCCTACTTTCGATAATTTATACCCATAAAGTCCTAAACTCCAGCAATACTATTTTTTCTTCCCATTTTACCCTGATCATTAGAACACCATTTTTTATTTTTTCTAGTAATTATTTAACCAATCTTGATCCAAAATTTTTGGGAAGATGCAGTCACTCGTGCCCCCCCCCCCCACCTTTTTTTCTTTTGGATCTGTCATTTCTGCTAAAAGAAATTAGGTCCATCTCATGTATAACTTTTGATTTCTATATGCTCTTAGCAGTTACAGGAGCATATTAGCTATACTTCAGGGGATTTTAACTCTTCTAAAGAAGCACCTTTCCGCGTTAATGACACATCACTATTCTCCCAGAGGGATGATTGTTTGGGTGCCCGCAAAGCTAATATTCATGAACCAGAGGTTAGGCCTTTTGTGGATCAAGATAGTGATGAATCTGATTCAGAGATTTTCAGGGTTAAACGTCGTTCTTCTGCAAAAATCGAACAGAGAAATGCAAATAATGCAATGGCTTCAAGTTATGCACATCAGGTACAGTAGAAAAGTGTTCTTTGCTTTACTTTGCTGCACAATACTAGGTTCTTGCATTTTTGCTTCTCATTAATAATGGTCTCTTAGTATTTTGACAATGTCTAAGTGCATGCCATTTATGTACTGTGGATTTTATAAAACACTTTAGTTTGCTCTGTTCTCTAGTATTGTTTTATGTGTCAATTAGATACCCAATTGAATCCAGATGTAAGGAATGTTATCATTCTTTTTTTATTAAACCATATAAATAACCCTATAATTTTACTTTGAGCCTTTGACTGCACAATTGAAAAAGACTAATAGAGGATTGGGCAGCGAGGGTCAGGGGGGAATCGGATTGGCTGAGTAATTCCCTTTTTTAAGAGGTACTACTCGTGCACAAGTCTTTTTGAAGCAAGCATTACCAAAGATAAAAATGCATTAGAACCTTTGTTTTTTTTGATTGCGTCTAGCTCATTACATAAATTCTCCATTCTATCAGTTATCTCCAATTCTCCATACCCCAGTTTCTTTTTGTTCTCAACGAATCCATTGCATTAATTATCTCATCAGTTTAATGATCACTTTCTCACCTCCATGTAGTATTATTGTCAAATTCCTGATCTCATATTGCATTCTTCTGTGGTACTAATCTGGGTTTCATTATTTTTGCAGGGACTTAAGCGACTAAAGAAACTACAACCTGAAGGAAGGTGTGGCCAACTATCGCCATCAGAGTGTTCTGCAGCTGGCAATCAAAGTGGTAATTACAGTTCAACTCATTCTAAAGAAGCTACACACAGTGCTTTAAAGGACAGGTTTGCTAGAGGAACCACCATTCCCATCTCTGCTAAGTTTAAGAAACTTCCGAATGTGGAAACAGTGAACAAGTATAGGGAACGGCACAGAGATGATAGATTTCAGCATGAGTTGGGAAAAACAATGTGGAAACCACCCCCTGTAGAGATTGGACCAAAGCGCCTTAAAGTTAGAGGCCATTCAATTCTGGGGTTGGAGAGCAGATTGGATTGATTTGATCACCAGAGGCTGATTAGAATTCTGGTTGGCCTTCCTCATGAGCATGTCCTCGAACCTGACTTCGCTAACTTCATTTTACTTTATAGGGGTTCTAACAACACGAAAGCTAATACATTTGATTCTGGGAGCAGCGGGCAAGATTAACCAAGTTTAGATGAAAGAAAATTCATATTCTTTGTGCGTGCCACAAAATTGGGGCAATTTGCACGGTGGTGATTCTTATGGTTCTCTCAGGCCTGAGGTATTTTTCCCTCTCTGGCAGGAGAATCTCTCTTTCCTTCCCACTAGCAGAAAGAGTAGATTTTGGATTAGTGTACATTTGTTCTTTTAACTGTTGATCAATTTTTGTGGGCGAGTGGGTATTTTCCACTGAGCCTCATTTAATGTCAAGTCTCCGCTGCTTCCTCTCCATGGTTCTTTATTCTTTTTTGTAGCACTGGGCCATTGTAACTTTTACTATTTTAATAAAATGCAATTACTAGTTTCAGGCAATTCATTGATTTGTTAGTACGAGGCTGTCATGCATTGAAATTTGCTTTATTTACCTGTGCATTGGTTTATGGGAAATGCTGCAAGAGCAGCCTCAGTTGACTAGGCCTTTCTATATGGTTGGGCTTTCAGAAATACAGAAAGGGTTGCTAGACTGCTGGGTCTTTTGTGGTGGCTAACCATGGCGATACAACTAAGCTGAGCCGAGTACTTTTTCTTTGGATTTGGTTCGTTTATTCGTTTGGGATTGGATTGTTCAATCAAAATGGTGCTCATCTCATCTTGGTTTGGCTTGGCTAGGTTGATCAAACAGACTGAGTTCAAATATGTGTTTGTTATTCTGATAAGAAAGTGCTCTTAGATTAGTTCAGTAGAACGTGGGTCTCGAAAACTCAAATGTCATAGGTTCAAATCATCCTAGGTTGGTAATGTGCTTCTGTTTTTCTTAGATGAAATTAGACTAAAATAGTTTCATTGATTTGAGCAGCAATCTAAATTTGATCTTCTATGGATTAAAGAAAGGAGGAGGTCAAGGGGAAATTACAAAGCTACACCTGGAACAATGCCCATGTTTGATTTGGTCTAACAAAATCAATTCTATCTATGGAAGATCTTTTGATATTCCTCAAAAAATCTGGAAGAATGAGGAATATCTACAAAATTTCTCTATTCCTCCCTATCTTACCCTACCCGCATCTATATATCTCTGTGTGTGTGTGTTTATCCCTAAAAATAAAAATCTAAAAATCTAGAAACCTTAATATTTTATTGATGTTTATGGCTTTCTTATTGTGTTTTATTATAATTGTTTATGTATTATCGAATTTATTGTGTTTTGTTTAGTATAATTGATTTATTGTATTAGTTAATTAGTGCAGGTTACTAAAATTAATGATTAAAAAATATGTTCACCCGATTTTCTACTCGATTGTTTTGGATAGAATTTGGGTCGGACTAGTACACTTGATCGGGTAGGTTAGACTAAGAAAAAATTCTTCCGCAAAATGTTGAGTACGAAGATGGAATACTATAATTCCTACGAACATCCTTGTACGCAGCTATCCGTGGAAGAATTAAGTGGGCCGCTGACTCCCAATGAAGCCCAATATTATTCTGGGGAGCTACCGGAGAGCCCAACAAACAGCATAATATAGCCTCTCTAAAAGAACCACTGAAGTGAATCGAATCATCAACTTGTTATAGCAGATCAAGCCCAATAAGTCAGGTTACCATTATTAACGAGCCCACAAGCCAGTTCGTGTGAAGATAGTAGCCAATGGTTTAATCGCATTTACTAATCTCAAATCACTACCTGAAGAGTTGGAAGTAAAAAAAAAAAAAAAGAGAGAGGGCTAAAATGCAAAGCATGTATATCTCTAAACTAGGGTTTTATCGGGAGTTGAACTTGGGACCTCGAAGTAGTAACACAATTTGTAAATCCATACTACTCTTAACAAGTTCGGATAACCACATCTCAAGGTGATTTGATTACATGGATTGCAGGATTTGAGTGACTTTCTCTGTACTCATGTCAATTCTAACCTTTTTATTGACGAGAATAGAACAGTGATAGTAGCGTAAAGAAAAACAATATACTGAGAATAAAACAAAGTATGAAAAGGATTAAACAAAAGAAAGAGATTGTTAATGGGTTCTTGTCAATATCTGCATATTTCTTTCCACCACTTGTTAACAAAGATTTGTAGGGTACTTATATATAAACTTCCTTGCTCAAAGTCATTGAAAAGATTCAATATGTTTCAACCTTTTGTTTCACCTATTAGCTAGCTAGGCTTGTGAGAGGATCCTATACCTATAGCAACAACTCATAAGGAAAAAGAGACAATTACTACTTTAAGTCATGTTATGTGGGTTTGATTAGGAAAATCCACCTTTTTTTTTAAGTGTGGTCAAGTTTCTTGAGCATATTTGTGGGAAAGAGCCACTTTGCATCATTCCTCTTTTCTAGTGTTAATGGTCATATATATTGGAGAATATGTTAAACCTTTCTCCTATTTGTATTTCATATTTTTCTTTGTTCGGTAAAATTAATTTTATTGATTAAAAAACAATATATAAAAAACATAGTTCAAGACATACCCAAGGGATTTTCCCGAGTTATAATCATAAAAGAGTTATTTAGGATTCAAATAACTAGTTTAGAAGAATATATCGTTATAATCTAGAAAGCTTTAGTCCGTGTTAGGAAGATGTTCCGGAGACAAAGGAGGCTCTCTAGTGCATATTAGACCTTCAAAATTTAATGATAGGACTCAAAAAATTAGCTTTCTTTCCTTTAACTTTGCCTACTCTGAGCTCTTTAGCTCATTAACTGAAGCTACTTTAGATTGCTTTATCTGAATTTTGTTATTTCTTACTTGTGTATTGCGTGTTTGTATATTACGTATGTGATGTTCAAAAATACTGTCCTATATTTCAGAATTTATCCTAAACTATGATTTTAAAATATGCTGAGGAGTTAAAAAGCAGCTGGACTAATTAATCTCCCAAGCAAAGCATCATATATATTTTTTATTTATTGGGATCACATCTAGCAAAATCACAACTAAATTTTGTCCTAGTTCAAGGGAAGAAAGAAAAATCACTGCAAAATAAGTTTCAACCTTTTTTTATTTCACGTTGTTGATATACGTAGAACGGAACCAGGATTTTATTTGTGGTAGTATTCTTAAAGTTATCAGAAAAACAAGACAATTAAGCGGCCGATATGAGTCTCTTATAAATTGGTGAAAAAATGAATAATTCCATGAATAAATTTACCAGCAAGTTGGTTATGAAAAACAAGGAGGTACAAGGTCTGGTCAAGATTGAGTCAAATATACACAATATTTGAAAACCATTTTCCACACTAGATTCCATTCTCACCTAGTCACTATGGCTCCATCATGTTGGCTAAAGTTTGCCATTAAAATGAATAGCATCTTGTCAAGATGTCCATTCTTAGTATTTCTTTTTCAGTATAAGGTAGTATAGGTTTGTGGATTCTTAAATCTAAAATATTTAATATTTCATGGGTTTTTAGCGTTGGCATCCACCCTGCAGTGGTTGCAAGCTGCAATAGGGGTGGTAATCAAGTTTGTTGTGTCGTGATCTAATTTGTACTGAGCATACTAATTAACCATAACCTGACTTGTTTAGTTAAATGTGTTAGAATATCTAACACTGATCTAATCTGTTTAATAATCATATCATATTTTGGTCAATAGGTATCACATACGAAACAAAAATTCACATTTTATTCGCCTTTAACGAAACCAACTACTCATTGATTTTCTTTTTTCAAAAAGTAAATGAATTTCATTAACAGAAATGAGCCTACAAGGTGAAAACCTTTAACAAAAGACAAGGGAAACCTGTAAAAAAATGGAATTTGGGTGGAAGTAACTTCATATATAGAAGAACTTCCACCAAAATACCAAACAACAATCATCACAACACAAGGAAAAATAACCCCAAACAGCCAGCTACTCATTGATTTTCAATAAACTAGAATTCCATTGAGTCCAAACGTTTGCAAAACCAAGTAAAAAGTTCTCTAAATCTATGAAGATTCATGCAATTTTAGATGAAGTGACGAAAAACACCATAAAACTTCTTATTATACTAGCTGAACATGTTTGTTGAATTGTTGTGTTGAAATATGATGATTTGTTTATAACCATAAAGATGACCCGTTTTTTACTCGTATTAGAGAATCGTGTTATTTTTGGATTCATTTCAAGAATTAATTCACCCTAACCAATAATTTTATATCCGAATTCATGTCGTGTCTGAAATTGTGACTCAACACCACACTATTTCCTCGATTTCCGAGAAATCATGCATCAGTAGAACATTTAATTTCTTTCCTGTTGGAAAGGTAAATCCCAGAAATGGTTGCAGAAATTACTACAAGTTAAATTTACTTGGTTATCATACTGTGCGGCTCTTCAAAATGCTTGAAGGCTGCTTCTACTATTGCACTGTGTCTCTCACTATTCAAGAAATAGACTAACTAAACATCGCTTGCTTATATGTTACTCATACTCTTCGGTATCATAGGCTTACCAAGAAAATAATCGCGATCATAATATAATGTACTGACTAATCCCGCATTTATTATGAAAGATATATAATTAAATACATATTACTCTAATCACAATATATGCAACACAGCTGCACAATTCAGTTGATAGACGCATTTCCTTTCGTGGTGGTTATTCCCATGGAGTAAATATAGTTTAACCAACATTGGTAGCGACTCAGATTCTGTTCAATACGGTTCCTCTCCATTTTTTCCTCTAATACAGTACCTCGTGTAAGAGACACATATTTATATACAATAAATTTCACGTGATAGTGACTTACCGTCGACACAAATTGAGAAAAATTTTATTGACATAGATATAATCCCTTTGATAAGATTTCTTTAGTAAGCTTTGCCCCTTGAATTCCCAACCGGAAACATCAGGGAACACCCACAAAATCTTCAAAAAAATCTTTTGTTAGTCATGTACAGTTCAAAGTAGATGCTCTCATACATTATGAACATTCCTTGGCCATTATTTGGGACAATCATGCCATTCTTACACTGTTGATATTCCAAGATACAAATCCCTTCTACAGTATTTTTATTCAATGGTACATTTTCGACGGTGTATTAATAGAGAATTAGATTTTATGTAATGTGTACCAAGTGAATCCCTAAGAAGAACATGATTCATTAACCGACTCCAAATAAATGATATAAAAGTTTTGTTGAGTTAAATTGAGTTGTATTGTAGTAGATTAAAGTCTAAAGTTTTCTTTCCCGTCTATCTCTGTTGTCTTTTATTTTTTTGGTTCAACGGTTAGGTGTGTCTGGATCAATTTATGCACACCACAATATATTCCTTTCCTGGTTTGGTCAAATACAGGTCATCCACGTTAGAACTAGGATATTCATGATGAATAAATTCCTCATAACATGACCTCAAAAAATTACTAAAATTCAAACTTATGATATCTGAATTTATAACTCGTCGCTATCGAATGTCTTTCACATTCTCTGTAGAATCCTTAGAATTAACAGGGATAGTTGTTCTCACAGTCATCTAAATCTTTCGGTCCATGGATGAACATGTTTAACTCAGCAATTTGTGGTTCAAAGGGTGGGAAGTAAATGAAGAACATTGTGAACCCATGTGCATTTATCAGTGACAAACATTGTCAACAAGATGGTGACATCTCATGTCGGCATGATTGATTTTGCTGTATAATTACGATGCTCAATTATTATAAAGGCCAGAATTTTTTATCACACATTGACATTAATTTGGTTTTGTTAACATAATCATGTGATTGGAGATCAATATTGATCAAACTACTCTATTGGACTAATAATAGCTTTGGTTTCGCATGGAAGTCGGACTTAGAACGATGACAAGTTTTATCGTTCAACTTTTTTAAAATATAAATTAAGTTGCTTATCACTCATCTCTTTGACCTCATTATAGTGGGAAATCTTGTGAATTGGGTACCCGCTAACTGTCACAATCCTAATCCACCACTACATCAGTCTAGGGTGTATCAATGAGATGCACAGACTATGTATAGTGTCCATATCATAGGGCCGGTGACTCTAATACCAATGGTAACATCCCAAATCCTCATTGTATAGTATAGTTGGATTTGGGTTATACACTTGCGACTTTGAAATGCAATCTACAATGAAAATCTAAAAAATTGAACTTGTCAAACATTTCACACTTTACCAAACGGTAGAAGATTAGATACGACTAATCGTTTTAGATGCTAAGTCACAAATATTATATTTAGTAAATGGTTCGTCGTTTGAAATCAATAATAATATTTTGTGTTAATCAAGATGGCATTAATGTGAGATTCCTCCAAAACATCTCTCATTATATATAAACCATTGCCTAGGGACGCAGACACAAAGTCTATGCAGACTAACTTAGATGCTTCCAACCCATATTTCTTCTCTTAAAAATTTCCTAAAACAGGTACACTAGAAACCCTAATTCTCATTACCGAGGAATGGTTGACATTGATCCCATCACTTATTTATATATAATCCCTGTCTTAAAGATATGTTGGGAGTCCATTACCACAGAAATCAATACTGTCAGTCTTCCATTTTTGTTTGCTTCCAATGCTGTCGGGAACCCTAGGAGGTCAGAATGATAATTTAATCAAATATGTTTTACCACAAGTGGCTAAAAACATGCATGGGTTGATTCAAAGAAGTAAATTCATATGTTTTGAGTTACAATTACGATTTATTTGGAAGCAATAAGACTTGATTTTTAACCGATGAACATGGTTTATAAGTGATTGTATGTATTCAAAATTTACTATGTGATTTACATATAATTGTATGTGACTGAGATTTGTGTTACAATCATGAGTTCAAAGATGCGGGATTGAAGATTTCTCGTCTCCCAAAAAAAATTTATGCAAGATCTTCTTGGCACACCCATTTCCAGTGGATCTAAATTTGAGGAAAGTAAATTTGATTTTGTAATCAAATCTAGTGGAAGATTCCATGTATGGTCTGTTTGCATGTCTCCATGAGGTTGGCACTTCTTGTATTGTTTTCTTCAATGGGAAGCATCTTCTGGTTGAGATCTAATGTCTCTTGCAACGAAGATCCCCATGGTAAGGATGATGTTGATCTTGTTAAAAAAAAAAAATTTGTTGATCTCGAAGGAAGGATTTGGAGGAGTTTGATCTAGATCTCTTCTAGTGTAATTTTTCTCATTTTTTTTCAATATTAAGTTAGTAGTTGAAATGTGATTCAAAAGGGATTCATTTTGTTTAAGTGTGTCCCTCTCTAGGAGCTGACTACGGAATCGGAAAAAAAATGGGTATCATTCCTTTATTTTTGGTTACTTTTATCACATTTGTCAGTATTTTTATCACATTAATTTGTGGTATCTAAAAAATGGTAAAAATAATTACCACAACAGTAGTAAAAATATCCACAAATGTGATAAATTACCCATAAAAGTGATAATTTTTTTGTACTAAAGGAAAGTGATAAAAATAATTACTACAAATGTAATAAAAACATCCACAATAGTGATAAAAATACTCAAAAAAGTGGTAAATTATCCACAAAAGTGATAATTTTTTTGTTATAAAATAACCCATAAAAATTATAAAAATACCCATTAAACTAGTAATCTAGACGGTGCCATGCCTGGTTCACGTTGGGTAAGTTCTTTCGGAGATGGAGCTTGGACTTAAGCTCGTTAGTTTTCTTGAGTTTTCGCGAGTTGCGATTTCAATATATTGTTGGATAAAATATTATTTAAAAAAAAAGACTTATTATATAGCAGTCTGGATTGAAATGTGTCTATGGAGAAGAATCAAGAGGTGTCATATTTCATGTAAGCTGGGCCAGTTACCCAACAGCCAACCTTTATAGCTCTTGTTATTAAGCTTGCACTTTAATGGGAGAGATATTGCTCTTTCCACATATTTTACTGAAACCAATGCCCCCACCTCTCTACACACTCATATTCTTCTCCTCCTTTCCCGGGCACAAACAGTCCCCACCCAACCAACAATAAAAAAAAAAAGAATAATAATAATATTACCAAATCATAGTCCAAAAAATGTCATTACTCAATTTAATTTTGTCAATTGAGGATGCTGATTTGAATGAGCTAAGGATGTACCTAATTTTTGACATAGTTTGTCAAATCGTACATTATTTTCTCGAAATATGTGGTTCTTGTAGCTCCTAGAGATTTTGAGGTAGCTATAGACAACTAGGGTTCCGCTCTCTTCTAATTCTCAAATGATTGGAGGATCCTCTAATTCTCTTTGAATGGTGAGAATATTTCTACTTGAGCAAATCTTTTCTTGTTTCAAACAAGTTTGAATTCTTATAATATCAAATGAATTATATATGCTACGTGGATGGATCTTTATCATTCAAAGATAATTGGATGATTGTCCAATTATTTCAGAATTGGAGGGGAGCCTTATTACTCGGGATTAAAGTGAGATCCTCTCTAATATACTTTTCCTTCAATTCTCTTTTTTGCAAATCATCTGCAATGCTTTTAAGTGAGACTAATTCTATATGAATGGATCATTCACTCATTAATTGCAGATAATGCAACAAATTAAAAGAAAAAAAATATTGAAATAGACTGGAATCCAATCTTTAACCACAGCATAAATGGGTCATGGGCAGTCCACATGAACCATAACGGGTGCATACCGTAACCCGCCCCATGCCCAAGCCCTAATGGGCTTCATAGCTCATAAAGGTTGTTGGTTGAGTGTTTGACCGTCTGTTGAGTGAGCGGAGGTGGGGACACTGGTTTATCCAGAGAGAGAGAGCCATAGATGGGTCATTGGTAAACCCTTAAATAAGGGCAACAAAGGCATAGCTCACGGAGCGACGACTAAAACCCCAACATAATCAAGTGGTAATAGAGACGAATTGTAAATTTACATTTTTTGAGTTTGAATTTTGATAACCTCTTAAGGGCAAATAATGAGAAATTAATCTCTAATATTTTTTACTGAATCAGAAAAAATATTAATCAAGATATGAGTAAATTGGCTCGAAGAACCCAGATTAAAGCTTTTCACCGTCTATTCTATGTGGGAATAAAAGGTAGCTGCTTTCGACTTTACTATCAATCTTGTTTAAGCTATAACACTGTCTTCATTTCTGTTTAGCACCAATCCTTTTGTTTCTCTTTGGGACTTGGATGCTCTATGATTAGGGATGGCAATAGACCAAAGCGGGGGCAGGGTTATAGTCTTCATTCTTGTACCCGCTTAAATTTTTTTTATCCATCTCCGATCCATCCCGGGTATAGTTTTAATCACTATCCCCGTCCGTAGATAAATTTATAATCCTCATCCCGTCCCGTCCCGTCTCGTTCCCCGCCTCCACCCCGTCCACTTACTCGCCCAAACTCAAGCCTAAGTCAACGTAATCCAAAATTTTAAATAAATCTAACATTCTAAAGAATCCAACATAAATATAGAATATCATAACATAATTAAAAGTTTGTCATTTATAACATAATATAATTAAAATATTGTCTACAACATAATCCAATATAATATAATTAAAAATTTGTCTTCTTTGTAAATCCAACACAATATCATGCAATACAACATAATGTAACGTAACAAAATTCAACATAAAAAAATTTAAAAACACAAATATCTACAATTTTACAAGTCAAAACCATGAAAAAAAAATCAAAAAATAAAACAATTTCAAAACAAAAAATATTCAACAATATGTAGATTTGTGTTCACAACAACATGTATGTGTGTGTATATAATAATAATAATAATGGGTAAAGCGGGGCGGGGATAAGTGTTAGTTCATCCCCGCCTTCATCCACGCACGGATTTATACAAATATTTTCGTATACGTTCACCGTCCAATATGTATGGTCCATCTCCGATCCAAATGGGGCGAGTTTGAACAAATATTCATTTTTACTCAGTCCACTGCCATCCCTATCTATGATTCACTCAATAATAGATCACTTGCTATAAGTTCACTGAAATTCTTAGTGTAATAGTGAGTAATTCATCATTGAGAGAAATCACGAAAAAATATATTAGATAGAAGTTCAACAAGAATGATTTTTGTTAAAAATAATATTACTTAGACTTAATTTATTAACTTAATCGCTTATAATTATTAGATTGATAATGAGTCACAGTATTTATTAGAATCCGCAACCAATCTAATAATTATGGTAAATTAGATCAAGTAACATTATTGTTTTGCCAAATCTAGCTATGGTTTAATTTGGTCCCTCTTTGGGCCATCTTGTATTCAAGTATGAGTAATGTTAGTTAGATCTAAAAATTTGACTTTATTTTATAACTTAATGATATTTGGTTCATTAGAACCATTTGATCAACACTAAGTTCCAATGTTTGATGGGATTCACAATTAATTTAAAGGCCATAGTGATTTAAATCAGTAAATAAGGTCAAATTTTTAAGTACAAATATCATTACTCTTCAGGTATATGTGTGTATTCAGAACTCTAATGTTCTTATAATACAAATATGAGTAATGCTATAAGGATTTAATTTGGGGACCTAATTCAATGCAACTATGGAATGAGTTGTGAGTTTCAATATTAAGTGGAATCCGCTTCCAATCCAATAGTTGCATTGATTTAGGTGCAAATAACATTTTTCTATAAATATAATGATAATAACTCTGTACTTCAAGACAATTTGCAATATCGAAAATTACCATTGATCGTGCAATACTGATATTTTAAATAATAATTTATTTTTTATTTAATTATGTAATTTAAAATTAAAGTGAACACATATAAAATAAGAGCGTTTGTGAATTAATGGTGTTGGTTGGCACTGAAAAGTTTGTTAATTAAATTGTCTGGAATTGATAACTGTGCAGCGAATATGAGTTTTTGAGCTTAAAAACAAAATTTAGGACAAATTTATATCCTTAAATCAAAATAAAAGGAAAATTGGATTGGTCTTAACCATTGTTGTTCTTTTATAAATTGAAAATTTAACTTTTTAGTTGTAATATTAGATAGATTGTTAACTAGAAAGCTTGGGTTTAAAAAAAATGCAGTTGTGTTTTCTTTTTCAATGATTTCCATATCTAGATCACTTAAAAAAAACTCCTGCCCTTTTTAGGTATATTTTGAAAGAGATAAAATACTTGTATGTGGCTTTACAAAATCAAATTAAACATAAAAAAAATTAGGCAAGTGAGTCTACATCTTGAGTTCTAGACACAAAGACCAAGAGATAAAGATTTCCAATTTTAATGTCATGTTAGTTTTCATAGGATTAATCTGATAACGAAATTTCTAATTAAGATTGTTGACGACTTCCAATAATCTATTTGTTTAAATAGAAAAACTTGATCTAGAAGTCTAGTTATTTTCGGGATTTAGGACCCACAGTTAAATCAATAATAATAATGTTAAAAATATACAAATGTTATTAATATTTTTTATCTAAATAACTTTGTTGGGGATTTCAAGACTTCTAGTCTCTGCTCTGAATGTCTGTATAAAATTGTTGATATTTTTTTGTCTTAAGTTAAAGACTTTCTTACCCTTTCAGAATGTAGAAGCCAAAACTGACTTTACAACTATCCTTGCTTACTGCGCAGGAGATCCAACCCCATCACCGACCATTTAAAACACTACCAATGTCTCGGAAAATAGAATTTGATGTAATTATGATTGATGGGTTTAGATTTAAAGTCACTCATAATGTAATTACTCCAATTCTACAAGTAGGGTTTCATCATAATAAGCATTATGATTGGTTACTGTCTAATGAACTGTTGGGTATAGATAATTGTGTGTGACAATATAAATGTCTTATTTTTTTTACATTCGAAAATCATTTTAACCACATTTTTTTTAACTTTGAACTACAATATAAGAGAATGTCTAATATTAACTCAAATATAGACTCAAATTTACATTTGAGTCAAAATGTCCCAAAAAACTTCTCCAACCTTGAACTCAAACTTATACCAAATCAATGCAAACCTTATTCTGAACCCAAATTGAAGCAGACTCAAATTTATACCAAATTTTTAACGGTAACTTTTTAACCAATTCAAAACTAAAAGACTTCTTCAGCGACTTGCTATTTGCCTCTCTCTATTATGTTGTTTCCATCGTCGACCACTACTGAAACTTTCACAAATCATTTGAAAGGATGTAAGAAAGTTTTTTTCTTTTCCTTTTCATGTTCTTAATTTCTTATATTTTTCAAAACCCTAATCGCACTCATCTTTCATACTATATAAAATCTAAACTTACCTATCAAATTTTTCTTTGATTTCTTCGATTTAAATAATTTATCAGTAACATAATTTTAGATTACCGATTCTTCCTGAAATTTTAAACCTTCGATACTCACAAATTTAGACAATTTGTTATTTTATTTTTTCAATTTTCCATTTTTGTTAAAAAAAGTATGTTTTGTGTACTTCCAACCAGACTCATGTCAAAATAGTTATATTTTTTCTTTTTCTCTTTCTTTATCTGGATTTATAAAAAATGATAAGGAATTAGAACAATCTAAGAATTCTGTGTTGGTTTCTATATTCTCATGTAGTTTTATATACGTATTATTTTATTTTATTTTTAATTGTCCATTTGTGGAGAGATGAAATTTTAATTTATTTTATCAAATATCATGATTTTATTGACACAAAAAAAATGTGTTTTGGGAAAATAAATGATTTTTTTTAAAAAATTGAATAGATATTTGAGTTTACTCGTTAGAATACTTTATACCAAATCAAATTTTTACCTCAAATTTAGATTTAAATTTGAGTCTAAATTTGAGTTATGGTTGGAGAAGTTCTAAACTTTGAATATACACAATCACATAAAAATCACGCACATGAGACAAATAACATAAAATTTATTAGTAAATTCAAACTTGAGACATCGAATGGTAATCATTGAGACATTCCCATTTGAGTTACCTTGGCGAGTTAGAAAAACTAACAAATTAAAATGAAATTCTTTGGATAAATTTAGGATTTTGTGAAGGGGCACCTGCCATTGGTTTCAGTTCAATGGAGGGTATTGGTTAGAAAAGTAAGTGTGAGTTGTTAAGAGACAAATGCACACGTTAAAAGCTTACACTAAAATTCCTTTTCTTCTCCCAAAGAAAAACAGGGAAAAAGAAAGAGTAAAAAGCAATCAAAGTCTCAACTTATTTACTTTTCTTTCTCATCTTTTTCTCCCTTTCTCATCCTACCCCCACGTCCACAAAAAGAAACATCTCTCTCTCTATCTCTCTCTCACTATTGCTCCTCAAGTGTCATTTTCTCACATATACTTAACACAAAGGATACAACCGTTCACTTCATACCCTGTCATATCTCCCTCACTCTCTCTCCTCTCAATCTCAAATCTCTGCAACTACTCCCTTAATTGATCATCAAATTCAAACCCCATCTCAAGAAACACCCAGAAATCTCTAACCTCAATTCAAAACTTCGATCATCAAAATTCCATAAAAAGCCTCTATCTTCCTTGATAACCCTACAACCACTGTACCAACAAGAAGAAGAAGAGCCATAACGAGAGCAAGAACTAGGAAGAAGAGGTGGAAGAAGAGGAGAGAGAAGAGTATATAGTAAGGAGATGGAACTTTTTCCAGCACAACCAGACTTATCCCTACAAATCAGCCCTCCAAATAGCAAACCCACATCAAGTTGGAGGAGGACAGAAGACGAGATGGATTTGGGTTTCTGGAAGAGAGCTTTGGACTCCAGAAACTCCTCCTTCTCTTCAATGGCGACCAAACCGGACAACTTTTTCGAGCTCTCCTTGGCGAATCCAAGGGTATCTGAGCCCTACTCCAACCATTTTCAGTTCCACCAGAACAGTAACACCAATCTCATCCACTCCTTTCAACAAAATCAGTACCCAAATCATCACCATCAACAACTGCAACACCAAATATTTCAGCAACAACACCATGGAATGAGCCCAGAGCTTGGTTTTCTGAGACCCATTAGAGGAATTCCAGTATATCAAAACCCTCCTTTTCCATTTTCTCAACAGGGTCTAGATTCTTCTGTATCTTCTACAACTACTTCTAGTGCCATTACTTCAAGTTCCTTTCAGTCTCAAGGGCTAATGCGATCGAAGTTTTTGTCGAGATTTCCAGCCAAACGTAGCATGAGAGCGCCTCGGATGCGGTGGACTACTACCCTTCATTCTCGTTTTGTTCATGCTGTTGAGCTTTTGGGTGGCCATGAAAGTAGGCTTCATTTTCTTATCCGTTTTGTATATCCCCTCCCCCTTTTCATATATCTGTATGAGCCTGTGTGTTTGTGTGTGTGTGTGTGTGAGAGAGAGAGAGAGAGAGAGTGTTCTTGTATATCATTACCTGCGTCATCTTCCTCAAGAAAAATATGCAAAAGATAAGAATTGATAAAAAAACACTTATTCAATTCTTGGTTTTTCATGTTTGTTTGTAGGAGCTACACCAAAATCAGTTCTTGAGCTCATGGATGTGAAAGATCTCACCTTGGCACATGTTAAATCCCATTTACAGGTAAATGAAGCACTCATCCCTTTACATTATCCTCCTCTAAAGCTACTTTTTAAGGGTTTTTTTTTCTTCTTCTTAAATCAAAGTAACCTTAAAAAACTTTTGTTCTGTATTTTGTTATATGACTAGTACAACAATACATGAGCTTTTGAAGCAGTTTGAATGGTATTTTTTTGCAAGGCTGAATTTGCAATAGTACAGCCTACATTGCAGGAAGGTGTTAATACATACGTTCCAAATTCCAATGTTTCCCTGCAGAGAGGTCTCTCAAATCTTTAACACTTGGTGTGAGGAGCATTATTGCACTTCTTTTTCTACTAGATCTGATGGCCCTGCAAGCTCTTAATCAGCTTTTTGCTTGGAAGAATGAACCACCCATGTAAAGAAAAAGGTCAATAACAGGAGAGAGAGAGAGAGTGGTTCATCAATATTATCAGAGAAAAGAAAAGAAAAGAGTTAGACAAAGCCCAATGAATAGCCAAGCCGAGACAAGTTTAAACACAGTCCATCTATTTTTTCAATGACAACAAAATTTCTTCTCTTGCAGTGGGCAACTGGAAGATAAAAAAGTACAAAACACTATCATTTCGCAATGATATCAGTAATATCTTGGGTTTTTTGAACCACACTCCCGTAACCATGGTTAATTGCACACTGTCGTCCATGCATATACATACATACTACATACATGTATTTGGGTAAACATTCAGAAATGTTTTTGTATCATTTGCCGCTGGTACTTGCACTATTATCAGACCTACGATGTCTATACTGCATAGAAAGGCTATCCTAGCTGCTTTTTCTTTGTTTTCCCTCTCTCATGACTACATACATATACTGATATATATAGTGCATTTTCTTCTTTATCTGTGGGATTATTATAGTGTCATGCACCACAGTAATCACATAAACTCTTTTATGTGCAGATGTATCGAACTGTGAAGACCACTGATAGGGCAGCAGCTTCTTCGGGTTGATCTCTAAAATCTTTATAGGCTTATTTATGACTATTATTGAAGGGAACTGAAATGATTTTTGTATATTTTATACATATTATAAGTATTATTATTATGATTAATTAATATAGGTTCTTGTTTTTGGTCGTTTAGGACAATCGGATGTATTTGAAAACGGGTCATCTGGAGATACATCTGATGATTTAATTTTGGATATTCAAAATTCAAGAAGGTCTGAGGTTACAGTTCAACAGGGAAGGCCAAATGTGAATCAAGATAAGGATTATCATGGCCTCTGGAGCAACTCTTCAAGGTGAAGCTAAAAATTATTCGTATTATTGTGTTTCTTTTTATCACGGTTTGTGACATTTTTTTCATCAGTTCTTCATTATAAATGACTTCATGCTCGATTTGATTGTCTGGTGTTTGAAACATCAAAAGTAGATAAATTTTGGAGCCTCAAAACCACCATACCAGGCCTTAAGGCTATATGAGATCAATTTCATAGGAAAAAATAAAGCCTACATCTAGTATAATATTTTTTTTTGTTTTTTTTGGTTTTGGGGGGGGGGGGTCATTGGTCTACTTTGTGACCAAATGTAGTTAGGCCACTTACATCTTTATTTGTCTGTGTTGAGGATATGAAAGATGAGCTTCATAGTTATGTCGCAATTCTAAGCCCCAAGTATCTGACCTCAAGTTCCTACCAACACAAGTTTGAAAACATTACGAATCAAGAAAAACAAAAAAAAAAGAAAAAGAAAAAGAAAACAGAAGTCATGAATTTGAATTTAGGTTTTTTTTTCTTGGTTATTAGGTTTTTCTTTTTGTTGGCACACTCTCTCTCTCCCCATATGTGCACTGGATCAGATAGAGAAGAGGAAATGAAATCATTGCTTTATTCTTTTTGCAAACAGCCGGTTTTAACAATGGAATTACATGATGGGGCAATAATCTCACTCTCCAGTGGTTGAAAAGGAAGTAGTAAAGGCAATATACCCTCCTACCACTTCATGACTAAATCATATTGACAAAAATCAACCTAAAAACAGACATATATTTCTTTCCTTTGGATTTTGTGGGCTCAGATAAGGCTATTTAAATGGGACCCACAACTAAGAAGCTTAGTGTGAAAGCTAAGCCCTGTGATGGACCCCTATGTAGAAATCTTGGTGCAAAAGATATGCCCTTTGAAACTTCCTAGTAGTAGCTAGTCTAGTTTGGTGATTTGGTAATGGGCTATCACATGGCTGGTTCAACTTTATTTGTATCAGAATAATATGCAAAGTGAGGAACAAAAATCAAGACGGTAAAAGATGGCTTTCTTTTCTTCATTTGCTTTGTTCTTCTGGATGGCTTCCACTGATAGGAAATATTCTCAAAATGCATTGTTTTGCAGCAGGGAAGCTTGGTTGCATGGCAAACCAAGGGATTGTGGAGGGAACATAACAACTCTTCAGGTACCCTTCTCACATTTAAATTAATAGACTATACTTAACTTTGAAAGCTTAATAATTGGTGGGATATATAGATGTAGTCTTCTATCATCATAGTGTTTATGCAAAGTAGGAAAGGGTAGATGACAGAAAAAACTAAAAGCAAAGGAAATAACTCACTCATGAAAAAAAATCTTAAATTTTATATTGTTCTAGTCAAAGGCTGTCCTACATTTGAATTGCAGTATGATAAACGAACAAAATGCACAATACTAGGGTTGTGTGTCAAGGATACATTTTTCATTCCGACTATGAATAGGAATTTAGCCTCCAACAAGTTTGGATCATAAATTGATTGACCGCCAAACTCGCATACATAATAAGTCGATATAAACTCAATTAATAACAACACAAGTCCGACATGATATAAGTCAGTATATTTGACTATACAGGACAGAGTAAGACGCATTCACAGCCTATAATTAACTAGCACCCAACCTACTAAATCCACAATCAAATTAATGCATTAGGTTGTCACCGTAGATGGTGTTATGTTTTATGTCATGGTATATATGCACCACTTGATGCACGTTCATTTTTTTTTCTTTTTGGGCATAATAAGGTGGATGATGAAATATTGTTCTAGGGAATAATAATGAGAGAGAATAATGTACCATGTATATGGTGGATGCACATAAAACATGCACTGTAACAGCCTATCAGGCTTTTAAATGTACCATCTACATTACTCCTTGAAAAATATTCCCTTATATCCTGAGTTAAATGTCCTTTGATTCTCACACACACACACTTCTCTTATGTTACTGACTCTTTGTGTGTGATTTTCAGAAGGACAGGGATGCAAATCTCTTAAGCTATGAGAGAATATCAGAGGTGAGCTCATCAAGCCTATCAGAAACAAGCCCCAAGAAGCCCAATCTGGAGTTCACTTTAGGAAGGCCACAGTAATACCACTCTTTACTGGCACTAGTTATTTTGAAAATCATAATATCTCTGATTTGGGAGCTGGTGAAGAGAATCAGGTACCCACTGTGAAAATCAGAGAGAAAAGAAGGGAAAAGAAAAAGAAAAGAAAAGAAAAGAAAAGGTGAGCAAAAGAAAGACAAGGAGACAAGAAAGACAGAAAGCAACAAAAGGAGAGAAGGGTGGAAAAAGCATGCATGTCCTTCGCATCAAGCTGTGAGATCCAAATCAACATATTATATTCCTACGTAAATATGAGATCTAATTGATTATGTATGTTCTATCGTTTAGAGAGAGAGAGAGGCCTTCAACTTATGTTAAAGTATGAAGTGATTCCTGGTAATTGTAAGATGAAGCACTTTACATTTAACAAAAGAAGTATATTTTTACCAAAGGAGTTTGGAGCCCTTTATTCATTCCTAGGCATTTTCACATGCTTTACACTTTCCCAACAAAGGAAACGAAAGAGAAGATAACATGAACTGGGAAAGGAAATGAAAAATTAAGGGCATAAAGAAAATGGAAAAGAACAAAAAGAAAAAGACTAGCTAAAGGAACATTTTGATGGCCTTTTTCAAACAAATTCTCTGCACGATTGTTCATTTTTCTTTTCTTTTCTTTTTTTTTTTTTTTGTATCTGCATCAAAGTTTATGTAGTGAACC
The DNA here is from genome assembly GCA_023539305.1 of Ilex asprella. Classification (NCBI taxonomy): domain Eukaryota; kingdom Viridiplantae; phylum Streptophyta; class Magnoliopsida; order Aquifoliales; family Aquifoliaceae; genus Ilex; species Ilex asprella. The sequence goes on along the minus strand of CM042198.1, from coordinate 19,851,613 downwards.
ACTGAGGTGGGTATATGTGACATTTTTCTAAAACTTGACTGCAACAAGAGTCTCGTACACTGAACTGTCATTTAAATGTTTATGAAGTAATGAAGCAAATAATTTGAAAAATACATACGCGGGACAGTGCTTCCATGGTGGTATCAGGTCGCCATAGTGAGGAATGCAACTTATGAACCACTCAGGTTGATCTAGCAGTGCATCGAAGATTAAATCAAGTTTCAAAAGCAGTACCTTCAAGATTAAATTTATTCTAAATTTTTTTATAAACTTTCACAAGGCCCGGAAAGTTTGCAGTAAGGGTGCTTTTCAGGCAATCTTTGCTTCTGGAGGATCTCGAAATGACAATGTTAAGAACCCCACAGCACCCCATTGATAAGCAAAACTCTAACAGAACATTGATTAGAAAGAATTTAATGAAAAGTTTGGAGCATGTTGAAGATAAGAACATGATGGTTCCCACCAATGTCTTGTTCATTAATCTGATGTTTCTTTCTTTGTGTACAAAAAAATAATGTTTTTGGCACATTTGAGGCCAGAGAATGCTAACTGTCCGAAGAAGAAATTTAATGTATCATATCTAGGATTCAATAATGCGCCCGGGCATCCATTGTCACTTTCTTGTTAGAATTTGGCCTCGTTTGCAAGTTGGATTCAATCCGAATCAAAAGCTAAAGCTCAAGCTCATAATCATGTGTTCTATATATTTTTATTTGCTCAGTTGATGTGGGATGGTTTTTGTAACCTAAAGGTCACGGATTCGAGTCGCAGAAACAGCATCTCTACTTGCAACAGTAAAATTGTATACATTTAACTTTTCATAACTGCGCAATGACGGAAACTCCGTGCATTGGGTATGCCTTATGTGGGATGGCTTTTGTGGCTCTCTGGTATCTAACACTTATAATGTAGAATTTCACTAGAAAGTTTGTCATTAGCCATTTTCAATTGAACAAACTAAAAGGGTTTGCCAACCATACCCACTCGCTATAGTATGAGAATGAGCAAAGCTCAAGTACCCTTGTGATTAGTCACTACAATTTTTCCACCTACCTTTAATATTAGGAAGTTCACATGACTAACAACTCCATTGAACCAGCAATCAGGTTGGGTCTCGGGTTCACGTTACACAACTCGAGTTAGTGAGTTCAGGTTCAACCCGAGTGAATCCAAATTCTAACCCAAGTGATGTAACTTGATAATCAAATTCAACTCAACTCGATGCCTATGTGAACTGAATTTGAAGCTCAGTCCAGAATGTGTAACATGTGAATCAAATCTTCCAATTTTAACCCAAGTTGTGTAACTTATGTTCAAAAATAAAAAACATGGGCCACATTTTGATTGTAGGGTTAGGTTAAAACTAGATTGAATTGAACTTATATCAAATATTTTATAATTTGGGTTGAATTCATTTTAAATTTCCAAGCCATCCAACCCATCC
>CM042198.1:19835805-19849769 GCA_023539305.1 Ilex asprella | reverse complement strand
GTCAATAGATTTATCACAATTCCCTTGAAGTGACGGTTTTTATTTTGAACAGAAAGTGGCGGTTGCTTCTCAAATAAAAAAAATACAAGTGGGGTCCACACTTTTGATTTTCTTAAGACAAATAAGAGTAGTGGTTGGGACCTTAGGCTATTTTTAATTCTATATTTTATACAATTACAAGGGTATTTATGTAATTTAATAAATTTAAATTTTCTTTTAATTTTTTCCTCATAAATACAATTCAATAAAAATCTTATTTCTCCTATTTTTTTCATAAGGAGGAAAAATAAAAAATGCATTCCTACTCCCTTTCCATCCATTGCACCAAACATATCATTAGTTTTGCCTGGACCTTTGACCCCAATTAAAAATAATTCAACATACAAAAAGAAAAAACATATACACTATCATATATCCAATAAATCCAAATAACCTTTATCATCGAAGTCCCTAAACTATCCCTTATTTCCAAAAAATAATTTTGACTTGAGAACCATGTTTTTCTTCTTTTTTTTTTTGGAATCAGTGAGATAAGACTGCAATCCTCCAAATTCAATGTCCGTCATGTCTTTTTAATAACCACACAATCACTTTTTTTTCAGCTCAAAAAAAAAGTCCTCACTTGCCCTTATCACATGACACCTTCCTAAATTTACTACAATCAACAATTGATTTGAAGGTCATTGTGCTGTGTATCTAATGATAATGATGATGCATAAATTAAATTTGTACATCACTTATTAGATGAACAGTAATAAATATAGTAGTAAAGTGGAGAGATAGAGATGCAAATAAGACAAGGATTTATAGTGGTTCAGTTAACGTGATCTATATCCACTTTGAATGGCTAGGGTCACCGGAATATCTTATTTCTTTAAGGAGTATAGGGAGAGCAACGAGTTGCAAGCTGAGAGATATAAGAGAGATGTACTTGACTGAATGTGATATGCCCCCAAGTGTTGACGGGACTTACAATTTATAATCGTCTTCCTGACAGATTGATACGACTTATTAGTAACAAAGTTACTAATTTGGTGGAGCTGACGGCTTCTTCTCAACGGATGGGCAGTTACAGTACTCTCCATTAGATCCGGTCAAAGATGGCGTGGTAGTTGACTATTTTCAAGGCGGCGTGGATGAGACTTTTGGATGATACTGCATACTCCCTTGGTAATGTAGCTCCTCTAACCATGACGAGTTTGACCGGGTGTGGACCCCTTTGGGTTGGAGTTACTGGAGCTCTCTTAAGTTGAACTCTTAATTTAAACTGGGATTACAACATGGGTTTGGCCCTTGGGCTTGACCTATCATTTTTCCCCCAATGCCTTGTGTCATATGGTACTTGAAAAATAGGGCATTCGGTTGAGTTTGGATTTTGGCTGAACACACAACTGAAAAAACTTCAGAAGGCCTAAACATATGGTTCTAAGCCTTTTTTTTAGATTATAAACAATGTTTATCATAGACAAAGGTAGTAAGCTATGTAGGGCTCGTCGAGAACTTCGATTTGATATATTATGGGCCTCATTTGGAGAAACAGATCAAAAGTTATAGTCACGGGGAAGACGCTACTCCAAGGAACTGAGGTCCTTGCCATTGAGCGAGCATCATGGTGGAGGTGCTAATGACATCGATGAGCAAGCCCCCATGGGCGTTGTCTAGGTCAAGGCACCTGGGGCATTCTTGGGCGAGGCGGTATAGGTGCCCTCTATTGAGGCATCATGGGTGACCTCAGACGAGGCGCCATGGGCGTCCTCGAGTGAGGCGTCGTGTGGAGAACTGGTGGAGGCTCAGTCTGACGGGGTTGAATGTTGAACTGATCCTACGCTTCTAAGTGTTGCACAAGAATATACGGATGTGAGGGAGGCGTTGGGCACTGAAACCAAGACGGCTGGGACAGAAAGGTGGGGCACCCGAGTGTAGGCACCATTGGCATTGGTCACTAACTGTAAGGCCCATATAACGTTGGGCATTGCTGGAGAGGCACCTATGGTGTTGGGTGCTACTGAAACAGGTGTCAAATCCTTAGTATTAGGAGCACGCAGACCTTGTTTGCACTGGGTGTTAAGCACGAGAGTTGCGGCAACGAGGCGGTGGTGTTGAATGGATGTGACCGAATTGTTGATATTTAATCTAATGTAGTCCTGCGTGTTGCAGACGGCCTGAGTTTTAAAAGAATGCCTAGAGATGGCAAAAATAATGTTATTCCAACATCAAAATATCTAACATGGTTACTTGGAGAGAGAGACAAAAAGAGACAGGCTACTTGCGTAAGAGCAAAAATAGGGTTTGAGGATTGCTCGTAAGAAAGCTACACCTCTTCAGATCAAGCTTTTGGCGACCCATATGAGAGTCGCTAAACTGGAGGTAGGATGCCTATTTGAAGTAGAGAAAATGTCAAGCTTTTGGTGACCTGCGAGAGAGTCGCTCAACTAGAGATATAGGTTGTCTATTTGAGAGCAGAGCAGAGATAGTCCAAGCTTTCGACGACCCCTGAGAGAGTCACTAAGCGAGAGACATAGGTTATCTGCTTGAGAGCAAAGTAGAGATAGACCAAACTTTTGCTGACCCGTGAAAGAGCCGCTAAGCTGGAGACATTGGTTGTCTGCTTGATAGCAGATTAGAGATAGGCCAAGCTTTTGGCGACCCGCGAGAGAGCCGCTAAGCTGGAGACATTGGCTACCTACTTAAGAGTGGATCAGAGAAAGGTCAGGCTTTTTGCGACCCGCGAGAGAACTGTTAATCTAGAGACATAAGTTGTCTGCTTGAGAACAGAGCATAGATAGGTCAAGTTTTTTGCAATTCGCAAAATAATTCACCTCGTCTGGACCTGTTGATTTGCTCAGTATTCATATATTTTTGAGCTTTTAACAATAGTTCTGTCATATTCTTTGGTGGTCACTTCATTACTGAAAAGAGAAAACTTGATGAGCGGAGGCCTCCCAAAAAGGCAGTCATGGTGACTTTGTCATTGGGCTCTTCAATTTGGAGAACCTCCTCGTTAAAACGAGTGAGGTAACTCTTTAGACTTTTGTCTCGATTCTATTTTACGTTGAGAAGATGGGTGGCAGATTTTTGCTGGCAGCGTCCACCAATGAACTGTGCCATAAAGGATCTGCTCAGTTCAGCGAATCAGCCTATGAAGGCAGGGGTGAGTTTGGCGAACTATTGTCGCGTTGATCCCTTCAAGGTAGTTGGTAATGTCCTACACATAATTTTGCCGGGAATGTTGTGTAACTGCATTAAGGTCTTGTAAGTTTTGAGGTGATCAAGTAAGTCATTTGTACATTCGAAAGTTTCTACAGATGACATTTTAAACTTTTGGGGTAGTGGGTAGTTTGCCACGTTTGTTATAAAGGGTGTGTCAATTCGTCTTACCAAGTAATTGATGGTTTCGAGTCTTTGTGCCTTCATGGCGTTGAATATGTCACCTAGCTGAATCTGCACTTCTTTGATTTTTTCGTCCCAGTGGTTGGGAGTTCATTTGAAATTGTCGTAGAAATGGCTCCACGATTTGGTTTCCTCCCTCATCCTCTTGAAAACGAAAGTCTCCACCATGAGAAGAGGGGGTTGGAGAAGGAGGTGGAGATGGAGGCCCCTCATGCGGGGCTCCCCTGTGTGGGGTGCCCATGTGGGGAGCTCCTTGACTCCCAGGGCGTGGAGCTCCTCTAACTTAAGGTTCTCCAGGTTGTGCTACTCCTTGTTGTCCAGCGAGCATCAATTGCAAAATTTGTTGATTTTGAGCTATTAGATGTTGCATTGTCTTAAGCCTCTTCTATGCATTTTTGGAACAGGATTAGTTTGTGGAGGAGCAACCTCCTCCTCTCGTTGTAGAATATATTCAAGCTGATTCATGAATCTGGTATTGATCGCCATAGGTACAACAAGAGATGTACTTATGTGAGAATTTTGTCGTTTTTCACATACGACATCAAACTAATGATGCACAAATTGAGTTTGTACACCACCTGTCAGATGAGCAGTAATAAATGCAATAGTAAAGTAGAGAGATATATAAATACAATTAAGACAAGGATTTATAGTAGTTCGGTCAACGTAACCTACGTCCACTTTGAATGGTTATGGTCGTCAGAATATTTTATTATTTTAAAGAGTGTAGGGAGAGCAAAGAGTTACAAGCTAAAAGAGATGTACTCAACTGAATGTGATCTGCCCCCCAAGTGTTAGCGGAACTTATAATTTATAATCGTCTTCTTAACAGATTGAGACTACTTAGTAGTAACTAAGTGACTAATCTAGCAGAGCTGGTGGTTTATTCTCAACGGATGGCCAGTTGGTGCTCTCCATTATATCCGGTCAAAGATGACGTGGTGGTTGACTCTTTCCAAGACGGTGTGGATGAGACTCTTGGATAACCCTGCATACTCTCTTGGTAATGTAGCTCCTCGAGCTCTAACGAGCTTGACCGAGCGTGGACCCCTTTGGGTTGGACTCACTAGAGCTCTCTTAAGTTGGACTCTTAATTTAAACTGGGCGTACAACATGGGTTGGCCCCTTGGGTTTTGACCCATCATCTAATATTTTTTTCTGTTTTTAGATAAATTATTAATGAGTGAGAGACTCACACACACATATAATTATGTTCACTTAATTCATGATAAATGATCTATACATATGTGTGTATATGATGGTACCAAAAAAATATACCATCGGACAAGTCAAGTCAGGACAATATAAGTCGAGTAAGTCCGATTAGCTTAGACAGGCCAAGTCAGTTCAGTTAGACGACAAACAACGTGGAAATAACCAGAAGGGGCATAAAAGGACTTTCATCATCAAACCCTGCATTGGGCAATAAGTCACTATTTGTAAAAGATCACATTACATCAAAATTCTCCAAATAGTCTGACAAATCTGTTATAAAAGGCAATGATCTCTGTGTAAAATTAGAAATCGAAGAGATTGCCTCAAACAAAGGAAAACCCCTATTAGACTCTCCTTCCTCAAACAATACACAGCTAAAGAATAAAGCCTACATTACAATCGAGTAGAATAACTCCTCTTGTGTGTTCTAACTCATTTTTTCTATGCACACTCAACACGCTTGATCACCTAGAGCTCATCCACCTCATGCTTCCCAAATTTATACCCATCAGTACATATATATATATATATATAACTCCAACATGGAAATGGGGACAATTTAAAGGAATAAGTGCTCACAACAGGGAACCAATATTGTCTTTCAATATACAAGTAATGTTATGTTTATCAAAATATTTAGCAAACAATATTTTTACCAAATGAATCGATAATTCATATCCAGTCAAAAATATTTTGATCAATATTTCATGGGTCCAAGAGTGATATAAAATTGCAAATTCATTTGGTAAAATCATTTTTTAGTAATCATTTGTTTGGTTTGAAGGAAAATATAGAAGAAAGAAAATGGAGAATAGAAAACGAGAAGAAAATTTTTTCACCTTTTAGTATCAAAAGAAAATTGGATGGAAAGGCCATCCATCCCGCACCACCAAAAAAAATTTGTCCTATTTTGGGCGGAAAGTTGACTGAAAAGTGGCAGCTTTCAATGGTAAAGATGCTCATTACTAATTTGCCCATTATATGTTCCAAATATTTTCAAACTTGAAATGCTTGTGTTGTTGCTCACCTTGTCCATTTGGAGGGACAATCTGGCACGTGCTCTCCGTGTGGACATACAATAGTTTTTTTATGAGCAATATTATTGAGACATTAAAATTTTCATTTGAAAATCTACTATCATGTTATTTAGAATTTTTATTGTAATTGTCAGTAATAAAATATTTTTGGGTTAAAAATCAGTATTTAATTAAAATGCTCAAACTTATTCATAAGTTTATTGTAAGGGTACAATGATAAATTAGTCTTTTATGTATTTTCTTTCCTCTCATTTTTTTTTATACCAAACAATAAAAAATTTATCTTTTTAACTTTCATTCATTATTTTAAACAAAAAAAGAGGAAAAATATATTTCATTCATCGATAGAAAGTTTATTCTTCTTATTTTTTTCATCTTTTTAATTTTTTATGCCTCTTACTCATGGATATTATTACACAAACCGCCCCCTAAAGCGAAAAGCCTTCAAGCTTCTAACCCTAATGGCCATTACATCTACACTCCGTGTGTGTGTGTGAGAGAGAGAGAGAGAGAGAGAGAGGGAGAGAGAGAGACTGCAACGACAGCAGAAGGACAGGAGTAGGTGCAGGCCAAGAATGTCAAAATAAATAATTTCAGAATCATTACACTATGATTTTTTCTCGGTCTGCAATCTTACACGTGTCATCATCTTGTTTTTCCGATCTTGACCCTCCATAGGAATTTGGCCGTCAGATCTGGGTGACTGTTTGGGGTCAGTGACTTGTGAGTGTGACGCCATTTTTTGACGCCTTGTTTTCAACCAAAAAGCTTTCATAAATTTTGAAGTGCCATTGCATTGCATTGCATCGCTTTGAGTAGCTCGAGGAACTTTTGCATGGAAAAGTAGTAATTTAAATGGCCCCCACCATGCAATAATGAAGTTTAAATATAATTCTGATTTTGCCCCCAGAGATTAATTGTATCCACATTATTGCCCACAAAAGTTTCGTTGTCTTTTCTATACATGCACCCTATAGTTTTTTAAAATCATAAAGGAATGTAAACTTTGATCACATTCTACCTTTACATCTACATTGTGTTGATCAACGGAATATTGGTTGGTAGTGTAAAATAAAGATATGAGTATAAAGAAATTCAAAGTCAATTGAAGGATATGTGTTCATATGTGTGAATGATTGATTTTCGGTGTAGAGTTGAAGAGCTCTGTGGGACCATAGAAAAGTAATAACTTCAAGAAATCAAATAACATAGACAATTAAGTGGGTCATCAGGTTGAAGAGTTTACCAAACCACTCTAATGGAATCTCTTGCTCTCTAGTTTCTATTGCTCGGAAAAGAAGGTTATTACAATGAGATTTCAAATATCTTCCTTTAGGTTATATCCTTCTATTTATATAGGGATTAACTTTTGTTTTTATTTTAGATTGTATAGTCTCCTCAATCAGTTAGAATTATAAGAAAATTTTCTATTATAATATTTTTGACAATACTCCACCTGTCCTTCTAGAAGCAATGTGACGTCAAATGTTGAATAATGATCCTGTTCGGGGTCAAACAATTAATGATCACACTCCTCATGGTATCATACTATTGGTCCACGTGTGCAAAGGTCATGTCTTTCATGGGTTTTCATGCTGGTTTTCACGTGAAGATGACGGCATAGCCTACATTTCCTCGATTATTATCAGTTGTCTCAATAGACACCTGCGAGTCCCAATATTGTCGAGGGACGTTCTCGGGTGTCTCCAACCATTGGATGAGCAACTTTCCCTAAGGTTCCTTTTCTCTCTCTCTCATTGACAACCAAAACATCACCCCCCAAATCTCCCACCAACCTTCAAAACCTCCTCACAATCAATTACACCTCCCTCAACCAAATAGAGCCAAAACGTGAACCCTCTTTGTGCTACGTGATGCTTCATTAGTGATACATTCAAGTTAAAGTGCAATATAGCAAGTGCACAAGTCTCATGTCATTGTGGAATTTAATAAGATCAAGTGTATACAATCTTATCCCCACTTACTTGGATATTGTTTACATGAATTTGCAATCGTAATACTCAAATCAAAATAAAATAATTTAATGCATGGTATGCCTTCATGTAAAAAAAAATATTATAAAACCAAAATTTGAAGGTTAATGTATCATTTATATGATATAAACTCCTTGTCAGCACAAATTACACTACACAAAAAGGGCTAAACATATACATTACATATTTATATGAATATGTATCCATATATGTATACACACAAAGACAAAGGGAACAACAAAACAAAACTATATTACCATTCTACTCTCTTACAACGCATAGAAAGGCGATATTCTCGCGGGTGCAATATATATATATGTGTGTGTATGTAAAGAGAGAAGTGAAGAACAAAGAGGATATAATGGAGACAATATATCCATTGAAAAAACTCACACACGTGACACTGGAAGCGACCTGTCACAGCAAATTAAAACAAAAACTACTCTAATACGGTCAAAGTTATGCATACATACACATATATACATACACATACAAATTCCAAATCCATGCCATGTCAGTGATTTTAGAGAGAGAAAAAATAGATATGAGAGAGAGAACTCATTCAATGATTTTGCAATCTATTGCATTATGATTGACACCTCGCTGACCAGACGATTGAGCCCTGCCCGAGAGAACCTGCTCTTTTCTGACTTTGTGGAGACACTGTAAAAAATTATTCATATTTTTTGCAGCCTTTTGTTCTCTCTCACATCAACGGGCAGCGTGGGGACTCCTGTAAATTCGAATGCTAGTATGTATCAGTACGTCTGGGAATGAGGAGGGGGCAGAGGCTCTGATTGAGACCATACTACCCGGCTCCCTCCCTATCACTGACCCTTCTTAGCTCTCTTCTGTCTTTTTCTGCCCGGCATTCAAGGCGGGCTCTCTCTCCATATATATCTTATTTCACTTTCGGTACCTTTTTTTTCCTTCCAAAAATAAATAAATTAATAAATATTTACATTCAAAAATATATAAATTTTACCCATTTCAAACATTTGCATTCCATAGATGGGTCCCATCACTTTGGTTGGATCGATTCTAAAAGAGCCAAGTTCAACCCAATACAATAAAATGATATTTAAGCCATCATGATTCGATTATCTCATCTGTATAATTTACAACAATTATACAATTTTTACACTATGAGGGGATTAAATTTTAATCATTCGATTCTTAACATGTGGCTTTAGCTCAGACAACTAAAACAAGATTATAAATCGTCACCCTTCCACCGGGGTGGAGATTCAGACCGATGAAGGACATAAACATTGCCCTTTAATGCTACGACTTGCTTCGAATAACCAATAAAAGGCCAATAATAGTTTGTAAAACTTATGAAATATCTCAATTCAGTGACCTTAGTGGGCGTAGGCCACTTAAAAATAGCCTAGACTTTTCAAATACAATTCATGCTCATGGAGCTTAGCTAGGATTGGTCAACAATTCTTTTGAAAGTGAACAAGTTTAAGTTGTCAAAAAAACAAATGGGCTTAATGGTACAAGTACAAAGCACTTGGCTGATTGAGGTGGTTCATTGGTTACTAATTTAATCCCAATTTAGGGTGCTAAATACTAATGCAACCGAACCCTTGGAAGATTGTTTTTCATTTTGTCTTTTCCATTCTTTAGTCCAAGATCATATCTCCATTGTTGTACTCTAAGATAGAAAGCGCTCAAAACAACTTTTATAGTGATCTCAATGCATTACCAAAAGATGATGAGATTGAGAGCAAGCCTTCGCAAAAGTTGCCCACGGGCAGAGGCTTGCACTAGTGGATCCTCTTTATATGTCACATGTATGGCTGATAATCAAGCCAAACTTTTGGGGTTCAATCCGAGCCTGTTAAATTTATTTTTTTAAATAAATCTAAAAAATTATTCAAATTCAACTGTTTAAAAAACAATACCCAAATCAAGCCTGAGTAGCACAACTATTTTATATATAAATGAACTAAATTTTAAAAGCTCAAACTGAACCTCTAAGAATATGTTTAAGCTCAACTAGTTTTGAATCCAAGTTAAGCATGAATAACATGAAACAATTATCGGCCCTAATCACATGCGCTCTCTAGGCACTTGTAGCCCAGTAGAGGTGCTTAGGACTTTGTATACGCTGCCAACCTCTCGGTCTCTCTCTCTCTCTCTCTCTCTCCTGGTCAAGTATTTTTCTTTTTCTATTGCAGTAAATCACCCTCACTGACATCTCAAGCATTCAACTTCAGGACAAAGTAGCATGAAGAACAAAAACAGTAGGGATTAAAGTTCCTTAATCAAAAAAAAAAAAAACGAAATGTAAGTTTTGAAAGTCGACCAAAAACAAGATCAGAAACAATCTGAGAGTACAGTGGTTTATGTCTTCGTAAATAATATACTTAGAATTTGCTGGACAATCTATTCACTTCTGGAGGAAAAGAAAAAGATTAAGCAGCTATTTATCGCAAAAAACATGTACTTCAAGAATCTAGATACAAGTTTATATGATTGGAATGAGCAATGAAGCTGGGCCTGATCCATCACACGAAACATCATACGAGACGATAATGAACAAAGAATGAAAACTTACTTTCATAAAGGCCACAATCCAGAGAATAAGTTCTACTAGTTACCATGTACCAGTTTAAACAAGGAAAACACTATATACCCCAAATTTGCAACCCAAATTTACATTCCAAATGAAAGGGAATCATTAGATAAGTGGATTTCATCAACTTTTTTAAATTAGACCCACTAATCTAATGATCCCCCTTCATTTGGGATGCAAATTTGGATTGCAGATTTGAGTTACATAGCATTGCTCTTTAAACAAAGGCAGAGATGTACCTTTACTAGCAACAATCCCCCGAGTTTTAGAAATTAACAGAAACCCATAGCATCTTACCAGTTCCACAGATATTCACAAATTCATGTCGACTCATTACTGCCACCAACAGCTCTCTTCAGATTTATAAAAGTCCTGGCCATTAAACAAGCCAGTATAATATACTGAAGAGATGATCTAATCATTTAGAGCTGCTACCACTTCCTAGGTCATTTTTCGGCACATCCAGTTCACAGTTTGATCTCGGTGGTTTCTGCAAACGGAGCAAGGAAAATACGAATTAATGGACCAAAAGATCCGGCGTAATCCTCAAATTCATCTATGACGGAATTAAAATCATAGCCTCCCAAAATTTGGCATTTTAGCAGCCTCTCATACTTTAGCACGTACATACAACAAGTGGACGAAAGCTAAGTGTGTGATATAAGATGAAATACAGGCCTTTAGCTCTAGTTATACCACATGATGAATTTCCAGAATAATTACAGGAATTGCGTTTTTAAATACTTATTTTAGGAGCTAATTAAAATATCATTACATTCTTTGACAGGGGGGAACTGTTCAACCCAATTGCAGTCAAACCAAAGAGCAAACAAAACATACTATCCAGTGAGAAAACTAGCAGGAAACCAACTATACACAAACAAAAATAAATTGAAAAGGAAAAAGAAAACAGCTCCACAGGCGGCAGATATCATCCAAGCATGAATTAATACAAACGATGGACACACCCCATTAGCCAGTATCATATACAGATACGGTAAACTCAATGCTATAACAAGAATCAAGCCAACACTCTCAAGTGATTAGGAAACATGGATACAGATATGAGAAATGGGTATAATACAATATGGATACAGTGATACAGCAGAACCCCAAAAAATAGGATATGGATACTACCGGGATACGTCTATAAATATATATATTTTATATTTATACTATTATGTAATGAATTGATAGTTATGGTTTTTAGTAATTCTTTAACAATAATAAACAGAATCAACAAATTTTTGTTTTTAAAAAGTTACCTACCAGTCTTATTAGGGTACATCTACATAATGGGCGTGATTAATTAAATGAATAAGAACCAACATTTAACTAGATTATTTGCTTAGAAGTATTTGTTGCTAAGATTATAGAGTAATCAACTCATTTATACTCTTTGGACATGTGATAATGTATAAGAGCATCCAATGTTGACTCAAACTCATTCAAATTTGAGTAAAAAACTTAATTTGGTATGGACCTCTCCAATTGACAAAAGCAAATTTTTACCCAAATCTTTGTAAAAAATTCTCATATTATCCCAAAAGCTAATTTCTTTAAAAAAATTCTCCAAACATTTTTCTCTCCTCTTTTATCTATTTCTTTCCCTCCAAAACATATCTTCTCTTTGAGCGAAGAAGAACAAACAGAGATATATGGAGGTAGGAAAAACCTCAAAAATATAATCATTATGTTAAACCAAAAAAAAAAAAGAAAAAATCAAACATTGTGCTACAAACGTCACACAAGCATAAGGTGGGGTCAATTTTGACAGTGGGATAGTAATCTGGGAGAAAATTATCGTGGAAAGCTACTGTGGGTAAGAGGATTACAATGTCTATTCAAAAGTCACACCCACAGGAAGCCGATGACCCCTAGGGTTAGAAAATTACCTCCGGTGGTGACCGAAGGGAAGAGAAATGGAGAACGGTTCAGTTTTGGCGAGGAACCCTTCTTCGCAGATCGATGGAGAGAGGAGGTTCCATGGTCAATTTGACGGGGAAGTATTCTTGGCTAATCGACAGAGAGAGACAAAGGGTCTAATTTTGGCTCAATAAATTTTGAGTAAAAAGTTTGGTTCTCCTTTTATTTAGTATAGATTTGAGTCAAGGATTGGAGAGGATTTTTAGGCCTTTTTTTTACTCCAATTTAAGGAGTGGAGATGGCATAAAACTTGGAAAACACCCATTAATCTTCAAAGTCATATAGATTTTTGTTGATATATTACATTGCATGTGAAATAAAAAAAAGCGTAAAGATTAAAACTAAAAATTACACACATTTATCCGCATATAAAAGTATCCGCGAAGTAATCCGTATATTTTATTTATTATTAGATACGTTTGGTGTGTATCCTCGAGTATGCGATGAGTATCGTAATCCGATACAGATATGTTGAGATTAACGAAGTATCCGTGCTTCATAGTTTCAAATCAAGCTCAAACATCTGGCCTTTAATGTCTTTCTCAAAAAACAAGCAACATGACTTAAAAGTTAGAGATTGTGATCATTATTATTATTATTACCTACACCATAACAGATAGCAATGTATTACCCCCCCCCTTTTTGAGCTTCAAACCTCCATCCTAAAATTCTAGAATTTTTGCTTTTATTATTTACACAAATCTATTGGTTCAAGAAGTTAACAACAGATATAAAAAATTAATCTAAATAACACAAGCTTATTTAGGAAAAACTTGGCACTTAACCCCTTAAATTCAAACAAATTTGGATTCAAAAGATCCGAATGTTAAATCATTATCTTTTAATGCGTAACATGCATTCATTACAATTTCTCCTCCATTTAAATCCAATTTTATTGGCTTAGAAGTCGGAGGGTAGCTACTAATTATACTTTTCCCTTCTAAGGTTTTCCATTTTGATGAAAGTTTTCAGTTACATTTAATTGTTCAACTATGGACGGAGCATAGTAAATTACGAACCACTTAACAAAAGGAATTATCATTTTTTCTCTTTATATAAAAGAGTAAAACATTTCTTTATATCTTTGCAAATTTCCTTTGGTCATAGTTTTAAAATACCAATTTCTAAATTCTTCATATTTAAGAATGTAAAATTCTTTATTTATTTCTTTTCTATTTACTCTAAATTCATTGGCTTTTATATCCATAAAAATTTATAGTCGAAATCTGATTTCAGATACCGTTGGATCTTGATCTGCTTCTAAAGAAGATTCATTATCTTATCTATATATTCCATATGGAATTTTATTTTGTGAAATTTTAACACCTTACAATTATAGGTTCCTTATCTCTTCGTCTGTCTAGAATAGAAGTGGATTTTCCATAAGGAGTGTTGTACTCAAATGAAGTACTTGATTTAGTAGAGATTTTTAATCCCGAAAAACTTTCTCTTGCAAATTTAATTAATACATCGCCATCAAATGATTGAGCGATTTGAGTTACCTCTTGATTTACTTCTAGTTTCTTAGGAACCATAGTAGTTAATTGTCAGTTTTCTGTTTGGTTTGATTCTTAAAAACTGATTTTTGTTCTCAAATCTCAAAAACGTTTCAAAAGTTGTTTGGTTTGAAGTTTCATTCTCCAGTTTTCAGAAAAAATAGGGAATTGAAGCATATAACTAGAAAACAAGCGGGACTTGTTTCTGCCAAAACTTTGAAAACACACTCTTTAATTAGGTCTCCCCTTCGAGTTTCCTTAGAAGCAAAACAAGCCATAGTATAAAAGGTTTTTTTTTCCTTTTGCCTTTGTTTCTCCCAGA
>CM042198.1:19807013-19830805 GCA_023539305.1 Ilex asprella | reverse complement strand
CGATCCGTATCGTTTTAGCCCTGTATCGTGACGTATCGTACGATACGTATCGCGTATCGTACGATACTAACAACTATGGTCCAAACATATATTTAAGCTGTCTAAACAAATTTTATTATTTTTCGTTCTGTAAAATTGTTTTTGAAATCATCTAACCAAACAAGTTTTTCGTCTCAGAAAAAATCAAAAATACTTTTCTAATTCTTTTCCCAAAAACTGTTTTCAGATACTATTTTTTTAGACGCAAACCAAACAAGGCCTGGATATCTGACCATTTTATAGTTTTACGGACTTCGGTTTTACTTTTTTCATATTAGTTTCAATTAAAGTAGTTCGACCTTTGAAGTTATGTATTTTTGATTTTGAAGATAGAATATTCAATACTTTATAATATACTCAACTCTACAAGTGAAGATTATTACTTCAATGCCCTTTTTAAAGTTATAACTATAAGTTTTAATATTGATTGTTAAAACATCTAATATGTTTTTATCAGTTAAAAATACTGATAAAATTGAAAAACAATTAAAGTATACTGATCCAATATTTAAACCGGATTGCATGACTCCCATTAAAGATTGATCAAAATCTAAACATCTAGCATCTCTTAGTGCTAGCATAAAAAAGGCATTTAATCCAAAAAAAAGTTAAGGGTTTTAAGGCCACTTGTACTAATCCAATATGAAGAAATTTATAATTTTCTTGTGCTTTTAAAATTTCTCTTTTTGTGAAGAGTTGTAATGTATGTCTATGTTGATCAAAGAGAATTGTTTTTCCAACGTTTTAATCGTTAAACTTTATTTAAAATCAAAAGCCCCAATACTATACATTTTCTTAGTTGGGTATTGGGGTATAATCCTAAATCCCAATTTGGTAACTTATTTTCAATATTCGAAAATTCTCTCTCCTCAAGATTCTTTACATAGTCATCCTTATGTTTATATTTACCTATTTTAAACAGGTTCAAAGCCATTTTTCTTTTTTCAAAAATTTCTGTTAATATATCTGCTTCACTATTACCTTCAAGTTGCTACTGTAATTCATCTTTTAATTTTGCTACAGTAATGCTACAATAATTTTTTTCTACAGTTTGCTTCTTCCTCCTTTCTACTCTTGTTGTCAACAATACAAGGATCACAAACGGCCTTACTCCTATCTCTGAGACACGGCCTAAAATTCTGAGGCGACTTGGGTGCAGAACCATAGAATTAGGAAGGAGAGCATTATAACACAACTATAGTAACAAATTGTAAAGTAACATTAACATAACAAAATTAAATCATAAGTACTTAAGTAACATGAAAGAGCAATCGATCGACATATATACTAACAGAAAGGGCTTTAAGCTAGCATGGCTCTGATACCAAAGTTGCAAGGATTAATAAATCAAACTTTTATTAATATAATAGATTTACAAAGATGAAATACTTACAAAGGATAAGGGTAGGAAAGGAGAAGTGGCTTGATTACAAGAGATAAAGAGAAGGAAAGGGATTCTAGAGAGAGAGAGAGACTGAAATCGGGAGTGTCTCTAGACAAGGCGGACACCCCTTTTATAGACTCAGACTTGAAGTCCAGACTTCAAAAGAAAATAAAATCCACTATTCATGACATCATTACATATGTCATCAATACTGTCTATGACCTCATTACATACGTCGTCAATACTGTCTATGACCTCATTACATACGTCATAAATACAATTTGTGACGTCCTTGCTTATGTCGTCAATGCTTCTAGATTCTTCTTGGACGGCGTTGTCCCTGCCGCCTCTTTTTACCTATACAACAAATTATATAGTTCGTAATTATCACAATCTTGGAGATTTATCTCCATATCTTCATTTTGAGGTGTATAACTTGTTATAAGGGTATAACCCTGAGAGTACATAAGGTCGTCATCAGATTTGAATGCAGCTTTTTGTCTTCCTCTTTCTTCGACCTTTTCTTTACCTTTGTCTCTTATGTTTACAGTGGAAGTATTTGCTAGATTCATCCCTTCATTTTTTACTCATTCCAAAAGTCAACATCATATGCAGTCTCATTTCTTCCATGACGGCTACTTTAAACTGTTCTATTTTCAGATGGGTTTTTCTTTTAAAATTTTTTATTTTAGAATTTCAATTGGATTTAATCTAGTACTTGGTACTATTTCTTTAGAAGTACCAATTTCTTCTTTTTCTACTGTTTCCATCATGTCTTTAAGACATGCCTATATAACCGGAATTTTCTCATTAAGAGGATAATTATTCTAGAATCGTACCTGAAATTTCCTAATTAATCTGGGATTTTCATTATGATCAATGTCACAACTAAGACTCCATACCAATACCCATACCACCCATGGTACAAAGTACTCAATTAAGAAACTTAAAATGGGTTTATCCTCCCCCTTATTTCCCTTCAAGGCTAGACTTTTTTTTTATATTCCTAAAATAAATCTTGCATTTCTAGAGGGTATATTTCCACAATAGCCCCACAAGTTTTCCATCAGGCATATAACCAATTAGGATACTCAGTAAAGGTTTCAGTGAAAATAAAAAACCATCTATGAGTTGAGGACTGGTTTTGATAATAAAAGGCATTATGTCAAACATCTATATAATCGAAATAGTTGTAAGTTGAATATGGATATCTTGTTAGTTTTCTAGGTTTAATTAAACTTAGACCCCAGTCTCTTTCGGATATAATCCTCATTAATGTAGATTTGTTATAAGCAATATTATCTGCAGAGTCATAACTCTTTATAAAAATGTTCTATTTTTACAAAGTCAGTTTTTTTAAGAATTAATTCAAAGAATTTTCTATCTCGGTTTCTTGTTACGAGCATGGCATTATCCATGTCGAAGAATTGTTTAACAATGTAGTAAGGATCTTTAACCCAATTAATATACTAATTTTTCAATATTATAATTGGAGCAAATACTGCCAGAGTTTTTAACTCTGTGTAATTCATTTGTGATTTGGCTATTAAGGCCTCCTTCATTGACTTTTTACTTCTGACGACAATATATTCATCTTCTTCTGTTTTAGTAGTTTGTCCTTCTTTAAGAAGTTGTTGATCGACAGATTTAATATGTTTGGATTCATTTAATTGTGAGTAATAAGCATTAACCTCGGTTCTTCCCCCTCTTCCTCTTCGGCGACTACAAAAATTACCTCTTCCTTTGATCATGATGATCCCTGCAAAAACTCTCGAGTCAAGAAGTTAGGAAGGCAATTTAATTCTCTTTTTACATATTCAATTTTAAAATTAAATACATAAAAAATTGTTTGTCATCAGACAAATATTTGTTTAGAGGCGATATTTTTTACATCTTGTTCAATTACATTTTTAGTTGAACTACAATCAATTCTTAATAAAAATTCTTGATTTATAAGATCATCTTGAAATTTACTGATACATTTTATGAAATCACCCCAAAACTGTATTTCCTGTTATACATGTCTTGCATTCTTTGAAGCTTGCAATACCCACATAGCAAGCTAATATGTATGGTAACTGATTGGCTTAAAATGAGGCAGAAACAAATATTCCTTTTCATAGGATTAATTCAGAAATCAAGATTCCACCCCTACTCCACAAGTTTAGCTACAGTCCGCCCAATTCCTCCTGTCTCTATTCACGGTTATTGCTCTCTTTGGTGTGCACCACCGAGGCCACCACCGGCGTAGATCTTTCCAGAGTCCGGTTCTTAAAGGAAGAAACAAAGTTCATTAAACATAGATTTCCCTTTCGGGTAGGTTTCTTTGTTCATTAAACATATTTTTCTTTCTGGTACGTTTCTTTTGGGAGTGTTGTGTTCTTACATCAACTGCGTGTGCAAATGATCTTGGACGTGTGTCCTAAGACTGCCAATAAAATTTACAGAGTAAAGGACTACGGAATTTGGTAAATGCATGCAAATCATCTTTTCTGGCGATAACACAGTACGATCAACGATTTATATATTATTTAGATATTTAAAAAATTTAGACCATGTATGTTTTAGTATACTGAACAATGTTGACAAAAACAGTTATTCACACTTCCAACTCGCATTCGAAGCAAATTCTTGCATTTGAATCAACGTCAGTAAACAAATAAGTTCCACAAAAACAAAGAACTGTCGTGGGTCAATAATCATGGTATGGTTTCAGTGTTTTCAGACTAAAATAATGGGCTATGCATGAAAGTTGTTTAATGCATGTACTTGTGCATGGTTAAATTATATAACATATTTTATAGCATATTGTTTTAGGGTTTTTTTTTTTTTAGGTCAATGACAACATATTATTCTTTTTGTATGTAACCCTTAACAACCAACTGTGCCTTTAAACGCTCAACAAAACCACTAAGATGATAATTCATGGGGTAAACCAACCAGCAACTAATAAGTTGCTTAGCAAACGGAAAAGAAGTGAGGTTTCAAGTATGATGCTCATGAAGTGTCTTAATTTCCTTATCCATAGTCAGTTTCAATTCAGGAGATATTAATATTCATTTGAAAGAACTAAGAATAAATACAAAAGACAAGGTTGATACAAAACAACAAAAGGATGAGGAAAGTCGATGCAAAGAGATAAAGTTAAAAATGGAATGTTGTATACAAGTACGAGTACGTATCCGCAAAGCAATAATCAAATAAAAAGAGGGTGATACAATAGACGGCTCATGAAGAATGACCTCAGTAGAATCAAACGCTGGTCGGAGAGCTAGAGCATATAAAATTGTGAAACAACCTATCTGTCTGTGAAACGACAGTAAACCTAAAATAGAGGATCAGGAGTCAGCGAGGAAAAAGATACACAAACTAGTACAAAGAGGTAATGAGCTTTCCTTGACTAGTAGAGATTAAATGCGAACAGTAATCCCCAAAGAAGGGAAAAAACAAAAAGATGACTTAAAAAGGTGACATTGAGGTTGACATAGTACCGACGAGAGACAAGATCATAATAACAATAACCTTTATACATACAAGAGTATCCCAAAAAGACACTGATAGAGAACGAAAAGAGATTGGATGAGTTTAAATTTAAGAATTGAATTTTAATATTTGTTTTAGTATTATTTTATTAGTTAAATAATATTTGTTTGATTAGAAGTATTAGTTAGAGTTTAATTATAAAATTGTTACAGAGTTTTAGTAGTATAGGGATTTGAGAGTTTGATCATGAAACTCTTTTAGTATTTTAGTAGGAAAGTAGTTTTTATTTTAGGAGGGGACTTTGCCTATAAATAATGGTGTAATCCCAACTATTTTAATTAGAGTGATTATGAATAAAAATTGAGTATTCTCTGCGGAGATATATGTGTTTCTTCACCAATCCCTTGCGAGGATGAGCTAAACCCCTTTCACCCCTCTTATTTCTTCTTCTCTTTCTATTCTGTGATTTCTAATCCTTCTTGATTTACATCAGACACTTAACCGAGTGATGTGAAAGTTTATTCCAACCCAAGCCAAGAAGATATAAACAAATATAAAAAGACAAAAAACACGAGGAATTAGACCAAAAGGTGATGTACCATGATAGAGCGAGCAAGGAGAAAGGATTTGTTACTTAAGACGGGAAGAAGACATCTCATTAATAAGTTAGACTGCAATGAGAACAGCATCTGCCCAATAAGACTTGGGTACATGGATGATAAACATAAGAGTACAAACAACATCCAATAAATTACGATGTTTGTGTCCGACAACACTATTTTGCTAGGATGTATATGGACATGTAATGATACCATAATCAACACAAAAATGTAAGCATTAAGCATTATCAAAACGAAATATCTTAATACATTTAGCAAATTGTACAAGAATTTCATTATAGAAGATAAGAAAAATTTAAGGTAATTCTAAACGATCCTTCATAAGAAACAATCAAATCATACGAGAATAATCATCAACAAAGATTACAAATTAATGAAATTCATTAATATTTTTTATTTTGGAAGGACCCCAAATGTCAAAGTGAACAATAGCAAAAGAAGTAGACTGATGACTCATAATACAAGAAGAAATAGAACTACGATGATACTTGTCTAATTGACAAACCTCACAATCTCACACAATAGAAGGACTCAAACTAAGACTGACTAGACGAAGCTTTTGCAGTGAAGGATGACTCAATCGAAAATGTCATTGGAGGGAGAACACAGTAGCACTCAAGACAGGAACTGCAACTTTAATCCAAATAGTAAGG
Source organism: Ilex asprella (assembly GCA_023539305.1). Classification (NCBI taxonomy): domain Eukaryota; kingdom Viridiplantae; phylum Streptophyta; class Magnoliopsida; order Aquifoliales; family Aquifoliaceae; genus Ilex; species Ilex asprella. Next base: position 19,824,626 of record CM042198.1, on the reverse strand, counting down.
TCTATTCTGCTCATATCCCAAACTAATCACCTTCTTCGTCCAGAGGTCTAGAAAACCACGAGGGAGAAAAACTCACTAAACACTGTAAAGACTTGGTTAACTGACTCAAAAAACTGGTTAAATGGAAGCTACGGGACAAATAAACCAAATGTTAACATAAATTTTGTCGGATGGAGATCAATAGTCTCACGTATTGATCTAAAAGAACAATCGGCAAACACAATACGAGAGTCAGAAGAAAGAAAATTAAAAAACAATGAGGAAATACCAAAACTATGGGCACTAACTCCCGAATCAATAATCCTAGATGGTGAAACTGATTGAACTGCCCAAGGGTGGATTTAGAGTGGGGGCAGCTGCCCCTCACTGAAATTTTAAAAATTGAGGCCCAATTAGAATTTAGAAAAATTTCAGAAGTAATTAAAACTTGCCCCCTGTGAAAATTTATAAAACAGTTGGGGTTTGGTTTATAATTTATTCTAGAGTAATTTACTCCTCGCACGAGTATCTCTCATTTTTCCTTCTCTTCCCTCTCTTTCCTCTCTAACCTCTTTAGTCACCAGCCGAATCAATCCTCCTCAAGAATCACACAGGTTGCATAGTCCATTTATCTCCACCTAGTTCTTCTATCCCTTTTTAATCATCAATTTTCTCAAAACCAATCATCATGTAAATTTGCTCGCGATAGAAGCCCTAAAAGACTCTATGGAGGAGCTGTCAAGAGGCAACCCATCAAAAGTTTTTTAGATTTTTGGAGATTTGATCATTTTTTGAATCTTTTTATTTTATGAGAGAAAACATTGTGGTCTATAAGAAAAATGTACTTGTTTTCTTTCCAAAGCATTGTTGTTTGTTAAACGTTTGTTAAAATGCCACAAACAAAAGCCATGAGGAAACGAGCAAAGTGTGCTAGTATTCATGACTACACGAGAGGCCTACAGAAATTATTCACTGACCAAGCTCAAAAGGGCTGTAATTTTGAACTATTTGAAATCTTGAAATTTTCAAGTGGAATGGTTCGTCGATGTGCATTGACCTTGATTACCGAGTATTCATACCAATACATTATTTTAATTAGTGCTACTCTTCGAGCAACCTCTATAATATGTTATTAATTCGGGTCTTCAGAATTGATTTAATTATATGGTGTCATAGTTATTTAATTTTAATACAACCCATGAGGTTGAACTATTGAAGGCTTATCTTTTTATCGAGTTTTAGTTAGTTTATATATTATTTTAAATTTTGGATCAAAGTGCTGGGAATTAGCCTTTTATGGATTATACTTTAGATTAAATTTTTCCATTAATTAAACTTTACTAATTTTCTTGTAATTGATTAAATTTTTCTTGTCTTACTTCGGTTTAATAGACTTGGAATATATTGAATTTTTTCTAATAAATTCGTTTGATTCATTTTAGTTATTTGCTCCTTAGAAGGTATTTGTTAAAAATTCAAGGACAAAGTATTGACATTAAGTCTTTACCGATCAATGAGTTTTAACTTCCAAGTTGCCCCCACAAAAGAACAATACTGGCTCCGCCCCTGGAGCTGCCACATGTGCAAAATTACATGCAGTGGCCAAACCGACAGTTGAAATTGGCAAATGGAGAGAGAAGGAAGACAACTTCGCCGTGCAACGAGTCCACCATATTGGTTGAGATAAAAGAATAGTCAGGTCATTAGAAACCTAATTATCATAGGTTAGACTTCCATGTTTATACCAACAATAATCCTCAGTATGTTCAGAAGCTCCACAATAAGAACATTTCCACTTAGAACAATTGTCAGACCACTACGGCCACCACATCGTCCTCTAGCAATGCTTCTACCATCACGACTGCCACCTTGGGTTGGATGGCGACCATCTCCACAACCAGCACGACTACTATCACTAGAGAGTAAAATAGAGGACTCTTGTGAAGGTAAAGGAGTCCCACGAGATAGAGAAGCTCTCTGAAGACTGGAATAAGTATTGGCAACAGTTAGAAATGTCTCACTAGCCAAAATCTGATCTTTTTTTTTTTGGATAAAAAACAATTATTAATGATTAAGAAAGGGTCATTACAAATAAAATACCACATCAAAGGTAGACAAGGGGTCCAAACAATGACTAGCCATGAAAAAACACACAGTAAACATAACTACAAGCTGCATAATGCTTTCTAGCTTGCCCTAATGCAAATAAGAGAAATATCTCCGAACTCCTTAGTCATGGAGGCCCAAAAATAAGTCAAAAAACGAATTATATCCCATAATCCCTCAATATCTTCACAATTATCCTTGAAAATCGTCATATTACTTTCCTTCCATATCATCCATAATGTTGCAAAGAAAGCACAACTCCAAATGATCTTCCACCTGCTATTTCTCCCTAACCCCACATCATCCCAGCAAAACATAGACTATAAATACCTTGGAGCGCCCAACAGAGACCCACAATATCAAAAAGTTTATTCCATAACACTCATGCCAAAGGATAATGCAAAAAATAAGAGATCAACACTATCTCCTCTTTTGAAGGACCTCATTTGTGCTAATCTAATAATGACCAAAATCTAATCTTTAGACACACCATATTCAAAATTAAAATTGGATAGCAGTAGAGCAACCTAAAACGCTTCACGTTATCCTCGTGCAAGAATCGAAATATCGTTTCGAAGTACCGTTTCGGTCAGCTCAAAAACGGAAACGTTTCGGAAACACAATGGAAACGCAGAAAAAATATGAAAACACGTGCAAACATATAGAAATACAAATATAATCCATTTATTTATAAAGATAAGCTAAATAGTTGATTAATTTAACATATTTATTCGGTTAACATCCATTTATATAAGAATAAATTTAAATTGGAGGAAAAAAAATGTTTAACATGTGGCGAAAATCATTTAAATTAGAATATTATCAAATTAATAATACAATTTTATTATAATACTAATTACTAATTAATAATACTAAGTGCAACATATTATTATAATACTAATTTATTAATTTAAATTGTGTCTTCAAATTAATAAATAATATTATTTCTTTAATATTAAAATTATTGTGTATACTATGATTAAAACACATAAATATTTAGTTCTAGATACTGTTTCAACATGTTTCGACCGAAACGGTCCGACACAGTGACGTTTTGACCGAAACTTTGGAATTTTGAGATTCAACCCATATTTCGTGTCGGAGTGTTGAAATTCTGAAACATTTCAGACGTTTCGACATGACATTTTGATCCTTGTCCTCGTGTAGCTCTAGATCCGTACTGAATGGCTAATAAAGTAAAAGTTCATCCCATAACCCTTTCAAAGTGTCAAAATGTTTAGCCAGAGACTTATTGCCTTACTTGGTTTTAAACATACACTTAAAACTTTCATAGATCCAGGACACATTATGTTCTTCCGAATACATCTTTTCAAGAAAGTCTCAAGTCTTCTTAGTTGTATCAAAAAGTTAAACATTAAAAGCTACAAGGGGCACCATACTGAGCCGCAACCAACTTACCACCAAGAAATTCTCACTCAACCAATCTTTGAAAGTCTTGAGAAGAGGACTTTCATTCAAGTACTTGACATTCCGTTTAGCATATAAAAAAATTAGTAATATAATTTTACTCGGCAAGAAACCTGTTGTGCTCAACAGGTACTTGACTGAAAATACAACTATATTACTCGGGAAAAACCTGAAACCCAACCCCAACCCCCGCAGCAAAAAAAAAAAAGAAAAGAAAACCAACAAAAACAAAGACAAAGAAAATGTTGATGCTCCCGGCATAACTTAAAACTTGGGATATCCTCTCGCTGGAACTCCCAACTATGCTTATTGCTTTAAAGAAAATTATTTTGAGTCTTTCAGGCACAAAAGTCTTATTCCAGTTATGAGAAGCTTATTCTTCGATCAACATATGAGAAAAATTTCTTAGCTAAGGCACAAACAAGGTGCACAGACTTTCTGCTACACACCTCATCAAATCATAAGGAGCTCATCTTTTGCAAAGATTGTTCTGAATTACCATTAACTTCACTTTCACTTCTACCGTCCCAGTGCCATCGGCTTTACCACGTGCATTTGTGTGTTTGTGCTCCCCATTTCTTCTCTGTCCCACTTCTTGGAGCAAGAAGGGCAAAACCAGGGTTGTGGGTGCTTTCCCTGGTTTTTCAAGTGTTGTGGGGGGAGTATAATCTTACTTGATATCACCATCCAAATTGAAAACAAAGGTGTTATAAAAACCTGTTGTATGCTCTAGTGGTTACACATCAGCATAAAACGGCTTTTTATGCAGACTCGTACAAAGCTATTTTACATCATCAACAAATACTTCGTCAGCATATAACAGCTTTAAAATACCAGAAATCACCAACACTTATAAATGAAAATACCAACCACCAGCTAAACACGATAGACAGTATCACCTAATGCACAACCTAATGTTCTGTGCAAGCAAGTTCAAGAGATTGTAGTGCATTCCACAGTTACAAATTTTGATCATGGATGGCTATGCCTAGTCAATTAATGGGTTGAATAATGTATAGATGAAATCTCTTAATACTTCAATAATGGTGATAACTATAATTGCATACACAAGATAAAGTTTTCCCAGCAATTAAATGGTTCATACCTTGCACTGAAGATCAGTTATTGCTGACCTCAACAGAGTATCGCCGACTATCGACCTCAACTTTCTAACAAAATCATCACGACTAATCTTCTTTGTCTGTTGCATATCGAAGAAGAGAAATAACAAATTAAAATGTCAAGGGATAATTATCTTTCACCTCCTTGTGGTTTGGCCCAAAATTACGTTATCTCCTTAACATTTAAAAATAGCCGCATAACTCCCTTATGTTTCTGAACTAAAGTGAAACAACTAGCACGGTTAATAGAAAAACCAACTGTCATTTCTACCTTTCTTCTTCTCGACAGAACAATATTGCCTTCTTCATAGTTGCCTCTCTTTTTGATCTTTTTTTTCCTCTATTTTTCTATTGGAAGTATTGCTGATTTCTGAGTACAAAATTTCAATCAGATTTTAGAAACTTCTTGTTAAGTTGTTACCATTTTGAAGACGTATTGTCATTGTTTGTGCACTCCTATGTAAATTTTGTCCTGATTTATAATATTTACTGTTGTTTTCACTGTACATCAATCATGACTGAAAAAAGCTGAAAATTTTCATGCTTCACCTTTCAATTTCATAAATTTACATTTTCATTCACACATCACCTGTGAGTGTGAACATTATGTTCACACTTCAACTGAAGGATCTGCTTGGTGTAATGATGCAACTAGTGGGTATTAATTTGGGTCATAATTTTAACCACGAGGTGCTTCTATCAAATGGGGTTTGGGTAGGTGGAGGTGTCTTGGGCAGCGACAAAGATTTGGGTGGTGCAGGCTGCAGTTCAGGTTGATTTTGGTGTTGGGGCTTTGGCAGCAGCATTGATTTGGGGGGTGGTGGCTACGACTATAGTTGATATTGGTGGTAGGCGGTCGACACTTTGGCGACAGGGTTGATTTGGGAGGTGGTGCCTGTGGCTGTAGTTGATTTGGGTGTTGGATGGTGATGGTGATGGCTTGACTGGCAGCGTTGGTTTGGGTGGTGATTGTTGCGACTGGTTGATTTGGGTGGTGGCTGGTGGGTGGCTGGTGGCTGGTGGTGAATTGGGATGGTGGTGGCTTGAACGGTTGGTTTTGCTAATGAGATGTCTAAGAAAAGGGGAAGGGGAAGAGGAAGGAGGGGAAAGAAAGGAACAGCGAGGGTGAGGTTAAAGGGGTTTATGTTTCTCTAGCATATTATGGTAATTTGGAATTGAATTTTGATGAGAAACAATTTTAGTTACCCAAACACACAATTTTTGTAGTGTGAACTGCAATTGACATCAATTTGAATGGAAAACCAAAAGGTTTCCTTTTGGTCCAAAGACACAAGGACGTTATGTGACTATTTTAAAATATTTTTTGGCCAAACTACAATGAGGAAGAAGATGATTATTTAAACAAAACATGAGAGAGAGATAAATATACATATGCATACCCTGAATAGCTCATAATTAACATTGACAAGGTTCAGATCTTTAGAAGGCACTTTGTTTGAAATGGCGGCAAACAACAAAGGAAAGGGCAACCAAGGAGACTTCGGAGTCCTCATAAAGCTTGAACCAAGACTAACAGCTTTCTCTTGAGACCTCTCAGAATCTTTGAGGCAATCAGTTCCCTAACAACAAAATCAGCGAAGAAGGTTAAGAAGAAAGCTTGCAGCAAGAACATGAAATCACAGAGCTTTAAACAGAAGTCATACTATGGTGAAGAGTTAAAAGCAGATAAAAAGGATGATAGGACAGGAACCGAGTAATTTTCCATGTAATCCAGCATAGAGTCTCGGAAAGCCCAAGTTCAACAACCCATATCCACTAATTTCGTTAAGTCAACTTTTAGCAAAATACAAAGAACTGCATACCATAGACTACTAGTTTTCATACAATATTAGCTAAACAGTTTTGTCATATCAAAATCGAGACTCTAACCCGAGTCGTTTATTACTCACTAGGGGCGCTTACACACGACATCCCTGTGCCTAATTACGAGAGAGAGAGAGAGAGAGACAATAAGGATGCAAAAAGACCAATAAAGATGTGAAGTTCTCGATTGTTAGGGTGTTTATGGGGTAGTATAAAAAAAATAAAAAAGATATTTCACAATGAGGACACTAAACTCCTCTCTCTTAATTAATACTAATATACAATAGCAAGCCATGTCATTTTTCTGTTCGTATCAAGACCTAATCAACCTTGACCCAATAATTTCATTTCCGTTCCATGTCGTATTAATGTATCCTGTCCAGAATTGCCAAAATCTAAGTAGGATGTAATCTAAAAACCCTCCTCCCTCTACGACTAAAACTCTGATCCACAGTCCGTTTTCTGTAACACACAATAAGTTGTTTAAAGTTCAAAACTTGAATCCTTCACACCTTATTCCTTCGAGCAGACCCTTGGCATGAAACCTCACAATCAAACATACTTTTATACATGGTCGGTATACACAGTACATTGTCTTAGATTATGGTTTTCAAATAATCCAAAATACAATAAATATTAGTTAACTATGCATATACGGATGTAAGCAAACTATGACACAAAATAGAGAACCAAATAAGTCTTACCCCCATCGCAACACGTCTCGGAAAAAGTATCTTACTACATCCCACGTACCAAATCAACCCCCAATTAGGTAATTTCCACAGGCACATAGGTAAAATAACTACATTTTGGGCCTTTAACCTAGGTTCTACAAAGCCTTACATATTAAAGTTCTCTATGAAGCACGAATACTCTCAAGAAGGTGGCGTATCCGTATCGGACATCGACACTCTTGGTCACATGTTCGAGTTCCCCCTAATAGGTATGGTAGGCCACGTTAAACCCATACCATTTCTGGAAAGGGTTTCCTCGGTGGCGACCGAAGCAGTAACAAAGTCATTACCCTAGAAGGATGAGGCACGCCATTCGACTGACTTCCATCAATGACCACAGCTTTTTGACTTATGATCTAGGGTTTTTATGATGGGTTTCTTCCGCTTTCTTCTAAAAGACCGTTCCTCCACTCGGAATGGTTACTGGACAAGAAAGAGTAGGCTTGCGGCCCGAAACATCTATGCTCCTGCTTTGAATATTTCTTCCATACTCTTTTATCAGTATCCATAATTAAATAATAAATCAAATACTTCTTTGGTGATGTATCTAACACTTCTTTAAACCGTGTCTATTAATAAAAAAAAAATGTGTTGTCATGTGATTAACAGCGCTTAAAAAATTGACAAATAAATATCTTATACTATGAGAGAACAAATAATTATCAAGACTAGACATGTTAAATTGTACTTAAAATATAATAACAAAATCAAAAGATATATATAGAGCAATTGAGAAAATGAGAACAATCATTTAAATTATATATTTACAATTTACTTATCATAAAATCCTGAATATTTTATGAATAATATATTATTATCACTATATTTGTGATAAATTATATAATTTTATATATAAAATATGATTATTTGTAATGTGTGCCCAATGTGTCCGTGTCCTAATTTTTTGAAAATTATCGTGTTTGCGTGTTCGTGACCATGCTTCTCAGAAACTTCTTTGCTGTTCAGCCGAATACTACCAAGGGAGAAAAACAAAGCCTCACTGGCCCATTGACTTTTTACATTTCAAAACCAGACCATGGACGATGAACACAACTAGTCATCTCCATATGCCATCAAAAGAGCATGGATCGTTGACCTGATATATGCAGAAAATTGCAAAGATAATCCCAATTGCGTTGAGAGTCTTGAATCAAAAACTTCCCCAGTTTAAGGCAAGAACAAAATTAGAAACCCTTTAGAGAACTACTAGACAAAGGAAGTTCAAACCGGAAAAGAAGAATGAACGAAGCAATAATATATTGGAAAGCATACCAACTCAGCAGGAGGGGAATCTAACGGTAACAGAACCTGAGGCCCTTCACAATTAGTGACTCCAGAAATATCAAGCTTGCTATCATTTCCAACCAGAAATCCTGCAAGAACAATGAAAAGACGAGAGCTCAAGTGCTAAAAGTGTTTCAAAGAAGAAGAAAAAATATATTTGTATTTCAAAAAGACTAAAAAAGGATACACCCTCTACAGAAGAAACCACAAGTTCGACTGGTGTGATATCTGTTGAACGTAAATGCCCCAAAAGCACAACCAACTGGAGATATCTAAGCAACGAAGAACGTTTTCAATACCAGCAAGTTTTTTTAACTTTCACCCCCAAGTTCCAAAAGAAAATGGACAGTTGATCACCTGATAGGTCTCGGACCACCCTAATCTTGTTCGCAATTGCTCCATCAATCATATCAATCGACTAAAAAGCATTTTACACATTTTGGAAAATGACATGGAAAAAAAATAAAAGAAAAAAGAACATGCAATGGACCTAAAAAATATCACCTTGAGCATCAGAAGAGACTTTGAAACTAACAACATATTCTGGGTAGATATGAGTATTCATATTCATATTCCATACTACATAATGCTTTGGATCTTGAAGATCATCAACTCCACTATCAAAGTCCTCGCCACTGGGATGGAACTGTTTAGATCCAGGCAGAACAATCTCCATGTTTCCCATTATCACATGACAAAATACCATGTGTCGTAACCCATTTTCGTCAACATCACAATAAGTTGCACTGTTAGAAAAAAACAAAAGCTAAATTTGTCTGCAAAGCACATGATTAAAAATTATGGTAATATGAGTGATAAAACACAAAATAAAACTTGGCTACAACGGTTACATATCCCGTGGAATTCTATGGGAGTGGCAAAAACCATGCTAAACATACTTACTGTTGACCGTAAATAGCAACTGCAGGTCTCACGTTAGATACCTCGCAACAGGTTGCTCATACCACAACTTTATTGCATATTTTTCAGTTGAACAAAACGGAAAGTACATAAAATAACACACCAAACATTCATGGTGGCAATATACATAAAAACACTGACACAAGGTACAACAAAAACAGGCAAAGTTTATTCACATGGCCTCATTGCTGGTCTTGCTCCAACAAAGATTTTAACAAACCAGCAGCAAATGTAAAAGGAGTCAATACAGTTGCATCAAATAAGTTTTAATAAAATAGGTTTAGCATCAAATAAGTTTAATAAAATAGGTTTACTCTGATAGCTAGCCATTAAATGTAAAGAAATGAGCATACCAACAAATGAACCAAAACCAAACCAAACCAAGCCTTATGTCCCAATGATTTGGGGTCAGTGCTAATCATACCAACACATGCACCAGTTACCAATAAATGCATCAAGCCTTACACATGATTGGTGCACAAACATAAAGTTAGAAAAGAAACATAGCAATGCAGGCACAAATATCTTCATTGTCAACCTTCCCAAAACGAATGATCCGATCAAACTAGGTGCGCCTCCAACAGTGATGATACACCAAATATAGGAAGTACAGACACTTCATTTTGGCCAGAGTTGGTGTTGAACACGCTTTGGATACGCTTGGATACATGTCAAACACACTAAAATAAGTGTCGGATTTTTTTATTGTTAAATTCTTTTCAAGACACTCAGCCGACATGCTCAGGACGTGAGATTTTTTTAAAAACTTTTTGAAAACTTGTTAGATGAAAGTTAATTTTGTAATTTTAAAGAGAGATGAGTCAAAGTCATAATATAAAAGAAGGTCTAATCTCTACATTGAACATAGGACACGAATTTAACATAATTTTGGATACTAACACGACTTTTAATATGAAAGTAATGTAAAAAAAATGGAATTACAAAATTGGGGGTCTTTGAAATTTATGAAAATCAGCAATACAAAGTGGAATATTTTTGAAAATGAAAGTTGTAGTAGTCACTGATTGTTGGATCATGGATGTTAATGTTGAATTTGTATCGGTATACAATTTGAATGAATTTGTTGTTTGGAGAAGAAAACTCTGACCTGGAATAAGTGTAGTTCACAGGTGTTAGATGAGTACCAATGCCATACGTGAACTTCATTTTGAATGGTCCACAATGGCCAAGGCCATATGTCATAATACTAGATAGTGCTGCTTTTGAAGAAGGAAGCCAAGCATATCGGACATTTGCATTTCCACGAAACTTTTTGGTGATTTCAACCTGCTTTTGGAAAAGTTCAAATCTGGCATGCACTGACGTACCTGAACCACGATATATTTCAACTATCTTCGGATTTATAAGGGAGCTCATGCCCTTGAAAAACATTTCCTGCACAGTATCAGAATCCAAAACTCCATGTACAGGATCAATCTTGACCAAGTTTTCCTCCATCTGTTTACTTTCGTCAAAAGCCTCATCATCTTTTGCACAATATTTTCTCACACAGTTATCATCAACTTCTACATTGAAATCATAGCAACCATGTTTCCCATTGACTATAGGTTTCTTTACTAAATCATTTGACTCTCCGCTAGATTCCTTCAATGTAGAGCAATCTGACCCACTTATTTCAATCTCAAGCTGCAACTTGATATCATTGGACCCAGAAGGTTCTAAAACTAGAAACTCGTGATCTTTCTTGTATTCATGGTGGCAGCATTCATTAAATTCATTACAACCAGAAAAGTTTTCTGGGAAAAAGCAGTTGCCTGATTCATCAATCCAGGCAATAGGTTGCTGTAGACCCGTCTTCAAGTCCAATCGTGTCATATGCAAAAAGTCTAGCACAAAAGCATGTCCATCAAACTCCACCTCAATGGCAGATTTCTTTATCTGAAGATCTTTCTTAACCAAACCAACAAAATCCGGAGGAAAGTCAATCCATTCGCCATTCTGGTAACACATCAAGCGTTGTGGAAGCTCACTTTTGGTAAAGTTTGAATAACATTTTAGCAGAGATGTTCTAAATTGAGAAACATTGCCAATACACTTGGTTTCCAATCTATCCAATTTCCTTTTCTTTCCAAACTTGTGAATTGAAGAATTCGAGGTGGACCGCTGTGGTAACACCATGCGGGTAGCTCCCGTAAAATATGTCTCACATCGCGCTGCCCGCTTTCTTTTCAAACCAACCACAACCCGATGACCACTATCCAATACCTTTGCGAACTTTGTTTCCATTTCTACTCACAGGATCAATCCCTATCCACAGATTTAAAGCCAAATATTCAAAGATAACAATTATATATGACTTAGCTTTGGCAATCTCTCAGAGAAATAATGCCATTGATGATAGTAATCCCTGGGTAACAAAAACCAATAAATTAATATGTGACATTCTACACATAAATAATTTTTATAGATAAATTAATGGCATGGCATGTAAACAACTTCAGTCAGTCACTATTAGTCACTATTAGATGCCACAAAAAAAGATGCATCAAATATCAATATGCAGTAAGTACATAGCAAAACTTTAAGACAAGCCATCAACATGCAATATATGATGCATGTGTACCAAACAATAAGAGGGACAAGAAATTGCAAGAAAAGAAAAAGTATTTTCAATCATAACTGCTCATATATGTGTGTGTACATATATGTTCGGGTGCTTATGATAAAAGAATTTGTGGTGTGCTCTAGATTTATCAGACATACGTAACAATTTTGGACAAAAAAAAAATCATTAAAAAAGATTTCGTAACAGCAAGTAAATAAAAAACAAAGTGTATTGGTAAAGATGAAAGCCATCTGCATGGGTAATGAGATTTGTAATAAGAAGTAAATAAGAAACAAATTGTGCTGTTAAAGATGAAAGACATCTGCACGGCACTGAAACGATATTCCATATATTGTCCAACATACTAAGATAAATGTCATATGGCACACTTGCATTACTGAATATTCAGACTCATTTAAAGCACTTTCCCAATATATTCTGTTTCCAAATTTTGCATGCAGCTAATGCGCTTTACTACTGTGCATTTGCTTATTTCTTTGGACATGAAAAAGATAAGCAAAAAGCCCACATTTGCACCCTGCAGTTTTTGGAAAGAAAATTCAACCTATCATTCTAAATATTGGTAAACCACCAGCAAAAAATTCCCACTGCCCAGGGCACACACAACTAACTGGGTGTAAAATTCACCACAATAAAATATAAATTATTCAGTAGTTAAAAAATAGAGATGCATGAGAAAGCACGTGTTTGGGTATAAATTTTCCGAGACAAACTGTCCAAAAATTCACACATGAGAGCATCTCCAATCCTAACCCTTTTTTAGACACAAATTTAAATTTGGGTCAAAAAAAACCCCAAAAACCTTCTCCAATCTTATACCCAAATTCATACCAAATTAAGGGAGACTCAAGCCTAGGTCTAAATAAAGGGAGACTCAAAACCTAGATCCAAAATCTAACGGTGAAAAATCTGCTTCTCTCTTCTCCTCCAACAGTTTCACTCTTCCCCTCTCTACATCCTCCTCCACTTCGCCTACTACCAGGTATATCTCTCTTTCTCTCTCTCTCCTTTTGGTTTTAACCATAGTTGTCAAATCGTGATTCATATCGTGAATCGAAATCCTATCATATCGAATCATGAATCGTAAGATTCAACACAAAATTTGAACAAAAATAAAAAATAATACTAAATAGTAAAATAGAAAAAATATTGAATATTGAACATTATTGCATTCTAAAAATAATCAATTGGCATAATCAAATCGTCTAAATGGAAAGACGTCAATTTTTTACTTCATTTTCATCTTTTACTTAACCATTTTCAAATTCAACAATTTGAAGAAAAAAATTCATTAAGGAACCATGGCTATTCAAGAATCAAAATAGTGACATCCAGTATAGATTAGGTTACAAATATGAATGAAAAAAAAAACAAAAAAGAAAATGGATTGAAAAAAAACATACATGCCAATATATTGAAACAAAAAATTAGAACTTAACAAACTACCCATAAAAGAATTGAGAGCAAAATCAACCGATTATACGAGAGCATTAGCCTTGACCTTTAGCTTTACACAACATAAGACGAGCAAAGAGGTTGAATTTTATTAGAGTGTGGGTTTCTTTGCAAACAAAACGACGTCGTTTTAATGTTTAGCGAACAAAACGACGTTGTTTTGCCAAAAAAATGAGTTTTAAAAAAAAATAATTAAATTGTGCGATTCAGGTGCAATTCAACTATAAAACAATTCTCATATAAGATACAAATTGTTTTGTCCCTGTATTCGAATCGTACAAATCAAATCGCGAATCGTACGATTTTGATAACTATGAGTTTTAACTTAAATCTCGACACATTTATAAATCAATTCATTGTAGTTGTTGCCCATGTGATATGGTTTTTAGGAATTCCTCAATACTCCACATGGAATTGATTTTTTTATTTACAAGTCTTTGTGTTATGGGATTCTTGGTGGATATGGCTAGTTTATTAGAACATGTGAGGACTTCTTGATGGTTTTTAAGTCCTATGTGGTGGAGTCGTCTTGCTATAATAGAAGTAGGCTTAGTTTAATGCTTTTAAGTATTGTAGTCGCAAGTCTATGGTTTTTTTAGGTTGATTAATAACAACCTTTGGGGCATTCCGTCTTCATCCTTTCTTGATTTTCTTGTTTTATTTTTCTTGTTGTGAACATTTTTTTTTGCATTTGAGATTACTTTGAGTGTTTGATATTTTTTTAGATCCTACATCTTTTATGAACAATCTCCTCACTTGGTGTTATATTGGCATTGAATTTGTGTCTGATTGAGTATCTATTTGTATTAGTTGATCTTAAATTGACTGTTATTGGTTCATTTGTTTCGAAAAAAGTAAGCAAAATCCACAAGTCATAAGAAGCTACTGCTTCAAGAATTATTGTAGTTTTTTTACATGACAACAATATTGACCTTGCCATACAATTGGACAATTTTTCCATTCCCGATGCATATAATTCAACCATCCCAACATTCCAGGAAATTCACGAACCTCTCCAATAGCAAGTAATCTAGCAATGTCGTCTTCCCTTGCAGATCTGAGATATTCATCCCCAAAAACTTCAATAATGGTTTGACAAAAAAATTTAAAACTTAAGATTGCAATGCTTTTTGCAATTTGCACAAAATCATGCACATCTTCTGCTGGAATTTTATATGCGAGCATTCTAATTGAGGATGTCATTTTTTGAAGGGGAGACAATCCAATAACATGGCACGCATCTTCTTTTTTAACACAATAGGGGTTGTGTGCTTCAATAACATTGAGAATGTGCATAAATAAATCAATTGACATTCAAAAGCGCCTCTGAAATGTTGAAAGAGAATAAATTGGATTTTTGGCAAAAAAATCAGTGTCGATCATGACCCATTTGTCTTTCACGATGAATACATTTTCGGCCAAGTACAGAATGTTGGTTTGGTTGTTCTACTGGTTGTTCTACCTCTTCTCTTCTACCATTGTAACATTAATTGTCTCATAAAGAGTCACAAATGAAGCTATTTCTTCGCCATCGGATGAAGAAGAGGAGGAAGAGAAATATGACAAAGGAGTACAAAGAATATTTGAAAGAATTCATTTCTATTAAGAATGTTGAAATTTTGTGTCAATGATAGAGGTTCTTTATAGAAAATATTGGCTAAAATTGGGAAGAAAGAGTTAAAATGGTAGGAAAAAATAAGGAGGGAATGATAAATTAAGGGGGAAAGAGTTATTGGAGGGAAAAATGAAAGGAAAAAGCTCTTGGGATAAGTTAGGAATTTTTTACAAAGATTTGAGTGCAAAACAGGGTTTACCATTGGAAAGACTCATACCAAACCAAGCTTTTTACCCTTTTTTTACTCAAATTTTTTTACTCAAATTTTTTTACTCAAATTTGGGTAAGAGTTTCAGTCTCCATTAGAGATGGTCTTAGTGCATATGGAATGAATATAATATAAAGATTCAACAGTTTAACACCTAATCTACTCAAACGGTGTAGTATTTCAACAAACCAAAACTAGAGCACAGAAACCCCCTAATGCAAGCAAAAATAATAAGCAAGACTTTTACACCTCGCAGTACTTCAAATTATGTTGATCGTCCCTTTTTTAAAAAAAAAGAACTGGTCAAGAAAATGATTGTGATTGTATTTTCGATCAACTGCTAAAATCAATAACTTCACATAATTTGAAACTTTTCCAAGAACAAAAGCATACAGAAATATATAGATACATGTCTGCACAGATCTGGATAAACTTACTTCAAACTTTGCAACGTTTTCCAAGAACGGAAACACATTACATATATCCAAACATACAAATATACAGGGCGCGAGGTAAATGATTGATGATATAGAGAGAGTCGACCAATGTTCTGCCTCCTTCTTCTTCCTTCTTTTTCGGTAGTCGTTTCAAACCCTAAGTTGGCTCAAAGCCAATGAAGGCTCTCAATGGGGACCGCCTTCCTCTATTGTATTTTCTTTTCTTGTACAGTAATTCAAAAATAGAAATCTTTCGACACCGTGTCCCTCTCGAGGATCTCATGACCTGAGTGAAACGATTCGTCCATAATTATTAGTGTTCTGTCACTCCATGCCGCTCTGAGAGCGAATTGGCCATTAATCCGTGCATTCATGTTATTGAATTCGCGGATTCAAGCTTACGAATCAGCGAATTTAACTAAGAAAATCAACGGATTTGACTAATTAATTCCGCTAATTCGAGTAACCAAAATGGCGAATTAACATTATAGAATCCGCGAATTCTAGATTTTTTTTTTATCAGAGCGAATTCTAGATGAATTAACATGTTTGACACAGACTCAGTTCAAAAACGCCCAAGATTTGTTACGAATTCGGATCGAGAGGACAGAATTGTTCAGCAGCCGAGGAAAAAAAAACAAAGAAAACAAGGGATTGATAAAAAGAAATCCAAAAATTGAAAACCCTAAATCACAGAAACCCACATGCAAACGGTCAATCATCCAACCCCAAAATCACGCCACTGTTTCAATTACACCCACAGATGATGAATTTTGAGAGAATTTGGGGCATACCAGACAACTGGTGTAAGAATCACAGAAAACAGAAGGTCCTTTATCTTGTTCGTCTTAAACTTCTTCGGATGCAACTTCGTTGTCTTTGACTTCGTCTTTGCTAAGCATCATATTGAAGGATGAGTAGCCCAGCCCCTTCCTCACGCAGCGAGGACGACGTTTTGTCTCTTCCGTTTCCGACTTTCTTCTCTCTCTTCTCCCCGCCACCCCCCTGAAGCATGAAAAATGAGGATTCAGAGAATCTCTCACGATATTTATGTAAGTTTTTCAGTTTTAGAAATATTAATTTTAAATTATATTTTTATAACATTTCTCTATTTATAACACCTAAAAATCCTTAAATATTATTAAACTTAAATGATACTTTTTCATATAAAAATATTATATATTAAAATAAAATATAACGACACTTTTATTCAAAAAAAATTATCGCCTTTCATTCTTGGTCTGCTCTTGCTCTGTATGGTCTACCCACGTTTAATAATTTCTTTAAAAGTGGAAGGGTGTTTTGGTCAAAAAGGGTAAGATAAAATAAAGGAGGTTAATAAAGAGGGGGTTGTCATTTTAGGTGTAGAGTTAACTACCTATTTAGCCCTTAAACTATATGTTTAAGTCAATTAAGCCCCTCAACTTTAGTTTGTGTTAATTTAGCCCCTCAACTTGTCAATGTATGTCAATCAAGCCCTTCAATCCAATTCAGTCGTTTAATGTGACAGAAAAACGCACGCATAACTCACGTGAGGCAAGATCCAGGGGTAATTAAGAGCTGTGTCAAATACGAGTGATTTAATTTTAAATTTTTGAACACAAACATGCACTAATTGTTCACTTATCAACCAACACTAGATACGCACAACAAAATATATATAATAAAATACATAAGAGTTTGAAAGTTTAATCCCTATATATTTTTCGCCTTAAAAATATCATATTATCCAATTTCATCACGTGTTCACTCATTTAACATTTGATTAATTTGTAATTTAACACAATTTTTACTTTATACATTGTCCATACACGTGTTGAAAAAAATTATCAAGTTATACATTTCGAGAAAAATTTGATGCTATTTTTAAAAAAATAATAGGTAAAAATTAATTTTAAATAATATAATAAAAAA
>CM042198.1:19771944-19806613 GCA_023539305.1 Ilex asprella | reverse complement strand
ATCGACTCAAATTTAAATAAGCAAAAAAATATATAATTTTTAATCAACTAAAATTTTAATACATAAAAATAAATTTTAATTATTTCGAATTGAATTTTAATCAGCTAGAATTTTAATACGTAAAAAAATTTTAAAAACAGAAAAAATTTCATTGAAGTTACGTCTATCTAGATGAAACATGGATAAATTTTTTCCTCAAATATATCATAAACAATTTAATAAAATTACATTTTAGTTACCTCTTTTACTCTGACAAAAGATGTCAACGAAGATTTAGAAAATAGAAAAAACATCTTGAAGATATGATAAACTAGAAATAATGTGGATAAAATTTTCCCTTAAAAAAGGAGGTCAATGGTGAAACTATAAAAGGTATTTTTTTTGGGTCAAAAAACTATAAAACGTATAATAAGTACATATTTTGCATAAAAACTAGGATTAATTGCAGCAGTGGTCCCACAATTTGCACACTCATTTTGGTCCCCATTGTTATAATTGTATTACATTGGTTCTGATGCATTGAATTTGTTTTTAAGTGGTACTCACATAAAACAGTCTGATTTTTTAACAATTTTTGCTCATATAATTCAGACATGCTCTCAAATGAAAGGTATTTTAGATTAATTACTATCTACTTGACCCAAAAAATGCGGTAGTAATCCCCGAGTATACACTACGTCTCATTTTGATTCCACAACATTTTAAGGACTATTGTAATAGTATAATGTTGGGAGACCAAAATCAGACAGAGTAATACTTTTGAGACTAATGCTGTAATTTTTGGATTAAGTAGACAACAATTTATCTAAAATACCCTTTATTTGGAGCATGTAAAAAAGACATCAGCAAATACCACTAAAAATTTAGATGGTGTCATACATGGTGACCACTTAAAAATAAATTCAATACATCATGAACTAATGTAATATAATTGCAACATTAGAGACCTAAATGAGACGAAATGCAAACTTTAAAAGCCATCGTTGCAATTAACTCTAAAAACTAACTGGTATCAACTTGGCTAATGTTTGGTAAAACTTTTCTTTTTTTTTTCCTCTCTGAAATGGGTTCTGCACGAGGGCAAAAATGACACAAAACCAGATGTAGCAAGTGGAATGGCAAAAATTGTGTGCATACCAAACTACAACCTCATAGATGACAAAAAATTTCACAAATCATTAAGAGGGTACTCCAAAAAAATGACAACAGATGTAAATTCATTATGAATATATACGAGGCACCTGCAGTACAAGGAGCAGTTCAATTGTTTTCCCGAGTCTACTAAATACAGTAATTACGGCAAGTTCTAGATGCATTCGCTACCAAAAAATCATTATGAATACATACGACGCACCTACATTACCAGGAGTGGTTCAATTGAGTCTACCAAAAACCATATTTACAGCAATTCCTAGACGCATCCACTTCCAAAAAAGATCAGATCCATCTCATACAACAAGTTCCCAGAAACCATGACCCTCTGCTTAAAAAAACTGCATCACATTGCAGATCCAATTTATTGAAGACATTGATCTTACCTAAAGATGTAGCAGTCATACAAGTTGAACATTAATAACAACTAGCAAAAAAGGAAAGTAACCAGAAGAAAAAGTCATATAGAAAATGTCATAGGGTTTACGACTTCGTATTGCCATATTCGAGTGCAAAGCAGCAAAATTAAACTCAACATGGTATGCCAAACAACTGAGATCAACAAGAAAGCCAACTACGATATCAAACAGCCTCAACATTCTTGCTACTTCTTCGGGACTTCCAATTGGCATGCAGAATTGGATGGTAGCTGCAAATCAAGACCAGGCAAAGACATAGCTTCTAAGTTTCAAAACTGCTTCACATAAGCCAAATGTAAATAAAATGGCCTCCATGACCAGGACGTGCTTCATGAATCACACATAGAGATGTCACTTAGCAGCACAACCAACGGACCCTTACAATAGGAGAAAAATGAAACCACTAGTTGAAAAGACGAGAAAAAGGCTTTGACTCTTAAAGAACTTCTCTTTTTTAGTCAGCAACGGATTCAGGGTTTAGGCTTAGGGAGGACGAATTCATTCCACAGATTTATGGGGGAAATTTAGAAAAATAAAGAAAAGTTTGGAAAGACGAATTCCTTGAAATTGTGAAGATTACTTCATAAATTCTATATCATGAAAGAAAGGAATGTTTCACATCTTATGGGGCACTCATCCCACCTTAAATTCATGGTGTTGTTAGTTGTTAACTTGCCATGTCCAACATCACTTTTCATCCTTTCTTCTAATTCTACCTGCCGCTTAGTTAAATAGACACATTTCATTTATAGTAGCACCCCACCTACCCCCAAAAGAAAGCCAAAAAAGACATATGTAGTAGCAGCCTGTCAATACCTCTTAGATCGTTCCCCCCACACCAAAAGTCATGCCCCTTTTGTGTTTAATAACTGTTGATGCAGCCATGCGGCAACCTTGACCCAATAGATCTTTATGGACCCTTAAAGCAAATATCACAGGGTATACTAGTAAAATGATTTAAAATACAGTTCCCACCTGAAGGTAGTTAATGACCAGCTCATTGGTCTCTTTAAATGCATAGTATGATTTTTTTGTAATTAATGCATACCATTATCTCTAACAGAATGAGCCTTCAGATTGGATGATTCGAGACACAGAAGAAAAATAAATAGATGGCCGCTTTTGGTTACAACATAATTATTCAACAGTGGCACCTTTTGAGAACCATCTGCTCCACTTAAGATACGAATGTTATAGCCCAAATACATCCACATATGCAGACATAAATATACATAATTTTATATATAAGCGGCATTGCTTTTGTACTACATATAGATGCAGTTTACACATCACATGGCATCATTCAGTAGTGTCATACTGGCAGCAGCTGTCCTAAACTTAAAGCAAGTAACAAGTCATTTAACCTAGCAATAAAGTATCAAAATATTTTGAAAAATCACATACAATATGACTCCAATTCAACAATTAATTATTCATGAAATGAATAAATAGAAAATCCCAAGAGCTACTAGTTATATCCCCAAATGAAGCAGTGGTGGTCAAATCAAACAAATCTAATCATACCTTGCGGAGACTTGTAATTGTAGACTTCAACAACTGATCCCCAACAATCAATCTCAACTTTTTAATAAAGTCATCCCGGCTGAGTTTCTTGCTCTAATAACATACCCAACAAGAGGGACATAAATATATTCAAAATTAGGAAAACATCAACCATAACCACCAGACTAAGACTAAGGGCACGTTTGGATGACAGTAATCTTAATTGAGAATGAATATCTCATTCCTAAGAATGAGACACCCCAGTGTTAATTACCATAATAATCTTATATTTAGTGTTTGGTTATTGTCAATAATCTAGTGTGAGAATTAATATTACTGTCAAATTATTTTAGGAAATAATTTAATTTTAGATAGTAGATTGATTTTAAGAGGAGAACTTAATCTTTGAAATGAAGTAAATTTTAGGAAAGAGTTTCATTTTGGGATTTTTATTCCATTTATAGAATACCCAATCAATGTAGGTATGCGATTACCACCATTGATCATAGGTTTAGGACACCCACCATTATTGAGAATTGGATTATGGTAGTAATCTTATTTCCGATCTAGATTACTGAATAATTGACTCTCCAAACATGGTAACCTAAGATTTAGGAATGAAAATCCCATTTCCAATTAAGATTACCGCCATCCAAACAGGGCATAAGAGATTACTTAAACATACCCTGAACAAGTCATATTGAAGATGCACCAATTTCATATCTTTAGAAGAAACTTCATTTGAAATAGCTTGAAAAAGCATAGGAAAAGGCATCCAAGGGGATTTAGGAGCCTTCGAACTGCTTGAACCAACGCTATGGGCATCTCCTTGAGATTTGTTCACGAACTGGTAGGTTTTTCCCACCTAGCAAATAAACAATGATGACGGTGAAAGCTGGAAAACCTCGACAGCGGTGAAAGCAAATAGCTAAAAACTGCAAACAATGGTTAGCTTCCATCAAGCATACCAAAAAAAGGAATCCTTTTTACGAATACTTGTCCAAGTCATTAAGAAGCAATAAGAGATCTGCCATTTCGGCATTCATATTTCATAAAAGACAATGACATCCCTTACCAATATTTGAATGGTTTATGGCTCCACTCTCCAAAATGAAGAATAAAATACTAATAAGCATTTGTCTAATAAGTGCTATTTCCAAAAAGGAGTTGCAGTAATGCTCTGGAAAATTTGGGATAGATACTTGGTCAAACCAACAAGACATTAAACCCGAACCCATGATCCAACCCACACTCAAAATCTTCCGGTGCAGATAACCGCACGACTTCACAATGAATTGACTAGCAAACCACCAACGTTTAATGTGACACATATTCATAAAACACCTCATAGTCATCCACATCTTCCTTAGTCGACAAAGTTCTATATGTTACAATATATAGTTACACATTACAACAGAATCCTGACTCTAGTAAAGCCTGTCAAACCTCAAGCAATAGATGTGAGTCCAGGCCTCCCCGCATATTAGTAAATCTCTAGCTTAAACTCAGGTCCTAGACCAGCAAGAACATAAGAAACCCTTATGGTGGCTTGGGTGCCATCATCTTGTGCCAACACAAAAAGCACTTCCCTGTTGCTCCTTATAACAATGTACTAAAGCAGAAAGGATGTCCCCTGAAGATCTGCTGTCCACTAGATAAATTTAGCAAAGAAGACAGATTTGTTGTCTGCTAGATAAATTTAGTACAGACCAACAATAAGAGCATCTGTTAGTATAGCGAGAATTACCGATTCGAGTGAAGAAGAATCCAGCTGCAACTTGCCCTGAGGTCCCTGATTAGTAACTCCATGCAAGTCAAACCTGCTTTCTCCCACAACCGGAGCCCCTGCAGTAGTGCAGTGTCATTGAGATGGTCCCACACTCCAATACTCAAGATATTTTTAAACAAGAACTCTAATACTTGTGGCTGAAAAATCATCCTATACATACACACCTCTCCAGTGTGTGTTCCATTGACCCAGTCCCCCATATGGTATAAAAATTCGGAGAATAAGCAGTAAGAGATGCAGAAAAATTTTCCACTTGGACTCTACCCCTCTCTTCCCGGGGCCCCACCCCCTTCTTTTTACTCAAGGCATGTGCATTTTGGGGGGGGGGGGGCGGAGGGGATTGGCAAGGACTATTTTATTTGATTTGTGGAGATGAAGCTTCTTACCTTCATATTGAAATCTTTTTAAAGGAAAATTTTGGCACTACTTAAGCTTTTATTTGACAAATTAATAACTTAAAATAGAACAGATACTTGTAGATCTCTTGCAGTCTTACAAAAATAAAGATTTTATGGGAATCAAGAGAAATTTAAATCTTCAACAGGAAGAAAATCACATAACAGCATCAATAGCTTACATTGCTTATGATTTGAAAAACTAATTAATTACTGCAATACAGGATACCCCCACATGTTTCAGGATACCACTGATATATAACTGAAGAAAGAAAGAAAAGCTTGAAGATAAAGATAAATTTTCTAAATCTAGATGTGAATTCACAAATACTACCTTAAAGAAAAATACGAAGTAATTTATTGCAGAAAGAAGGTGGCTTCCAACATAAACATCAAAGGTTGAAGCCATGAATGACTTTGAAAAAAATAACAAATTAGACCTGGCTTTTAACATGAGATCTTTCTTGACATGACCTATTAAGTATAATAGATAGATAAAGCCAGTGGAGACAATTACAATGAGGGGGTATGAGTTGTGAATGACATCATGCATCAAATATAACATCATAGTGGTATCAAGTAGCACCTTCAAAAGTGGGAGACATCTTGAAACTGACAACGTATTCAGGATATATGTGCGTGCTCATGTTCATATTCCAAACAATGTAATGACTTGGATTTTGCAGATCATCAACTCCACTATCATATTTTTCGCTACTTGGATGAAATTGTCCGGACTCAGGATGAAGTTGTTCTAGTTTCCCCAATATGACACGGCAAAACAGCATGTGTCGTACCCCCTTTTCATCAACTTCACAATAACTTGCGCTGAAAAGAAAATAAAAGCCAAATCTTTCTATAAAAGCATATTATCAGCAGGCACATTAGCCTCAATAAAATAAATTCCCCCATAGAAAACACAGTTATCCACTGAATTGCCTTAAGCAAAGCTTGGCAAACAAACGGCCTGCAGCTACCACCTAAATCAAACCTTGGAGAGAGAGAGAACACTTTAATAATTCTGCTTACTAACCAACAAGAATGTAAATTTTATTTGGGAACAGCCACCATATACATTCATAAACCAATAAAAAAAACTAATAAGCATAGAAAACAAAACAAAAAAAGCATATGCAAACCTCTTATGAGCACAATTAACAGCTGTGAGGTGAATTCCAATGCCATATGTCGTCTTTAGTTTAGGTCCACCGTGCCCAAGACCATAGATCAAAATGCTAGATAGAGCATCCTTAGAAGATGCGAGCCAAGCATACTGAACATTTGGATTCCCACGACACCTCTGGGTAATCTCAACCTGCTTCTTGAACAGTTCCAAGCGGGTCTGAATTAAATTACTAGAGCATCTATTAACTTCAAGTATATCCACTTTAAGTGATGGACTCATGCCTATAAGAAACATATTTTTTATGGTGTCAGAATCCAGAGCTTTACCCATAGCTTCTAACTCAGGTGATATATTTTCACCTATCTGTTGAAATTCCTCCACAGCCTCCCCCATTTTTGCATCACATTTTTGGTTGAGTTTGTCACTAACAGCCAGTTCATAGTGATTTCTAACAGGGTTCTGGTCAATTTTAATCCTCTTAAGCGGAGCATTTGATTCTTCCACGCCTTCCTCCAACTTACAGCCATTCACTCCAATTTCAATATCAACATGCAACTTGATTTCTTGAGTCCCATTTGGCTCTGAAGCCACATATGCTTCATCTTTCTTTAATCCAGATTGGTAGCATTCATCCATTTCACTATTAGTGGAGTGTACTTCAGGAAAGAAGCAACTACCAGCTTCGTCAATCCAAGCAATAGATTTCTGTACACCCGTTTTCAGATCCAGTTGTATCATATACAAAATATCCAGCATTAAATGATAACCCCTGCTCTGCACCTCAATTGCTGCCTTTTTCACCCGAAAATCCTCTCTAACCAACTCAACTATGTCTTGAGGGAAATCACACCATTCACCATTCTGATAAAACAGTAAACGTTGAGGCAGTCCACTTTTCATAAAATTTGAGTAGTTCCTAAGTGAAGATTTTCTCCAATGAGACCCACAATTTGTTCCGCACCCATCTGATCTCTTCCTCTTGCGGATCTTGTCCGTCAACAAGTTAGGAGCACCATTCTGCACAGACACCACCTTGTTGCCAGCTCCAATTACACGTGCCAGGTATCGAGCTGCCCGTTTTCTCACTGAGTCAACAACAATTCTATGGCCACTATCCAACACCCTACCCCACTTTGATTCCATTATCTATAAGGTCAATATCTATTTACAATCCTCAAATCAAAAGACTAACTACCAAAGTATCTTCTATCAAAAATCCCCAGAAAACTATGCCATGGAGGAGATATTGCAAAGCCCTAAAACAAGGGGGGAAATCATTAAGTCAATATCTGCACACACATTAAAGCATATGGCATGTATTCTACCATCAATAAGGAGAAATGGACTTACTGGGGCACACCACTGATAAAAATTGGTGGCTCCATGGAAGATTTTCCAGTAGTGGAGCCATCCCAAAGTTGGAAAGGAAATGGCACATTGTTATATGACAAAATTATTGCATGAAACGAAATGCATATGTTGATATAAAACGTGACTGTTAACGTTATGACAGCAATACCCACCTAGATTAATTTATAAGCATGAATACATACACAAAATATGCAACTAGCGCATCATGGCGTGTGAGATCGTACCAGATTCTGCAACGAGTGGCCATTTCTGTACAGGCATCTCTTCTCCCTGCCATTGTAGCAAAGTCGACAAATTCTTCTTCCTTTGCTTCTTTCTGCTTTTGGCTACAAAATCCTAAGGAGCTACAATACTTACAGTCCACTGAAATATAATAGTTACGTCAGTAATTCCAAACAACCACATATTAATTAGTAAAGAAAAGCTATATTCTGGTCACTTCTCAAAAAGCAAGATCCATGAATATGAAAAATCCTATTTCCCTATATTTTTCCATGTGACTTCAAACACAAAAATACCTCGGTTTTGTCAACAAAATGAAATTGGCAGCCATGTCAATTTTATTTTGTTGAAGTTGAGATAGTAATATTGTGTACCCATTTCAGTGCTTCAGAGCAAGAAAAATAATGCCATGGCCTAGTGTAAAGTGTGGGGATATTACGGGGCAGACGCAAGGTTCAAGTCTTATCATAGATGGCATAGGGTAATGGTTATAATATTTGGCAGCATGGTAAAAATCACTAGCGGATCTATGCTTGGGCCAGAGGGTCCCTAGCCCACCATAAATTTTTTTGAAAACATCATACCTAATTTTATAGATCCATATCTAACACATTAAGAGCAACCTTCAGACAAATTCAAAAAACATCGGGGTCATTTTATCATTTGTCTGAAAATCGCTAAATCCTTTTGGTATCGTATTAAAATTAGCTAGGACCAATCATTTTGTATGTATGTAAAAAAACACAGTATAACATCAAATGACAAAACATTTGACCTTACAAACTCGTGATGATGATGGATTTAAGTCTGGCCCCCTCTAGAGTCCAAAACTCTTTGGGCTCAGCTAAGGCGACCCAGGCGTCTCATCCGGATAGCATTCATTGGGCACTCATTGGGCACGACCTAGACCGCGGCCCAGCTCCATAGAAGCCCAAAACAAGCCAGCTCGACATCGACAAGCCCAATATAGGTACCAACTTGGGGAATGAAAGCATGGCGCCAAGCCAGTTAGAAAGAACTGCAACATGACACATGGACAGGGACAATACCTGACAATCCTAATGAACGAATACCCACCGCCACTGGTAGTGGAGATGGCTCATGAATTCCAGTCAACACGTAGTGGGTGCAGAAAAGCGTCGGGAATGACAACTCCACCAAGAAGGCAAACACAATGGAGACCACAGAATCAACACAAAGGGATAAGCACAAAACCCTAAGAGCCAAATATATAAATAGCTAACGATACTACATAAAGACAGATAAAGAAAAACTACCTGGAAGAAACCTAGGCAATATTCTGTATTGGGCTTCCAGTCAAATACCTTGTAATACCAATCTTCTTCCACAAGCAATACAATTTTCAAGGAGCAAGAGTCTCCTTTACAGTGAACGTAACCCTAGTCCTTTGGCTAGGGTGAATCACTCATACTGTTATTTTCATCTTGCATTTAACACTTAGCACACTCTCTAGCATATACACACGTACACTTATTCTCTGAGCCACATCCCAATATGTTATGTAGTTCGGTCCAGTCGATTTTGAGCACCATCAGTACACTTGTTAGTTTGATGGTCTCAACTCGAAATATAAGCAAGTATCGTGCGAATCTGTAGACCCTGTAGAACCAACCTGAAAACCACCCAACCCCCAACGATAAACGTTGAAAATAACCCTCCGACGACAGACTCAACTCCTATCAATGAGTTAGAGACATAGCGCTACACCACAATACAATTGGTAAGACAAAACCAGGACCTCGTAGCATGGATCCAGGCGCATAATCTCCCTCAGGCCCGCTCGTGCATCCTGTGCCACCTCCACAACCAGCTCAAAATGACCATCCTCTTCAGGATCGTCAAAATCATCACCCAATAGAGTGACAAACCTCCATGACCATAGCCATTTTGGAGAGAACCATCGTCAACAACAGCCAAAGGAAAGAACTGAAGACGAGGCTTACAATTGCTCTAGAGCCGTTCCAAGGGAAGACCGCCTTCCACCCTCCCTTCCCCTTCCCCTTCCCATTCCCATTCCCATTCCCTAGCAAGATAACATAGACCAATTCTGGAAACAAAGGTTTCGAGAAATCCAGCAGGAACAGGGAAATGTCAAAGAGGTGGTGAAAAGGAAAACTCTTGTCACTATGGACGCCCTAGTCCAGCAAACCGAAACCCCTTTTACTACAGAAATCTTACATTTTCCTCTACCGCAAAGTTCAGGATGTCACAAATAAAGGCGTCTGACGAGACTAAGGACCCCGCAGAACAACTCAACTCGTATCAGCATCACCACCACCAGATGGTCAGATCAGCATCACCACAACTAGTGGAGCTTCCAAAAGCAAGGTTGAATCGAGGCTCAAACTTCTCAAAGCCAAGATTAAGGAACTTCTCAAGAGCTTGCTATTCAAAATTGAAAAACACATCCACGAAGGCAAGGGCAACTTCTCTTTTTAATTTCTCTCTCTCTTTTTTTCTGCTTCTCGACCAATCGCCACTCTGTGCTCAAAGAGTCCACCAGGTCGACGATGACCGTGCAGAACTGAGCCAGCTGGGCAGTTAGCTCTAGGTCCATGTTCTCAGCTTGTGAATTGACCAACTCATCCTCTTCCCACCAGCTCAACAGATCTCGCAAAGAGATTTTCAAAGCGGTGGCAACAATTAACTGTCAAAAGCTCAAGAGCCACCTTAAACTACCTCCAACCCTGCAACCCAGAGTAGAAACTCAACCAACCTTGCCTTTCTCCTCTCCGCTGTCACCCTCAGATGATGGATCTCCCCACCTAAAGTACAGGCATACGTTGCAAACTGAAACCAAATTAAATGGATAAGTGCTAGCAAGGCTAAGGTCAGAAAGAGAAAAATGACGGGCCATTCCTTAAGAAGAGAATGCAAAAAATCTCGAGTCCTGGCCTTGAAGGTCGACCGGAGGAATCATCACCGTAAAAGCTCAGCTAGCTCTAGCCACATCGTCCAAAAGACTCCCAACAGAACTGATAACCACGACCGGTACGGGACGCCTCGAGTTAGAGCCTTCCACACCCCCAAAAAGAAGTCCATGTCGCACCGAGCCCACCTCAAGATTAATGGACACAACTTTGGTTGTGGTCTTTTCGGTAGTCGGCGAGGTCGGGGCCCAGCCTAAAAACTCGACGCGAGGCAATCCGTAAAAACTCTCGCCCTCAGGGAGCTCGGGAGCCCAACCTCCTTCAACCCACCTGTTCCATGATCACATCCATCCTACTGACCAAGTATGCAGGGGCTGAAAAAATAAGACATTAAAAGGAGTGAATCAGGAAGGCATCGTAAGGACAAGATAATCAAACTTTGGAAGAAAATCAAGTATTTATTGCTCGGGATATAAAATAGGTCAAGTCCCATTTGCTCGGTATAAAAGAAAGGTAAACGAGCGCAAGCTTGATCAACCCGAGCTCGCGCATCTACGATTAAGCTCGGATACTCGTCTGCAAAAAAAAAAATAAGAGGGATAAAATTAAAAACATAAAAACAAGATATGGACAGCTCGATAGAAAAAAACTCACCAAGATGGGAAAAACTCACCAAGATGAACACATCGCCACCAAACCCCGGGAATGCGAACCGACGAAACCACTTGGAATGCAAATTCCCAGACACAGAAAAACCTTCGTCTCCAACCTTCAGGATCAGGAGGAAGGTCAAAGATAGGAATTTCCCCTTCTCTTCCCCTTACAAAGCAACCCCCTACAAAGCAATAGAACCCAAACAACTCCACAAGTTGAAAGAAGTTGAGAAACTCTGCTAAAGAAATGAAATGTGCAACAGCATGAACAGGCGCTCTCACTGGACCGAGAATGTTAAAAGAATAGACCAACCCGTCGGTAATAGCATGGTGGGACAGAAACTGAAGAAATGGAGAACCTCCCTCATAAAGAGAGGAAGAAAAAACCTAATGCCCAACTGGAAGGGGACCTCGAAAAAACAAACCCTGCGAGCTAAAGACCGATGATAAAGGTCCCAGTCTGCAACATGAACCAATACCCCAGTGGGATACTCATAACGGCTAGACAACGCCTGGGCCTCAGCAGCATCGATCTCGCTCACCTCGACATTTGGAAAGGTCTCTCTTAGGGTGTCATACTCAAAAGCAGAAAGCTAAGCCATGGTGAGAACTTAAAAGAAGGGTTCAAGTAATCAAAGTGAAAAATCCGATAAAGGATGAAGCAGAAGATACTCAAGCAAAATGGTGAAAGCCTGCGTAGAAAGTATGCAATATTTAAAGAGGTTTTAAGCAGTACAAATCACTCCAAAAAGAAGAAATAAATGCGTTTTTATCGCATTAACTGCGTCGGCCACGTGTCGCACAACGTGGGGAATGGGCGCAACTTTTCGAGAGACACTCTCGCCTCCATAGACACGTAACCTCAACTTAATAAAACCGTCAAACTTGGAGAACACAAAAATGCAAAGCAAAAAGTCTAAAATAACCCTAATAATCTTGAGCAGCTCGGGCATAAACATTCAGCTCGAGGCTCAAAAAAGAAAAGGAAATTCCCAACGTCGCTCGAAGGTCAAACCCTGACAGATCATGAAATATCAGGACTCATAGGGGCAAGGTTAGGCAGACTTACCAAGCAACACAACTGCATGTAAAGGTCGGTGCGACTCAGAGGAGCAAAATGCACCCTTATCATCCTTCTAAAGTTAAAAGCTAAGAAGAATGCAGCAAAGAAGAATCAAATAGGAAAACGCACAAAGGCTACCCAGAATGAAAGGTGCATTAAAAATAGGGAGCATAGTTGAAGTTACATAAATTGGCTACAAGTTCAATTACAGCCTATGGATAAAAACTACGCAGCAAGCACCTCAGTCACTTCAGTCTACAGCACCAGCTCCCTCAATAGGTTCCTTAGGCTTCAACGTCTCAACCTCCGGCATGAAAAAGTCTAGGTCAAAGTCGGGGCATGACCTCTCAACCTGCTCTTGAAAGTTTATAAACTCTTGCACAACAGCAGAAGCGTTTGACTTAAGGAGCTCAGCAATCCTCCCATCTTTAGATTTCAGCTCTGTTGTTTTTGCCTTCAGCTCCTCATCCTTTGCCCTCAATTCGGCATCCTTCCCCTTGATGGAATCACCGGCCTCCTAAAAATGTGCGTCCAACGCGGCATAGACCCTCTTCATCTCCACTAGTTCGATGACAAGGACAGTGTTCTTCTCCACGGCTAGACCTCTTCTCACTTTGGCCGCATCCGTAGGATCTAGCACCCCCTCCCAACTCATGCTCCTTCGCGACTAAGTCCTTACTTAATTGTTGCTCGACAAGTTTGGCCTTCTCAAGTTCAGAACAAAGGAGAGCCTACTCGAAGGATTGACCAACCAGCACACACGAAATGTGTTGATGATGAGACTCAATTATCTCGATGCATGCCAAGGCCTAGAAACATAAGCACATACTATTAAAAAAAAAAGAGAGAAGGAGAATCCAAAAACCATATTTTAGGGGGCAATAAAAGAACACAATACCTCGGCTAAACCCTAGACGGCGTGCTTGGTCTTCCTTCCAATACTGACCATCATAGCCTCCTTAGGATCCGAGGTGGGAACCAAGTCAGGCAATCATGGTTGCAAAACGATCGCTGAGGAACCCATTGCCCCTCGTGTCCACCTCAGGAAGATCCTGCTCGATCTCTTTTCTTTCTAGGAGTGCCACTGGAGAAAGAGGTGGAACTGCCCCGACAATCTCTACAACTTCAGCCTCGAGTCAACCTTTGGGTGGTGGCTCAGAAAGAGTTGAAGTCGTCTCGCCAGGCTCGACTCTTTCCACCAGTTGCCGACCCTTAGACATCAGCTCAACCAGCGAAGAGGAGAGAATGTCGGTCTCGAGGGAGGTCAAATCCTCTTACTCATGCCCCAATAGGGTCTCTGCCGTCTTCAATCTCTTTAAAGAAACGATCTTAAAAGTTTTTTTCAGCTTCCTCTTCTTTTTCTTCACATCAGCAAATTTTGCCATCATAAATTCAAGATCCATTTGATCGAATGAGCGTGCAGGCAAAGATTTGATAGGAGTGGTCTGGATAGGCGACATCTCCACAGGGGGACCAAACCTGTACTCGGCAAGCTTCCACTTAGTCACCAAAACAGTAAAGGACTTAAGGCAATAGCTTCAACTAAAGCCACTCTCCCAGCCTCTGTAACATCAAGGTAAGGATGAAAACTTGTAAATGAGACAAGAGTCAAGTTAGAACCATGATGAGAATGCACTCAACTGGTGAGTATTTAAATGTCGTTGTTACATGTGTTCCTCGAGACTCCCCCAGAACCTGGAAACACTGGGAATATCATTAGGCACTCCTAACAACTCCCAAGAATCACCCCGGACGAAGAACTTTGACTTTCATCTCTTATTGGAAAAAGAATGCCCAGAAATCAAACTCTTCACTTTACCCTACTTGGCAAAATAGGAAAAGCCCAGTGCAAGAGAATACTTAAGCTAAAAAAAGGGGGTTAAACTTACAAATGGTGGGTGGAGAGGTGTTCCCCTCTCACGCCAGTTAACAAGAAGGCTGACAAGCAAGCCCCAATTGTTGGGAGAAACTCGAGTTGGACACACATTATATAAGGCGAAGACATCTCGAATGAAGGGATGAACAGGGAATCTAAAGCCAACACGAAATGCCGAGGTGAAGAAGTAGGTTATCCCAGGAATAGATGAGTTACATCTCTCGTCTTCCTCGGGAGAGTGGAGCAGAATAGAAGTTGAAAAGGAATACTCTTCCCTCAAGACCTCCAAGTCATCCTCATCGATACGACTCGGCACAGCATGTAAGATCAGAGAGGTCTCGCTGGACCTTTTTCCTTCTAGGGCCAGAAGAAGTTGAAAGACTTTTGGACCCCTTATTGACGGCATGGGAATTGTGAAGGAATTGGATAGATATTATAGATTAGTTATGAGTTATTTAGATACTTTTAAAAATTCTTTCTCTTTTCTCTTCCCTTTCTTCTTCTCATCTCATCTCATCTCATCTCATCATTAATTCTTACCTTCTTAGTCTACATCACCTATTTTTGGCACGGCTCGAGAAAACTGGGAGCAAAACAAACAAACAGAGGCACGACAGAGTAACCTGAAGTTGAGACCACAAGAATCGATTCGGGGGTCTTCCAGACCTAACACCCTAGGACGAAACTCAAATTTCTCTGTTAAAGCTAATGAAAATTAATTACCCGCAGTCTGGGCGATGTCGTCAAGAGGAGACTCCTCACCACTAGGGGAAGACGAGGCCTCTTCAACACGACCACTAGAATGGGAAGCCAAAACCTCCTCAACACTCTCATCATTCCCCTCCCCGACGCAAGATCAGAAGAGGTGTCGAATACGACTCTTCCTATTGGGGCTTCAAATCGTAACCTGGAATGTAATGAGGGCAGATACAAAGCACAATCCGTCAGAAATACAAGAACTACACACCAAGATCTGATCAAGGACAACCTCAATTCGAGAGGGTAATCTACAAACCGCAAAAGAAAAGCAAAATTGCCGGAATGATGCCGAAAGTAACTAAACCTCCAAATAATGAAAAAGAATCCATGACCCCACCAGCTGGGGTTAAAGGGATCCAAAACAAAAGAAGAAAATGAGTACGTATCTAATGAAAAGCTAAGATCACTTCGTAGAGGAACGAAAGCACAAAATTCTTAGAATCGCCGAAAGAACAAAGCAACTGCCTTAGAGTCAAGAAAAGGGGAAAAGAGTGTGAAAAGTCAAAAATTCAAAATAACAAGTGAAAAGACAAAGGGCATTTCCCCTTTTTATAACATTTATTTATTACCACAATAAGACGTGGGAAAGAGACATACCAAATGAGCCCTTTCCCTATGACGCATGTCCTTTCCTAACACATTTTTCACATCAGAGTGAATATAAGGAAACTGAACACGCTACTGGAATAGCGTTGGTAATCACGAGGAAACGTCATCCACAAAGTAATTATTGTTGAGAAAAACACGATTCTAACCCCAGGATAGAACTAGAAGGTCATCCTCCTGACCTGGGACAGGGGGACAACTGATGATAATGAATTTAAGTTTGGGCCCCCTTTAGAGCCCAAAACCCTATGGACAAAAGGCGACCCAAGCGTCTCATCCAAATAGCATTCACTGGACTTGGGCTAGATCGCGGCCCAGCTCCATAGAAGCCCGAAACAAATTAGCTTGAAATAGGTGACACCTCGACATAAACAAGCCCAGAATAGTACTACCTCAGAGAATGAGAGCACAGCGCCAAGCCGGTTAGCAAGAACTGCAACATGACACGTAAACAAGGAATAAGAGGATAAGACCTGACAATCCTGATGAACAAATACCCACCGGTAGTGGAGATAGCTCACGTATTCCAATCGATGTGTAGTGGGTGCAGAAAAGCATTAGGGATGACAACTCCAGCAAGAAGGCAAACACGGAAGGGACCACAAAATCAACACAAAGGGATAAGCACAAAAATCCTAAGGGCCAGATATATAAATAGCTAACGATACCACACAGAGACAGATATAGAAAAACTACACGACAGAAACCTAGGCAATAATATTCTATAAAAGACTTCCAGTCAAATACCTTGTAACAACAATCTTCTTCCCCAAGCAATACAATTCTCAATGAACAATAATCTCTCTTACAGTGGACATAACCCTAGTCTTTCAGTTAGGGTAAACCACTCATATTGTTGTTTTTATCTTGCATCTAACACTTAGCAAGCTCTCTAACATATACACACGTACACTTATTCTCTAAGCCACATCCCAATATGTTTTGTAGTTCGGTCCAGTCGATTTTGAGCACCATCAGGGGTCATTTTATCATTTGTCTAAAAATCACTAGATCCTTTTGGTATCATATTAAAATTAGCTAGGACCAATCATTTTGTATGTATGTAAAAAAATACAATATAACATCAAATGACAAAACATTTGACCTTACAAACTCATGCATAAATATATTTGTTCAATGATATGATTCTGACAAGAAAAAATCGAGAGAATGATCGGGTTAGAGAGAAATTGAGAGCGAAAAGAAGTAATCAACGACTATACTACTTTCCGTCGACTCATAACCCTCCAACAAGTTATCACTTGCATTTACTCAAGGTTCGCTTAGACGATAACAATACTCATGATTTTTTTTCATGAGTCTTAGCCCTTGTACCCAATATTTTATCTCATTTAGTTTTTTTGTAGCTTCAATAGTGCATTTTTCTTTTGGGAATATGTGTTGTGATTGACTTGTAATTGCAAGTTTAGCATTTTTTTCCTATAATTTTTTTTTCTTAATTGAAATTGCCATTGACATATGTTTTTCTACGATTGGTTTTTATGTAAATGTAAATAAGTATAAATTAGTATTTTTAATACTCATAAGTATAAGTTTGTAGTTAAAGTGCACACCCAAACACAAGTTCCTTAATAGAAATCAATCACCGCCACTCCAAATTCAAGTAGCTCAAATAAGTTCCCATTTTTCTAACCAAAAAAAAAAAGTTTCGATTTGTTTTTCTTTTTATGATTAAAATTATTTATCCAATAAAATTTATATAATAAATCAGCTAATAAGTTGAATCTTTATCCCCTATACATTTTTTCCCCAAAAATACATCACATCACTCAATTCTATCACATGCTTAATCATTTAAAATATAGTTAATTTGTAATTTAATATAACTTTTATTTCATACATTATTCATTCACGATAGTTTATATATGTTGACAAAAAAAATCGAATTATGTATTTTAAAAAAAAATTGTCGATATTTTTAAGAAACTAATGGATAAACATAGATTTTAAATGATGTAATCAAATATATGAAGAAAAAAAAATATTATTTAAGGCTCTATTTGGTAACGTTTTTGTTTTTCGTTTTTTGTTTTTATTTTGACTTTTAGAGTAAACAAGAAAAAAAAAGTCGTTTGATAACTGATTTTTTTTTCTGTCACCGTTTTATAAACGAGAGACGATTTTCAAAAACCAAAAAAAAATATTTTTGGTTTTCGGTTTTAAAAAACGAAAAACGGAAACATTACCAAACGGGGTCTAATATAGTGGGATAAATTTTTTTGGGTCATCGTGCCTTTGCCTTTGAGGCACCAATTATGACTAGTAAATAAATAAACCAGATGATAACTCCTCAAATTCCTAAAAAATAACACTTTTGTCGTCCTTATTCTTAATGACTTCTCAACTAAAAACCGACTCTTAAGACAATACCCTAAAACACTTTTAAAAAAAAAGCGCAAAACATGATGAAGTCCGCAGATTTAAACAAAAATCAATGCGAAAATTACAGATAAAAAGATACAGAAGTGAAAATCAGTACCGATCCGCACAAATTCTCCTGGAGATTCTTAAAATCAAACAATTTCTATAAAAATAATCAGATTCTAAACAATAAACCAATCAAAAGTGAATAAAGACGGGACCTTTACCTACTCAACGGTAAACCACAATTTTCATGCCTCTCGTAACAGATTTTGGCTCGTCTTCCTCGTCGCCGTCCCGAGAACCACTTGATTGTGTGAGAGAGAGTTGTCGTGGAGCCGAGACGACGACGCTAGAAGACGAAGACAAACGGAGCTGAATCCAAAATTGAAAATACCTAATTAATGTAAAGTCCTCGTTATTGATGGTTGCTTGGGCGAAAAGTAAGAGATAGAGAGAGAAAGAAAGACAAGTCGGCGGAGACCTAACCTCGTAGATTCGAAAATCGATGTGAGATCTAAGGGTGGAGGCAGGTAGATATACACGACGTCGCTTTGTGTTGGAAAACTGATAAACGACGTCGTATTAATGGATAAGGGATTTTCGCTGCAAGTACCGAAATTCAATCTTAGCCGTTGATTTGGTTCTACATGATTTTTAAAACTATTTGGTAAAGAAATTATCTGTATAATAAGAGCAATGCTACATGGATGTACCATAAAACTATTTTTATGATAGAGTTGATAATTACAACCATTGATTTCATTGTAGGTTTCATTATTTATTGGGACCTATTACCTATTCAATGGTTAGGATTATCAAGTCTATTTTTTAAGTCCATCTAGCATTACTCATATAATAAAATAAGAATATGTTTGAATTTTATCTCGGTCATATTTTTTCCCTCAAAATCATCACTAATCACTTATTTCATTCATCATCGCTTTGTCAGACTCAAACGTCAAATCATCTCACTTATTTCTATCACATGTTTAATTATTTATACATTTCTTTCCTAAAAAATGACATCACTCATTTCTATCATATATTTAATTATTTAATATTTAATTAATTTATAGTTAATATATTTTAAAAATATTTAATATAGTTGAATCGATTTTTTGAATGTTTGAATTTTATATTTTATC
This sequence comes from Ilex asprella, assembly GCA_023539305.1. Classification (NCBI taxonomy): domain Eukaryota; kingdom Viridiplantae; phylum Streptophyta; class Magnoliopsida; order Aquifoliales; family Aquifoliaceae; genus Ilex; species Ilex asprella. Next base: position 19,787,258 of record CM042198.1, on the reverse strand, counting down.
GTGCTTCAAGCACGAGTTATGACTAGTAATATAATAAAATAAATACACTTTTAAAGTATCAATTTGTTAGTAAAACAAAAATAAAGATATTATATCAAAAAAAGTACATTTTAATACCATAATATTTTTGTTGTTTAGACAGATAATTGCATAAATCCAGATACAAAATCAAAGAGTAATGAGTTTAAATTTAATTTTAATAAATTATGTGATAACCAGTAAAAAATTGTTCAATACATTAAGTAAATTGGTCACTATAAATTTAAATAAACATAATTCATACATAATTACAAATCCAATAATATATCAAATCAGTTATTTGACTCGCAGATAATATAAAAGATTTCATTTTTATGGTACAACGAATTAAGAAATTTTACAGAACAAAAATTATAATAAAACATAGGAATCAATTAGTAAGAAAACATGTATTACAGAACAACGGATGAAATATAAATATCGTGTTTTATTAAAAGAATTACACATAATTTTAGTTAAGAATTTGCACACGATACGATTTACACAAATTATAATTATAAAGTAATACAACTCAATGGCAAATCTATTATTTTTTAGAAAAGAGAAAAAAAATGAGATGTCCATGATGTGAAGGAATAATACGTTGAGCATAAATAATAGAGGGACCACAGCATGCATAATTGTCCATTGAGCATAAATTCCTTTCAAATATCTTTCGACCACTCTTTTCACCACAAAATCTAAAGATTTGTGGGATTCATAACTTCCTTTTTCTTAATAATTACGCTGCGTTTGGTACGCGATAATGTTTTTCAGTAGGAATGGAAAAAATTTGGGAATGGAATGAACTTAAGAATGGAATGGAATGCGCATTACCATTCCAATGTTTGGCAGTTGGTTATGATTAAGTAATGGAATGGAATGTCCATTCCATACTTATGTTTGAATAAAACAATTTTTTCATTGGAATGGAATCAACTTTAACCAAAATATTCATAATGACTAAAAATAATTAATAACAATTTTTTTATGATTAAGATTGCCTTTAAAAGTTATGTAAAACAATTTATAATTAGAAAAATGAGAATTCATTAAAAAAAATTAACCCCTATAAATTTTAAAATTTTAGAAAACAAATTCCTTCAAAAATAGGTTCACAAAAAAAAAATAAAAAACTATTCAAAATTTGTCATTCATTTCAAATGAACAACTATAGTTCTTTATGAATTCAATAGAATACATGTGCCAACCCATCTGAACATGTGTGTTGAACCAAAAAATAAATCTACGAATCGATGAAAAACAAGATAACTAGGAATCTCATCTGAACGTATAGGTTGAACCAAAAAATAAATCGATGAAAAACAAGTCCAAAAAATAATCAACAGTATACAGAAAACAAAAACAAGTCGAATAAAAACAGAAATTCTTAAATTCCATTCATTTCATCTCAATAGCATTGGAGGTAGAATTCCAAGAAACAAAATCATTCTCAAATATAAGTTCAAAAAATTACACTCTTTGTCTACTTACTCTCCACTCATCAAACATTTTGTTTGTCAAACTCAATCTAAATGTTGACCATTCGTTGGATGTTTCAACCGTGGTAATACAATCATCATGTGTATCATTTTTCACCACAAGACCTGCTGCATCAACCTCCGCCTCGATTGGGTCTATTGGCATCTGATCCTTGATGTAGTTGTGAAGCAAACAACAAGCTATTATTATACGGTTCAACAAGAAGACCTTGCTCTTAAATTCCACAAAAAAAAAAAAAAAACTTACAATTAGAAACCTGTAACAGACTTCCTTAAGGTTTCAAAGGCACCCCAAGTAGTGATAAGTCAATGGCCATGAGAAAAATACGTATAAAAGTACAAATCTAAGTCACAACTAAGCTAATCTATTCCAACCATATTTGTAGCTCAACAATTCACACCACCGTCCGAATCCCCGGATTGGTAAAAATCATTTGGCCTCACAATATTTACATAAAACAACATTTAAAATGATTAGAAATACATTTGAATAGCTAATGTAAACATCCACTAATCAAAATATGCACAAAAAATACTCAAAATAAAACAGCATTTAAAATGATTAGAAACAGTTGAATTGACACACTCCTCAGGTCCAAAGCACATGAAAACTGGAACAGAGGAAATAATATTGACTACTGCAAAATTATGAGCAAGAACCTACTCGGACTGGTCACATCTCTAATCTTTTACCCTCACTCCTTTCTATTCCTTAAGATTTTTAAACGGTATTATCCTACTCTTCAGAAATCACTCTCACCCCACGCAAACTCTGCCATCCCCAAACATGAATTATACATGTACTTACCCAAAAAAAATAAAATTGCAATATCTAGTACTCTCAATAGCATCCAGCCAAAAGGAACATGCTGTCAGTATCGATCAGGCAAACTCAATCTTGTAATTGCCAAGAACCAGAGTATGAACCAAAGTAATCAACAACTTGGTGTAAGGTGTAGCATAAGACCTAAGCTCAATAGAATATGTAATAGAAATCAATGTGCATATATTTCCTTAAGTTTGCAAATGCATTTAACAATATCCAATATCATTACCACTTCGAAATTAAAATCTACTTAATAGGCATCAATTGAAACCATATATCATAGTATGATCATTCAAGCCTATATGATCCTTTTTACTTGTAATTTGTAAAAAACAATAGCTTTGCTAACAAACTCGTAGTTTGGTTTATTGGCACATTTACTTGCCAACGAAAAAAGGCAGTTAAACGATAAGAATTCCAAGATAAAGTTGAACTCGACTATTCTGGTAGGTTAAATGCAACTTCCATTGATACATAACAGAGATTACCACCATGTATGAATAGATGACTCATCAAATTCCTTATACAAAATGAATCATCAAGCAAGTATAGATCAAAACACCAACAATTATCCAAGAGCAAAACCCACCAAGGAAAATTAGTATTTACTAGAGGGAGTGGTAAGAGTTCAATTATTGCATTGATACAACGATTCTACGAGCCATCGTCTGGACGTGTTATGATTGATGAGAAAGATATCCGAAAATACAACCTCAAGTCACTGCGACGCCACATTGCAATGGTGTCCAAAGGAAATTTGCAATCTGAGAGCACAAAAATAAGTACAATTGTTCCTTACCCTACATTTGAGAGCATAATCCACGTGAGTAAAATGAAAATACTTCTGTCAGACATTTTTTCAAACACCTTCAAAGCAAGACCTAAATCACCACAATCCAATTACATTTGTATCGGTGCAGGAGATTAGTTTCGCAGGTGGTGTCGAAACCTTGAAAATAAAGATCGGTAGTGAAAAAGAGAATGAGAAATTACCTGAGATTTTTGCAAAGGTCGGATTTGATCTGGTCTTGGTCTTGGTCGTGGATCTGGTGCATTGTTTCACCGAAGAGAGTGACAGGGAATGAAGGAGGGGGACGCCAGAGATCTAATGAGAGTGTGCGAGAAAGAGATGCAGATGTGATGAGAGTGTGCGAGGGAGAGAGAGAGAGAGAGAGAGAGAGACTGAGAGAGCAAACCAGTGATCGAGTTTTTTTTTTCCTGATGGATTGGGTCATTACCGAGTGGAATGAGAATAAGGAATACCATGTTGGATTTGGTAATGCCTAATCCCATAAATTGTGGGATTAGGTATTTCTTTGGAATGGGAATGGATTTTAAATCCTGTAAACCAAACATTGGAATAGGATTCCCATAGAATGCTCACTCCATTCCTAAGGCCTAATACTATGTACCAAACATAGCGTTAGGGTTTACAAAAGGTGTTAGCATCACAAAAATTATCAAATTATATTTTTTATTTGGAAAATTTATCCGGATTTTCAAAATGATCAATAATTCCTTATTTAGATAAAGGGTAATTATCATTCGTAATCTCTTTAAATAAGTATATCTTTAATGAGATACCCTCTATTATTCAAAACATCATTGACATACCTTTTAATTTATATTTAAACGTCACTTGACACTCTCTGCTATTAAATCAACGTTTGTAACAAAAAATATATATTTAAAATATGAAAATTGGCATTACATAAATTCCAAATAATTTTTTTACATAAATTTTGATCCATTTTTTTTCTATATATTAATTTTTTTTGCTGATTAAAATTCATTTTGAGTTAATTAAAATTTATTTTTTTTACATATTAAAATTTGAGTGTATTAATATTTTTTTTCGTATTAAAATTCGAAGTACTTTGAGCTCAACCTAAGCTACTAGCACAGATCAAAATTCGATTCAAATCGATTAAAATTTATATTTTATTTGCTTATTAAAATTTGTGTCAATTAAAATTCAATTTAAGTTGATTAAATTATATTTTTTACCTATTAAAATTTAAGTCGATTAGAATTTATAAATTTTTTATGTATAAAATTTTGGGATGATTAAAATTCCATGCGGGTATATTAAAATTTGATTAAAGGCAATTAAAAATGAATTTTAATATGTAAGAAATATGCAAGTTGATTAAATTGGCTCAAGTTTTAATATGTAAGAATATATAATTTTTAATCGACTCGAATTTTAATACATAAAAAAAATAGCTTGAATTGAATTTTAATCAATCTAAATTTTAATATGTAACAAAAAATAAAAAAGAGACCTTAATTGAAGTTCTTCCTAAAATATATAGTGGCCAATCTACTAAAATTGTATTATAATTAAAGTCATTAATTTGATTGGGGTGTTAGTAAATATTTAACAAATAAAAAGAGTGTCCTTGAAGATATGATAAACTATAAAAGACGTGACTGAAATTTTTTCTAAAATAAATTAATGGTATATAAAAATTTATTTCGTTAATATGTTATAGGAAGTAAAAAAGATAATGGAGCTATTTTGAGGTGACTAAAAAATTCAGCTTTTGGCAGATTAAGAGGAAAATAAGTTTGGTCTGTTTGGATCCGAACTTATTGGGAAGTTTTTTCATCAAAATTTTTTTTTTTGGCAAAAATAACTTTATTAATACCAACGAAAAGCTAAAAAATGGGGTTTATATAAGGGCTTCCAAAAAAAAATATGATTTTTTGAGAAACACTTCAAACGGGTCAAATAATTTTTTTTTGACTTTGATTTTTTTATTTTACTTTTCAAACATTTGGTTCATACCCAAAAAAGGCAGCTCTAAATGGGCCTAATGTACCAAAAAAGTTGTTGCATTCATTGTCAATTTTTTATTATTTTTTTTGTCTTTGGGAAATTTTCCATATCCTCATGGCAAGCAAAAGAACATGAGTTGATATAAACTGATCTCAGAGTTTCAAATCCATCACCAATAATTAAAATGCTATATTATGATAAAATAAATCTAAAAAATTCTATCCACACCTGATAATTCTATGATCTGCATGTGTGCTTGGCTAAGAAATGCATCAATTTTTTAGGGTTTGATTTATCAATTTTTTAATTATTTTCATTTAAAATAACAAATAGAATTCCATATATTTTATAGAGGTGGATTGTATTCACGAGCAATCTTCGCATGTTGTGGTGAAGCAAATTGTCGGTGATTTGAGTTTTAGATAAATAACATACATTTTTTTCAAATCATATTTGTAATATTTATCTTCTTTTAATTTAACACCCATTTATGATATTTATCTTCTTTTAATTTTGTACTAGAACATGCACCTTTTAAAGAAGGACGAATAACAGTTTTTTTTCTAATTAATATAATAAAAATATCAAAATATTTATATTACACATTCAACCAAACAAAAAATAATAATAATGTGGCCTATGCAATTAAACTTGATTATAAAACTTTTCAGGTAAAGTGTTTAAAATCGAGTAATATATAAATGAGTGTGCACATAAACAAGAAATGTAAAAAGCTATACTGAAAATTGTGTTTGGAAAACTAATAAACATGTGATTTTTGACTGTATTGTTATATTTTTTTTATCAAATTGAGGTATAATTTTATTTTTTTTTTAAAAAAAATCACCTTTTAACATAATGTTTTATTTATTTTTATTCATACATGATCAAAGGTGTCAAAACTAACTTACACGCAGTTCTGAAATTTGCACCCCTCTTGACCATTTTTTTAATCTATAATATAAAACATGATAGACTTCAATAAGTTAATTCGACGGTCCGGTCTAAAATAGACTCATTTAGTCACCAACATTCTTCTCAAAACTATTCACATTGCATTATGTCTTCAAACACGGTTATCCTGGTGACTATGAAACAATCATAAAATTGATTGCATCCTAAAAGATTTTAAGTCTATTATTTTATACTTTCAAAAAATTAATGTTATCATATTTTAAGTCTATTATTTTATACTTTCATAGATTTTAAGTATTATAATGTGGTCTATTTGTTAGTTTTTGTTATTTTTTTTATCAAAGTCAACCTATTGACACTGACGAAAAAACTAACATAACACTAACAAAATGAACATGTTGTAATGCTTTTGATATATTAAGTATATAATGTAAACAATTTAATTTTTGAGGATATGAAGTGAAAAAATTAAATTTTTAAGGGTACAAAGTGTAATTCGCCCAACAAAACTCAAACAACCGGTGCAGGAAAGGAGAAGGGTTCGAGTAGTGGGGAAATTACATAGCCAGAGCTAATCATTTCATTCCAACGAAGGAAAAATGGGAAAGGAAGGAGATCTCTGGGATGATTCTGCTCTCATCAACGCCTTCGACGATGCTATCTCTAAGTACAAGGTCTCTCTTTCTCTTTCTCTCTCTCTCTCACACACACACACATGTTCTGCTATATTGGCTTTTCTCTTTGAAGTTTTTGCCAAGTAAACATATGTTTGTCTAGTACATAGATATGGAGCATACAAAGGTGAGACATAAATAAATAAACACACGTTTGTTTGCCTGTTAACAATAAATATTTATGATATTATAAATTAGATACAAAATATGCAATGTGTCAGATTGAATTTTCGATAGTGAAAGGAAAATTATGGAAGAAATAAATGATGGAAAGTGAAATTGAAAGGAAAATTAGTATCTTGTATGCGTTGGATTGGGATGAAAATTTCACTAGAAAATTGTTGTAATTATCTATATTGCCCTTGCATATGTGAAGTGTGCAATGAGAGCCTTTCTCTCTCTAAATAAGATGGTTTCAATTCCTCCCTTTGCAGAAGATGCATAGCACTGGAGGGCATAATAGCTCAGTCGAGGGAGGAAAAGGCGTAAGCAGTAAAGAAGAAAATTTATCCGAATTTGTTGATGAAAACCATGGAGCTAAAAGGTGAGTATATGGTTGGAGCCTTTTTTTTTGGTCATTATATCGATTATGGTTAATAAAAACATTAGATAGCCTAAAAGCTAAATGGTAAGATTTTCAATGAGGTCATTACCATTTAACTTGTGGGCAAAATTATGTTATTAAAATTTTTTACTTTGGAATCCAAAAGAGGGCACAACTTAATGCTTTTAAATCTTCATACATTTTGTTGCAAAGGCGTGCCTCTGTTTTGCTCTTGAGGATTCAAGCTTTGTCCAGTGTTTACACACAGAGTACTCTAAAGGAGGTTCGAAAAACATATGCTTTGTTAAGCCTTTACACACGGAGTACACAAAAGTAGGTTAAAAAAACTTACACAAACAAGACTGAAGGCAAGCGATCCCTAAAAAGTGTCCAAAGAATGCATTGGAACATACGCATCACTTGGCCTCTAAAATGTTCAATTTCCTACCTGCCTACCTACCTTATGGTTGTAAAAAAAGCTCTGGAATCACCGTGATTGAATAGGAGCACCTTGACTTTACCTGGAAACTATGGGAAATACTATATTGGATTGGAGTGAATTCGCATATATATATATATTGGATTTGGGATTCATACGCGCATTCTTATTCTTCTTCTTCTTCTAATTTGGCTTTCTATATCATTTTAAAATTGTTATGGTAGGCGAGGATGTATGTACTATTGGTCTTATGGATACTTATTGTTTCTATTTGTTGCCCATAATGAAAATGAATGAAATTTCAATAATGTTAACCCCAAGGGTAGCTCAAGTGGTAACATGGACGAATTGTAAACTCAAACGTCTTAAGTTTGAATCTTAACAGCACATTAAGATCAGGCCATGAGGGATTTATCTCTTATGAGTTATGAATATCCTAATCTCAACGTAGATGACTGACTTTGACCCGACCGAGGAGGAGATTAGTTGAGGTGCACGTAAGTGGCCTCGGATACCCCTGATCGTTGTACTAAAAAAAAAAAAACTTAAATAATGTTTTCCCCACTTTTAATTTTTTTTCCCTACAAACAAGTGACGGCTGAAGTTTAAAAACCAAATAATCGAGGGTACTAACTTGATGTTCCATGCTATGCAGGAATAATGTCATATGTGTGCTTTTTGTGTTATGGTTTCTTGGCTAATTTTCGTTACTCTTTATCGTTTGTTCTAGACACATTCAGGCAAATGATAATTGCAATGTTGCTTCAAATACCACAAAAGAAAGGGAAGGGCCTACTACTCTTTCACCAACTGAAGATGACCGGTGTGTCAAATCGCTTGCTCTTGAACCCCATACAGATTCATCAAATGGTCAGCATGCACAAGATGTGCTAAATGGGTACTCAGATACACACTTTGAACTAGATTATAACCTGTTACTGAACAAGTATTATGAAGTCGATGAGCAGAGGCAAAATATTCTTCAGCAACTTAACCAGTTTGGCAGATGGGAATACCGGGGGCCTGGTTCTAGTGTGCAGCGTGGTACCACCTCCACTTATCAAGAGCAACAAGTCGCTGCAGCTGGAGCTTCTTACCCACCCGTCGTTTGTTCTTATTGCCCATATGGATGTCATAGTTTGGTGGCTCCGTGCTCTTCATTACATGCTTGTTCGCTGAGTGGACCTTCTGTTGAGAAAACTTATGCTGCTACTTCAGTAGTGGATCTCAATAGTAAGCCATTTTCTCTTGAAGATGCTGGTTGTGTTAAAATGGCAATGGGAGCTGCTGAAAGAGCTCTTTCTTCCTTGAAGACAAAAGCTTCTGGCAATGATGATGTAAATACAAGCGAAGGTGAGCATGCTCTTCCAAAACATTAATACGGTATGCACTATTATTTCGTTACTGGCACTGCATATTAGATTTTGCATTAGTGTGAATTGTGAAATGGTGGGCAATTGGTCTAGAAATGTTTCTCAAGTGGATAGTTTCCTAACTACGATTTCTTTCATTTCTCAAATTTGACCTATTATAGTGATCCTAATTATCACCCTAGCAGTGTATATTTCATCATTTGCAGGGAAAAAAATGAAGGCTAAAATGCCCTGACTAAGTTGATGGTTGGGGTTGTCCAATGGCCTTCATAATTGACACCATCTGCTTAAAGTTTTGTTAGACTCATACTTGGATTCAATAGATATCCTATGATTTTGTAGATATGTGGCTTATAGTGTTTTTGATACTTTTTCACTGTTTCTGCTTCTATGATATTTTCTAAATCATCTTACATATGATTACTGTCATTGCTTGCAGTTTTGTTCATTTATGATCTGAATACCTCCTGTTGGGTGGAGGAACAAGATCCTCACTGAGTTTGTATCATTTTTGGGCATATATGGTTCTGACTTCTGAGTCTTTGGCTTGCCTTCGTAATAGAAAGAAAGGAAATTTTGGGGGCTTGCCTTTATAGTGGAGAAGAAGGACAATACGTCAGTATAAAATTGTATATACATATATAGGTTGTTTGTTTGTAGTATTAAGGAGTGTATTAACTATTAAGCAATCATAACAAATTAAAACTATCTAATCCAACCATATACTGTATTTGGTTGCAAAAAATGTTTCGTATTATATATAGTCTTATTTCAGATGCTTATCCAAATAATATACTTTATTCGTACTATCCAAATAATATACTCTATTAGAGTCAAGTGTATTAAATTATAAATTTACTATTTTATCCGCCAAATAAACAAAAACATTTAATAATTAGACAAGATTGATGATTTTTTGGTCCATATGTAATTAAGATTCTATTATCCTACTACCAAACACTGGATTACAATGAGTATTAACTTTATCCCATACTGAGTTGTGTTTTATCCATTTATACAAAATTAGCCCGTATTAACTAATACAATCATTTCTTTTACTATCCGACAACCAAACGAGCTCATACAGTACTTACTGTTCACAAGTAAATGCACAGTATTTCATATGAAGGATTATTGTAAATGTTAGATGAAGGCCAGAGACTCTTCTCACTCACTTGGAGGATGTTGGCATTAAGATGGAAAGTCCTTGTTTCACTACATGCTTTCCCTTCGAAATATTTCAATTAGATTCAGCTGAATCAAACTATCAAAGATCAAAGTCTTAACTTGACTCGCGTTGGTCCTATCTTAGCTTTACTAGCCATGTCCTCTACTATATCATAGGCTATCCTGTTTTCTCTGTTACAGGACAGGATCCTCCTATCAATGGCTATTAGTTAAGGTGTCAACCCAGACAAATCTCAACATTAATTGATTTATGATAGTAGACACAGCTATGTCACCAGTGCAGCTTTCTAGCATGAGTGGTATCTTTTCCCAAACATTGAGAGGTGTGGGGTTCAAGTCCTGGTTGTGACTTGGGTGCGTCTGGATTACTTATGAGGGTGGGAAGAAAAGGAATCAAAAGCTATGTTTTCAAGCATATTGCACCAAAATAAAGCAAGAAAAAAGGGTAAGCCCTGATTTGACAAGAGGAGGAGGGTGAACAACTAGATAATGGTGTGAGATTTGGTTTTGGGGCAACAAAAAGATAATTTATTGGGGAAAGTTATCTAGTCTAATATTCGGAAATTTTTGGTAATTTATTTCGGTAATGCATGTTGTTACTAGTTTTGCTGATTGAGTTCTCAAAACGTAATCATGAAATGTATTTTCTGAAACTCTAGTAGGAATATGTTTTTTGGTGTCTAACCATATGACCTTTCTGTTTTTCTTGAACTATAGAGAAGGAGAAGGAGGTGGAGGTGGAGATCAATGTAGGTCATTTGGCACAAAGTAGCAGCTCTGAAACGGATCTTACTACAGTTTTAAATGCTTGGTATTTGGCAGGCTTCTATACTGGCAAGTAAGTATTACTTGAAGCCTCTTTTTTCGATAGGATGAATCTTAAACACTTTGTTTTCTTCCTAAATTACTTGCACTGGACTGATAAGAATACTGCAGTTTCTTCATCAAATCCATTCGTTTTATAAATTCTTGTTGTCACTATAGGCTTGTGAAGGTGGGAACTCTAAATAAATTCGACACGACAAACAATTTTTTAATGAGTCCATGCAGCTGGCATACACTCCCTGTTGTTTCTCTGCATCTGCCTTTACATGGTTTAATCCACAATGATGACCGGAAGGGGAGACATATATCCCTCTATAATTTGTTTAGGGGATCATCACGAAATCAACCCGTTAAAATCCTAGAATCTATATGAGAAATCAATTCCTAGCTTTTTTGTAAATATGCCGTACATGAGTATTATATATGAAAAAAATTGTTTACCCACACCATGCAAAATGTGGTTTGTAAGGCTAGGAGAAGCAGATTGGACGCAAATTTTAATTTTTCAGTACATCGGTTCATGCTGTTGAAACTCACATCACAGGGGTTTTGAATATTTTTACTGTCGTATAGGTATTTATCAGAGCAGTCGACTACAAAGAAAAGACTCAGCTAAGCCTTCTGTAAATGTCAAGCAGAGGTGAAATGGGTTTGGGCACAATTTTGTTAAGTTACATTTACACAAACCCAAGTGACATATGTACAATGTAGTTTTGAAGTATAACTAGCTTTGACAGCAAACTGTAATGTGAACTAATCCATGCTATGATTCCATTTCGTGGTGTTTTGTTTGAAAAACACTGTTTTTATTCCGAACGTTGTTCGTATATGATAGTGTGTATATGTTGAAAATTTGTTGAGGTCATGTATTTTGAGAAAATTTATCGATTTTTGTTTTAAAAAAGAATATATAGAAATTAACTTCAAATTATATAATTAAAGAAAGAAAAATAATTGTTATTTAATATAATGGAATTAATTTTTTTGACACTCAAATTTTATGTTGAATTGTGTCTTCTGGTACGGGTTATTGCTAGTTTGTTGATATGTTTATGGCCAATATGAGTATCTTAAATAATTTTGGATGTTATTAGCCACTTTTGTGGTGTCAATATTAATTCTATATTATTAATAAAAGGAGGGGAAGGGGAGTTTGATGTCCATATTACAATACCCATTTTCTCTTTTTATCTTAACTAGTTAATGTTTACATACGTTGCGCATGGATTATATCGAGTTATTATAACTTTTATTTACCACTTTTATAATAAAATATTACTTGGTCAAATTATAGTTAAATGATCGTACTGAAATTTTTAAGAATGCAATGTTCATGTGTGCTGCATATGAACTTTTTAAAATTAGTATAATAATTTGTAATTTTTTTTAGGCATCTTGCAAATATCAAAACCTATATTTTATTGTAGATACTTAAATTGATGACTTAGTTGCATAGTAGAGATCAGATCAAATATAAACAATTAATTTTCATAATACAAATTAAAACAACCAAGGATAACAATTCATATGTAGGACAAAAAAATAATGATGCATAGATTTAAAATTCTTGAAAATTTTAGATGAGTCCAGACCAATAGTTCAACCTACAAATTTGGCTGATGAACAGTGAAATTCCTTTTTTTAAAGTAAAAAATAGCATATATACGTAACTTTAAAGAAATTGTTTAAGTCCCCTTCTTCAAATTATGTATCACAATCATACTGGTGAAAGTCAACTAAAACTAATTAAAATGTCCATCAAATATTTCCACTAAAATGTTTGGTTGTAATTCATATTTGTGATAATTATAACATCATTTTTTTGATTGTTATTACTCTAAACAAACAATTTATTAGACTTTTTAACAGTAACTAAAAAGTATAGAGAAATAACAATACCACAAAAAGTAAAAATGCACCAAACGTTAAGATGCAGAGAAAATTGAATGCGTAGAGTAACGCATGTTGAGAGGAGCAGAGAAAAACAGGGAGAAATAGGGGAACATTGAGGGTTTCGATAAATAAGGGAGAAAGAGATTTATTTGAAGTTGGGAAAGATGAAGATGAAAATGAAAACGAAGATAAAACGATAGGGGAGAGAGAGAAGATTAGGAGGTGTAGGTTTTTTTTTTGGAGCATGAGGAGACTTGGGTTTATTTTAACTTTAATGTTGAGAGATAAGAATGAGATAGTTGTGATTTTGAAGGATAAAAGTAGAAAAAAAAAATATTTTTCAAATATGCTCATTTTTTAAGTAGTACTATAGATATAAATTATCTATAACTAGCTGTATTATATATATTTCAACAGATTTTTTTTTCTCTTATATTTAGCCTAAAATTTTTATAATTAAGTTATTTTAATATAAAAAATTTCGCTAACAATAAGGCAATCCACAAGATGAATGACTTTTTTCTTTCATTTTTCTGCAACGATTGATATATATTCATAATATATGAGATGAATTAGTCTTTGACACTTATAATACATTAAATAAATTTTTATTTCATGAATATTGACATGAAAACGACAAAAATTATAATAACACAACTTAAAAATAACAATAAACAACGTGGGGTTTGAGTCAAAGTGCAAGGATTCTCTAGCAATTGGGGAGGTTGAGTCAATTATGGAACCAACATGCGGCTGTCGTGTAATTTACCCATAAAATTAAGGAGAGGACCGCACCACAGTATTTTTCGGAAAGGAAAGAAAAAATACAGGATGGCCCATGCAGGTCTCGAACCTGCGACCTTCGCGTTATTAGCACGACGCTCTAACCAACTGAGCTAATAGGCCGTTGATTTTTACATCAAACCAATAATAATTATTTATCAATTGTTTGAGAACAAAACCTGTCTGTGAGAGAACGACGCCGTTTTGATTTGTTAAAAAGTAACCCGGCAGAGCCGGAGCCGAGTCACGACGACTCTGTTCAAGGAGATAGTATTTAAACGGAGAGTGACAGAAGAAGAAGAATAAGAAGAAATAAGGGTGAGAGAGAGAATGTCGAGATTGTCTGCTTCCAAGGACGCTCAAGCCCTTTTTCTCTCTCTCAGTTCCGCCTACTCGATCACTCCCTCTAACCTCAAGGTCTCTCTCTCTCTCTCTCTCTCTCTCTCTCTAGTCTATGTATATATATACTGCTTTCAATGGATAATCTGAATTTGGAGATCGTCTGTTTCAGATCATCGACCTGTATGTAATGTTCGCGGTCTTCACCGCTCTGATTGAGGTAAGCTGCCTATATCTGCAATCCTTGTCACTGATTAGCTTGCTTGTTGTTGACTATGATCGTGAATAATATGTTGTTCCTTTATTTCACATTGTGTACTAGTTGATTCGATTAACCATAAGCAGTGATCTTTCTTATTTTCCGAAATGTTTAATTGGGAGAGAAACAAGGCTAAATTATTGAATTAGATCCGGGCCAAAACTTAATTTTGTTTGGGAAGCTCATTTTTTGCTTTGTATTTTGATGATTGATGTGATTAGAACTAGGCTGCATTTGACAGCATAAAATCCACAATTCATACCAAATAAACCCTTTGCTCAAGTTATTCGGTGCCAGTTAGTTGAATCATTTTTCGTTCTAAGCATGAAATCCACATTATATGCAGCCCAGCAATGTAGAGACCCTTGCCCCTTTTTTTGTTTTTTGTTTTTTGTTTTTATTTTGGGGAGAATGGAAGAGGGGGAAAAGAAAGGGGGGCAGGGGGAGGAGGAATACTTGGCCATTTTATTTTCTCCAGGTTTGAGTATTCTTGGTCTATTTTACTGGTGATCAGGTCGTTTACATATCAATAGTTGGATCATTTCCTTTCAACTCTTTTCTCTACGGAATGCTTTCTTGTATAGGAACTGCAGTCCTTGCTGGTAAGCAGAATTATATTGTATTTTTTGTCTCTGTATATTTCTTCTTACATCTAGGGAGGTTGACACATTTGGGGCCTGTTTGGATATGTTTTCAAAAATTGTTTTTTGTTCTCCAAACTCTAAAAAAACAAGGAGATGCTGTTTGTTTAGCATTTTTGTTCTCAAAATTTTCGGAAAAAATGAGATTTCAGTCAAAGAAACAGAAAACAAGGGTAGCTTGTTTTCAGAGTTTTCTTTGAAAATTTTGGAAACAAGGATAACAATTTTAAACTTTAATAAGGTCTGCCCTTTGAGTTTCCTTAACAACAAATTTCTTCATTCTTTTTTTTTCCTCTCTCTCTATATATATATA
>CM042198.1:19739789-19751887 GCA_023539305.1 Ilex asprella | reverse complement strand
CATGAGAGATTTATTTCACATGAATACCTTAATATTAGCGTGAATGATTTGCATTTGATCAAATCCAAAAAAATAATTAGTCGAGATACACATAAATTACCTCGAACGTCCCACACCGCTAAAAAAAAAATTAATTAGGAAGGTCAGAGCCAACAAATTAGGGGCTCTTGCCATGTGGCTAATGATATCAACCACCTTTTTTTAGGGTGAATAAAAAAACTACTACTTCTTTTTCATATTGCCTCTACAAAGCGAAATTCTCTAACCATTTCTTTATATTTTTAATAATACGACAGATTATCATTGGAACATAGTTATATGAACTAAATATAATTTTTTTTTGAACTAAATATATTTGGGAGATACTAATTTGATTCTTGAGATATTATGATATAATGATGTGTCGTTTCACATCGTTTAATATAGCATTACTACAATTACAATGATTTAGCTTTTTTATTAAAATTATGTCAGCTGACATATTTTTAAATCATGATTGCTGGGTTCTATCATATTTGATTTGTTTATTAATTTTTATTTAACTAATATATGATATTCGTGCCATATATAAATTATTTATTATTTATATATAAACGAGTTGTGTATTATTTTTGATTGACTTCACTCATATTATTAATCGTGTTGTGTCAAATTCACTCGTTTACAAAATAAACGATTTAATGAAAACTCAAATCCTCTAATTTTATATCATATTCATGTTGTGTTAATGAATTATACCATATTTTAATACTTTTATAATCTATACCCTCTTTTGAAGTCTCTTTTCTCTAAAGGATATTTCGGGCATTAAGTGCATTGTAATTCTATTGGGTGTATTATCTATTCATTTATTTTTATAACGAAAAATCGTTCAATTATTTGTCACGTACATCCAATAACCTAATTTTTTAAGACAAGCAAACTCAAAACATCTATATAATAAAAGTAGAACATAAAAAAATAATTTTTGTTTTTACTGTTAAGGTTGTTTTAAATTTTATTTTAAAATTAATCAGACAATTAATATTAACTCTCTAAATTTAACAGGAAAAATAGACTTTCTAAAAACTTGTTTAGGGAAAATAGGCTCTCTAAGATCACCACTATTATCATCATCACTACAATAATTATAATTCATGATTTTCATTACTACCACCGTCACCTAAAAACCACCACCGCAATCACAATTGTCACTCATAATTGTCACCACCACAACAATCATCGTTGTCTTTCACATCCATCATAGTCTCCCATTACTATAACTGTCGTCGCATCACTACCGTTCACTCTAATTATAATCGGTGTTTAAATTATTTTTTCTCTCATTTATTTTGTGATTTAATTTTGACTGTGAATACAAATATATTTATAATTGATAATTTTTTTTATTATTCGGTACCTTTAAATGCGTGCAATAATTAGTTAAGATATATAATAACAAATTTCTATCCAAACTAGGCTTTTGGTTTTTTTTAATGAATGAAATGAAAATCTATCTAAACATCAAACAATTTGCACTGCACATTTATAAAAAGCACAAGAACAGTTGAAATAATCTAATTTCATCTAACAATATAAAATAATTTCAAAAATATTTTTCTCACCGAGAAATATCATTTTTTTTGTATGACCTTTTATATCAGTCAATTTAACCAACATACTCATATTTCTTTATTTTCTCTTTGTGCATGTTAATTTCAAATTGAGTAATTAAAAAAAATAAAAAAATATTTAAAATATAAATATTATACGATCAATACTTAATTTTTAATATTGTATAGAGTGTTTTCAGACACAAAATTATTGTTAGTTAGCCAATAAAACAAAATTCAAACGGCAGCCTTATCTTTTTGACTCCGGGCTCCTGCCAACGAAAAAATTTGGGCATATTTGGATTCAAATAATTTAATTTTTGGGAATAGAAATTCGAAGGATTCAAAATTTCAAATTCAAACATTCGAAGAACCTAAGCAACGGTAATGTGAACGGTCGTACGTTACTACTTTTTGGTTTTTGCGTGAATACAATCCTGTCCGGATGCTACTAATGCTAGTAATAGTATGTATACGTGATACTTTGGTGATGAATTTGGATGCTCTCACAATTTTTTTTAAGGAATATTATAAAATTTAAATAAAATTTAAAAAACTATAATTTAAATATATATTATCTCTTAAACAAGTGAATTATATTAATTTTTTCAATAAAACTCACTCATCTGACATTCATCCAAGTAATGATATACATTTGAGTTTTAACTTTTGGATTTTATTTAAGTTATATACAATTTTTTATTTATTTTTATTAAGGATAACTTGTGTCTGAAGGTACGGTACAATGTAAATGATTTTGAGAGGAATGTTGGTAGCTGTTGGATGAGTCAATTTGAGACTGTTCGATGAACTTAATGAAGTCTGTTCTGTTTTATATTATAAATTTTTTCCATTTAATAATTGAATAGGTAAAACTCAGTGCATTTTATTTGTTGTGTTTATCTCTTAAATGTTATTAGTTTTAAAAAAATATATTATTACAATTTAGAATTTTATATCCATAGCAATGGGCTGAAAAAAGACCAAGAAAAAATATTGAAATAGAACTATGCATCTATAACAAGCCTGCGAGGAGGTAGAAATTTTTTTAGAGCAATGTTATATATTCTAAATTTGTATCTCAAATATGCATCCAAAATCATTGAGAACCATTGGATGAGTGGGTCCCATCAATTTTTTTCATTGAGATCCACTCATCCAATGGTTCCCATTAATTTGGGATGCATATTAGGGATACAAAGCATTACTCATTTTTTTATGGGTAGACACTTTTCAAGGTTTAGTTTTATAAAAGAAAATTGTAATTAAACGAAGTTTTTATATTTGAAGACATTCTATGATAATTTCATTGTTAATGGCACCACAAATAACTTTCTCTATAGAGAATCAAGTTATCAATCATCCATTGATATTATTTAGTTTTGTATTCGAATTCTCATAAACTTTGATTTTAATTTATAAGCAAAAATACATAAGTCGTGAAAAAATAAAAATGATAAGTCATAGGGAAATAAAGACTAATTATAAACTAATTTCAAATAATTTTTTTTAAAAATTAAGAATATAATACAAAAAACTCATAAATACGTAATCAAAGTCAATTGGAGAGAAGTCCGATAAAATAGCACAATAGAACTCAAAAATAAAAAATAAAAGAATTTTAAAGAATTAAGGGTAACCGACTAAGTGAATGATTAATTAATTAAGCTTATTTTTAAGCACCAATGACAAGAATCTCTTATTAATAAAAATCTTAGTGAATTAAATCAATAAATTAAATTCTAATAACATTATTTGTTAATTGTAACAAACAAATTGAATCTTTTGCATCCCATCAAAAAAAGGAAAAAAATGAAAAATATAAACCAAATCTTTTATTTGCATATTGGGTGATCGTAATAAGCAGATTTAGATATCTTTTAATATATTTTTATTATTTAATATTTTCAAAATTAAACTACTCAATAAAAATTTAAAATAAAATTCCTTACATATTAATAGAGTTTCTAATTTATTATTAAATTATTTTTAAAAGATAATACAAAAAGTAATGTGAAACCGTATGAAATTAAGCGAAAGTCCTTAGAACAAAGGGAACGCAGTTTCACGCACCGCGTACAAAGCGTGCCAAGGCAACCCCCTAAATTCCTGAAATAACCTTTGAATTCCCCAATTATCGCCGTCTCTCACTCTCTCTTACTCTCTTCGTGTCTCTGTCTCTACAGATTCTTCTTCACAAAGTGAAGAAAAAGAAAAGGAAAAAATCACTAGCAGCCCATAACGGAGAACCTGCCTGGTTTAGACTGTTTAGTCTCTCTCTTTCAATTTGGTGTAGGATTGAGTTTACATCGTTCTTTACATTTGATTTTGGTACTGTTGTCCGAAAATCTTTTCAAATCCTCTTACAATTGGCCACACAATCCCAATGCTCTCAAACTTTCCCTTCTTATTACACTCGTTTTTGAAGGAAAAAAAGGTAGTGAATCAATCAAATCTCGACTCTTTGCGCCTTCTATAAAATGACAGAATCGGATCTCTCTCTCTCTCTCTCTCTATGTATGTATGTGTGCATGTCTGTTTGGGTTTTAGTTCGGAAAAGGGTTTTGTGAAGGTGGTGGAGAGCCGGCGGCATTGAAAAGAGCGAAAAAGATTTGGGTTTTAGTTGTGTTTGAAGGTGTGAGTTGTTTGAGACTTTTTCTTAGCTGAATTTTGGAGATTTGTACTGTCAGAAGCAGTCTCTATCTATTTTTGAATTGTTCTTACAGAGAGAGAGAGAGAGAGAGAGAGAGAGAGATTGCAAATTATTAAATTAATAGTATTTTTGAAAAATGAGGGACTGGGTCATGCCTAACCTTTTGTGGATATGAAAGCTGTGTTTTACAGTTGTAATTTGAAATGCAAAAGCCAAACACTACGTCTGGTTGAAAATTTCCTACACGTCTCCAAAGCCGTTTCTCTTCTTGTTTATTATTTCACTAGTTTTGCAAGTATTGGGCGACCAGTAGAGGATATATAGTCTATATATTATGTAGTCTCCATAGCTGACATTTTTTGTGGAGAAGACCCAGGATGGTCGTTTGATCTTCAATCTTTCTTGGGTTTCGTTCTGTTTGGGGTCTGGGATAGTTGGGTTCTGGAATTAGTGTTCTGATGATCTGTTATATTATTGTTTGAGTCTCGAATTTTTAGGTACTTTTTCCACACTTTGCTTTATTTTGAATTGTTTTGTGCTGTTGCTGTGGCAAAACTGTTTGAAATCATGCTTCAAAGTTTCAAAATCCAGAGAGAGTTTTGTGTGTTAATGTTTAAATGATCTTTGTAGATCTGTCTGAGAGTTCTGTACCTAAATGTATCTTTGTAGCTCTGTCTGAGAGTTCTGTATCTGAATCTATACTGATGATTTTCTCTGTTTTTTGTTTCATCTATGAAATTCCAGGTTCTTGTGATTCATATATAACTTTCTGGTGAATTATTACTGAAATGTCTTCAAGATCATTCAGAGCCTCAGACCCAAAGCCGGGAAAGGCTTCAGTTCCTCCATCAGTGACTTTTGCTCGGAGGACCTCCTCAGGCCGGTATGTGAATTATTCCTATGGTGATTTTGATAGCGAAATCGGCAGTGCTGAATTTGCTAACTACACGGTTCAAATTCCCGCAACACCTGATAACCAGCCCATGGATCCTTCCATTTCCCAGAGGGTTGAAGAGCAATATGTGTCGAACTCTTTGTTTACTGGTGGCTTTAACAGTGTGACTCGTGCCCATTTGATGGATAAGGTGATTGAGTCCGAGACTAGCCATCCCCAGATGGCTGGTGCAAAAGGGTCATCTTGCTCGATACCAGGATGTGATGGGAAGGTCATGAGTGATGAGAGGGGTGAGGATATTCTCCCCTGTGAATGTGATTTCAAGATTTGTAGGGATTGCTATGTTGATGCTGTGAAAACTGGTGATGGGATTTGTCCTGGTTGTAAAGAGCCTTACAAGAATACAGATTTGGATGAGAAGGCTGTGGAGAGCGCACGGCCTTTGCCTTTACCATCCAACGTTGGGATGTCAAAGATGGAGAGGAGGCTGTCTTTGATGAAGTCCACTAATAAGTCGGCGTTGGTTAGAAGCCATTCGCAGTTGATGAGGAGCCAGACGGGGGATTTTGATCATAACAAATGGTTGTTTGAAACGAAGGGGACTTATGGGTATGGGAATGCCATATGGCCAACGGATGGAGGACTTGGGGACGAGAGAAATGATGGGGATGGCGAGCCTAGGGAACTTCTCAGTAAGCCATGGAGGCCACTTACTCGCAAATTGAAGATTCCTGCTGCTGTTATCAGCCCATATCGGTAAAATACCGTTCCACTCTGATATTAGAGATTGCTTTATGTTGATTGACTTCCCCTGTTTTCTGCTTTGCTTGAATGACATTGTAAAGTTTGGGGTCGAATTGTGGTTAACCCATCTGTAACTTGCCTCCTTAGCCAAATAATTAGCATGATACCGTGACTCATGAGTAGATGATGTTGGGTAATACATTTAAGTAAATTTCAGAAATAAAAATAAGATTAAGAAGAGATGGATTTTGCTTTGCTTGCTCATATCTAGTAAATGTGTGAATTATACAGTTTTAACTTTCAAGGTGTTAAGGCTACCATAAGTAGTACCGTCCCAGATACCCTTCATGTATCTTTATGTCTATTATATCAACACCATTTAACGAAGCTCCTATCAATCTGCCACTTAACAATCTGTAATGACAGCCCATTGTGTCTTATCTGTTGGTTATGATTAATTTTTGAATATGCAATCATGTGGGTCAAAATGGTGCCTGAAAGAATGATATATGCTCCTCCAGCACCTCATGAAAATACATTTTGCCTCTTCTTTCAACTTTCTCTTATGTGACTTTGTCAAAAGAGTATATGTTCTCTATATTCACATTGTTGGTATTATTGGTTAAAATCAACTTTTGCATGGTTAAATATGATCTTGCTGTGCTATTAGCCATTCAAAAGGTGCATAATCTGTGAAAGGGAAAGGAGCTGTTATGCTAACAAGTATGTTTCTTCTTATGTGTTGTTTTCATTTTCTTCTTCCTTTATATATATACATATATATATTTTGCCTTCATGGTCACATCTGTTGCCATGGTGTTAATGTAACAGAGTGAAATGATCTTGTGTATGGTTTGTATATAAAGTTGTTGGCTGGAAGTTATATCCTTGATTGTGTTCAAAATCATACAATACAAATATTCTTTATCCAATAAAAATTGTTCTCTAATTCCCTGCATCCTGTATGCAGGCTTCTAATTTTTGTTCGAATAATTGTTCTCGGGCTATTTCTTCAATGGAGGATCAGTAACCCGAATAATGATGCAAGATGGCTTTGGTTAATGTCTATTATCTGCGAGATTTGGTTTGCCTTCTCTTGGTTACTTGACCAGCTTCCCAAATTCTGCCCTGTTAATCGTGCTACTGACCTTGACGTTTTGAAAGAAAAGTTTGAGACACCTGGCCCCCACAACCCCACTGGAAAATCAGATCTCCCAGGCATAGACATCTTTGTTTCTACCGCTGATCCAGAGAAAGAGCCACCCCTTGTTACGGCAAACACCATTCTGTCAATTCTGGCTGCTGATTACCCTGTGGAAAAACTTTCTTGCTATGTTTCGGATGACGGAGGTGCCTTATTAACCTTTGAGGCAATGGCAGAAGCTGCAAGTTTTGCCAACTTGTGGGTCCCATTTTGCCGCAAACATGATATTGAGCCAAGGAACCCAGAATCTTATTTCAGTTTAAAGAGAGATCCTTATAAGAATAAGGTGCGTCCAGATTTTGTCAGGGATCGTAGACGGGCCAAGCGTGAGTATGATGAATTCAAGGTTCGAATCAATGGCCTTCCTGATTCAATTCGACGTCGTTCTGATGCCTACAATGCTCGAGAGGAAATCAAGGCTATGAAGCTTCAAAGGGAGAAAGCAGGGGATGAATTATTGGAACCTATCAAGATTTCTAAAGCCACGTGGATGGCTGATGGAACTCATTGGCCTGGCACTTGGATGGTTTCATCTCCCGAGCACACTAGGGGTGATCATGCAGGAATCATACAGGTAATCATTTATAATTGTTTATTGTAGCTTTAAATGGATTTCCTGATGATAAGAACAAATACATTTAGCTGGTTTTGCAAGGATCTCCATTCCTTTCATTTGAATATCTCAGCATATGCCTTTGACATATTTGAATTCGTGTATGCAATCATTCTTTTGTTTATTGACTGATTTGCGTAGCAGAGACCTTTTTATCTGGTCATGTTTAGTGAAGTATATTGTGTAGATCTATTATAGGTATTACTTTACCATGTGTTAAACTGGGTCTAGCATGAACCATAAGAGACATAATTTCTTGTCATGAAGCTATACGTGATTTTGCCATTGCCATTCTATTTTTGTTTTGTGTTTGAAACATCTTTATCATAAATGAATCTTTTAAAATATTTGACCCCAGGTCTGCACGTCAACTTACTGCAAATTAGTTTGCAAGAGTAAGTCAAATTCAGTCTTCCTCGGTGGTCATTTTTCGGTTTAACTTCATTTTGGGTTACCTTACCTACTTGTCCTCCTGTCCTTGGCATTATTCAAGCCTCATCTGGTTGAGTTGTGTTGGTCTTGGCGAAAGTTCACATGAATCTGTTCTGCTGGCTTAACACAACAAATTCATTGTACTGTTCTTCATTCACCTTGATGTTCAGTTGTACCTTGATGTACACTTGTACCACAGTTGTGCAAAATAAACGCCCATTGTGAATTTAATATTCGTTTAAGCATATTTAGTTCCTCAAACTTTTCTGTTAATGAATGTGAAAGGTAGTCAAGGTTGCTTTTGAAATCTTTATGCCGACTAACAAGCTGGCTATGTGAACTGTAGGTGATGTTGAAACCTCCAAGTGATGAATCACTGCATGGCACAGATGCTGACACAAATGCTATTAATCTAACAGAAGTCGACATACGACTTCCTATGCTGGTCTATGTATCTCGTGAAAAGCGCCCTGGCTATGATCACAACAAAAAGGCTGGGGCCATGAATGCCTTGGTTCGAGCCTCAGCCATCATGTCCAATGGCCCCTTCATTCTTAACCTTGATTGTGACCACTACATTTACTACTCGCAGGCAATAAAGGAAGGCATGTGTTTTATGATGGATCGTGGTGGGGACCGCATTTGTTATGTCCAGTTTCCTCAGAGGTTTGAGGGGATTGATCCGTCCGATCGCTATGCCAATAACAACACAGTTTTCTTTGATGTCAACATGCGTGCCCTTGATGGGCTTCAGGGTCCAGTCTATGTTGGTACTGGATGCCTTTTCCGCAGAATGGCCATTTATGGTTTTGATCCACCACGAATAAAAGAATACCACCCTGGTTGCTGCAGCTGTTGCTTTCCTCGTCGCAAAAGCAGTGCAACTGTTGCTTCTGCCCCTGAGGAGAACAGAGCACTTAGAATGGGAGATTATGATGATGAGGAAATGAACCTTTCTCTGTTTCCTAAGAAGTTTGGAAATTCAAGTTTCCTTATTGATTCTATCCCGGTGGCCGAGTTTCAAGGCCGACCTATTGCTGATCACCCCTCCGTAAAGAATGGACGACCTCCTGGTGCTCTGACTATTCCCCGGGAGCTTCTTGATGCATCTACTGTTGCTGAAGCAATCAGTGTCATCTCATGTTGGTATGAAGATAAAACTGAATGGGGCAGTCGAGTTGGATGGATTTACGGTTCAGTAACTGAAGATGTGGTGACAGGATATAGGATGCACAATCGGGGATGGAGATCTATTTATTGTGTGACTAAGAGAGATGCTTTTCGTGGGACTGCACCAATCAATCTGACTGATAGGCTCCACCAGGTCCTTCGGTGGGCCACAGGTTCTGTCGAGATATTCTTTTCTCGCAACAATGCTATTCTTGCCGGTCCTAAGATGAAAATTTTGCAGAGAATTGCCTACCTCAATGTTGGTATTTACCCCTTCACTTCATTTTTCCTCATTGTCTACTGCTTCCTCCCAGCGCTCTCCCTCTTCTCTGGTCAGTTTATTGTCCAGACTCTCAATGTCACATTCCTTACATACCTACTGGCCATCACCTTAACTCTTTGCGCACTTGCTGTGCTTGAGATCAAATGGTCTGGTATCTCACTGGAAGAGTGGTGGCGAAATGAACAATTCTGGTTGATAGGAGGCACAAGTGCCCATCTTGCTGCTGTGCTTCAGGGGCTACTTAAGGTGATTGCTGGGATTGAAATCTCATTTACCCTGACATCAAAATCTGCTGGTGATGAAAACGATGATGAATTTGCAGATCTATATGTCATCAAATGGACATCCCTGATGATACCACCAATTACGATCATGATAGTTAACTTGATTGCCATAGCAGTTGGTTTTAGCCGTACAATATACAGCACTATACCACAGTGGAGCCGCTTGTTAGGAGGGGTGTTCTTCAGCTTCTGGGTCCTTGCTCATCTCTACCCCTTTGCAAAAGGGCTTATGGGAAGGAGAGGAAGGACACCAACAATTGTGTTTGTTTGGTCAGGACTTATTGCAATTACTATTTCCCTCCTGTGGGTCGCAATTAACCCCCCGGCTGGTAATAATGAAATTGGAGGTTCTTTCCAGTTCCCCTGATCTTTCGTGCTCTAGTTGCTGGTACTCACATTCTTTCTCAGCCCTATATTTCGCCCACATTGTTTTTTCAACAGGAATTTGTAAGAAAATAGAGCAGCAGGGCCGTTCGAGATGGATTCATTGTCACTACATGCTTGAGTTTTGGACTCTAGATGTTTATTGTAAATTGTGTTACATTCTTTGTAATTCAGACAACTGGGAAGTTATTAAAGCTGATTTATTTCCTTATTTTTGGTACTGGTATAGTTTTTGAAGCTCGTCATTTTCTGTCATCTGTTGGAAATATTGACATTGCAGCAAGTCCTATCAGTTGCATTTACAGTGAAACAAGATTATTCAGATTGTGTTTAAAACAGCTTCGGGGGTGTATCCATGTGGTTTCCCTTAGGGGGAAAACTCGTAATGTTGCTTGTATGCATGGCAGGGTTCTAAAACTCAGGTTACAGTGAAACAGACATCATTTGTGCTACAACTTTAGAATTGATAGCACAAGTGTATTTTGTTGTGAAGTAATATAATATTTAGAAGTCTGATGTCAAACCACATGAAATTGTGCAAACTTGAAATGCAAAAAAAATAAAAGAAAACTATTTTGGGAATTGTTGTTGAGATTTAGAAAACAAAGAAAATAGTAAATTTGGTTTTAAAACAATAATTGAAAATATTGAAGCATTGTGATACACTTTCAATTCCATACAATTTTTGAACTCAATTGAAAATCAGTTAGGGAGTGATTTCAATCGGAATATTTAGTGGTGATAATATTGAAAATATTCATAACTACAATTGATAATTTATTTGATTAAATCTAGGCATCTACTTATAGATCACAAACATTCACCGTATCTAAAATCGACATTGAATTAAATTTTTCAACAAACAAACCCTAATTTGATAGCAAATAAAAAATCAAATATTTTATGACAATCCTCGATAATTAATTCAAGAATGCAAAATAGTTATTTGACTCATAAAGAATCTCAAACATTCGATGTACATGCCACAATGAATCAAGAAATTATACAGAAGAAAATTTATACTAAAAGATAAGAATTAAATTAAAAGAATAAATAATACATTAAAAGAACATTGAATAAAAGATAATATCATGATTCATTAAAAGTATCTTTTATAACTTTAGTTGGGATTTAGCAATCTATAGACAAATAAACCAAAAACTAAAAAAGAAAATGCTGAGAAAAGAACGTTCTTTCAATAGGTGAGAATTTTTATTTATACTGAAATAAAACCTAGGTGTAGGTGAGAGATATAAGTTGTCTTGAGAGAAATTATTTTTCAAAAAAAAGTTTTAAGGTTAAATCTTGTGCATCAAATCTTGGAGCGCAAATATCATATCTTCACAAACTTTGAGCTTAATTTTTGTGTAATTAGAGGCATATTCACAAAAATTTCATCAATTACACTTTTCTATCTCTTGAAGTCTTCTTTCCAACGCCGCAAAAATCAGATCAATTGGATATCAGGGTAAAAAATTATGACTAAAATACTAAAGATATTTCAATACTTTATCTTCTAGAATACTTTTATAATCCAACGCTAAATGAATTTTGTACTAATTTGGACTTATAAGAATTAAATTGATGTCTTATTTTTAAATTTTCATCTATTAATCTTGAATTTTGAATCCTTATCAACTGTGATTCTTTCTCTATTATTTGCTTCATTTGTGTAGTCCATTATTACTTTAAATCAATCAAATTACCTACAAAATAAATCAAACAATTAGAAAAAATATCAAACAAGAAAATCAAGGAATCTAACATATTTAATTACAAAATAATATATAATTAATTAATTATTTAATATAATAAAATAACACTTTTAATGATTAATCAATTTA
>CM042198.1:19692225-19732340 GCA_023539305.1 Ilex asprella | reverse complement strand
TAATATAACATAACTAGATAAATGCATAATTTGCATGATATTAAGCCCCGAGTCTTCTTTTCACATGGGTGCTAACTTTATGACTCACCCCAAGTCTTCTTTGAGTATCAGGTTAATACTTAATTGCTCACCATTCAATATTTGTAGTGAATGCTCACGGTTGTCCTCCCTTTAATGCTTCGAGGAATGCTGTTTGATTTACTTGATTTGTTTCCAGAAGAAATGAGGTTACTGAGCCTTCAATGGACAATGAATTGCATGCAGAAGAGCAAGTGCCATCTGGCCTCCTCACTGGCATAATTTTCAACATTCTAAGTGAGGAAGATGTAGTAAGTATCTGTTGAATGTACATGTCACATCTTCTGATTAATTGCCCTTTAGTGGGGTTCATTTACATTCTTTGAATGTTGACACTACTCCAAATAATCTGGGTGATAAAACGCTGTCTAAACACGGACTTAATTTTGATAAAAAAAAATGGAGACTTTACAAAAAAGTTGTTTTTGATCATTTTGAACATAGTATGATCAAAGATCTTGCTTTTGAACATGCATATTAATTAGATGCATTTCCTATATACATGGTCTAAAACATGTGGAATATAACACCTTTAAGTTTGTCTACTTTTGAAATGTAATAGCTTACAGAATCACTTGGAAAGCAAAACCAGCACCGGACATCATCAAGGTTAGTAGTGCCAATGAGTTTGAGCCCATATTTTTACATTTAGTCTTAAAGAGTTTGAAGGACAACCAATTAGTTAGTTTACATTTAGTCTTAAAGAGTTTGAGCCCAGATTTTTATATTTAGTCTTAAAGAGTTAGTTTTCTCTTTCTTTTGCTATATTTTTCTCACTATTCAAAATCAGTTAGTTGTTTTATGTTGTTGGACCTTTTTTTCCCAGATTGATATTCCTGTTATTAGTTAGTTTTGTTTATGGAAATTTTTTTCTAAATTTTTATTTATTTATATGCCTATATGAATGAATTTACATATGTGTTTTCTTGATCCTATTGGCGTGGTTGCTCTATAGCAATGGTTGCAATAGTTGAACTTCATGTGGATGAGTACTAAGATGGTCCATATAAGAAGGTCTGAACCTCTATAGGTGTGTGTCCATTTGATGGCCAGGTGGACCGCTCTTTTTGGCACAACTTTAAATAGGTCCAAATGCACTTATGAGTATTGACTTGAAATAATGCATAAATAATTTAACCATTATTAAAATTCATCAATATTTTAACAATTATTTAGTTCATAATTAATTTAAACATTATTAAGTTCATAAATAATTTAAACATTATTAAGTTCATAAATAGTTTTAACATTAATTAGTTCATAATTATAATTTTTTGTTCATTTTTAAGAGTAACGCAGTGCCTTCAGGCACGGGCAATTACTAGTATATATATATATTAGATGAATCCAATAAAAATGTAGCATGAATATTATAGTCAATTGCAAATGAAATTTAAGTAAAAAGTTTGCAAAATCTTGTAAGTCCAAGTAAATCCAAACCACAAACAAAATGAAGGTTCACAAAATAGTAATTAAAAATCAGTTAAAAAGAATATGAAATTATAAATTTCCTATAATTCTAACTCCAATTGGGTAGAACACAAGTTAAAAAAATTTATGTTCTTATTTGTCTTTATTGCATCAACACCAAAAATAAAAGAAATTAAGAAACTTCTAGCAAAAAAATAAAATAAAATAAAATAAAAATCTGATTAAATTTGAAAGTCAATAAAAATTAAAAAATAAATCTATTAAAACCAACCTGTCCTTTAAAGTTCAATGTACAAGTGGGTGTAGGAGTGTAACTCGAGCAGATCAATTCAGGTTCAATTCAAGTTATAAAATTTGCAACTCTAATTCAATTCGAATCCCGACTTCTAATTAGAGATACTCAACTCGAGTATTACAAAAATTAATTTTAGACTCAATTCGAGTGGGTTTGAGTTAACTAATTTAGGTTTAAATTGGGCTCATAAATCGGATTGAATTCTAATTCGTAATTTTGTATTCAATTTTGGGCACGACAATAATTTGGCCAACTTAATTTAAAAATAAATTAAATAAAAACTTAGAATATACTTAAATTTTATGTATATATGTATTTATTTTAATTTCGAGTTGAATTCGAATGGTGAGATCGGGTTGAACCCCATTTTAATAATTTGGGTTGAGTTCAGGTTAAACACAAGAATTCAAAGTCTCAAACAAAATATAACTTGAATTCAATTCGGGTTAAGGTATTTCAGCCCAAATTCAACTCAAACCCTATTTTTTGGGGCTGAGTTTGGGGTGAGTCCGTCCAAATTACACCCCTAGTGGCTGTCATTTTCTTGGGTAGACCCGGACCAAACCGACCCGAGTAAGCAGATTATCTTCCCCAATTACAGAACCCTAGTTTTCCCAATCAGCCATCACTCCACACTCACTTTCAGTTCCAAAAATGGCCGACGACAAGAACGATCAAGATCAAGCCGAAGCTGTCCGTCTGAAAACCCTAGCTAAGCAAAAATACAGCTCCTCCAACCTCAAATCCGCCCTCAAATACGCCAAACGGGCCCACCGTCTCCACCCCACTGTCGACGGCCTCCCCGAAATGCTTACCGCCTTCAAAATCCTCCGCACCGCCACCAAACCCACCAATATCACTACCACCATCGACGGAGGCGTGAGAAACACCCCGGACTATTACAAAATTCTCCAAATTGAACCTTTCTCTCACATTAACACGATCAAGAAACAGTACAAGAAATTGGCTTTGACCTTACATCCCGATAAGAACCCGTTTGTGGCTTCCGAAGAGGCGTTTAAGCTTGTTGGTGAAGCGTTTAGGGTTTTGTCGGATAAGATTCGGAGGAAGGAGTATGATATGAAGCTGAGGATTGCGATGCAGGAAAAGGTTGTAGGGGAAATGGGGCCTGCGGAGACGTTTTGGACGGCGTGTTCGATGTGCCGGTTGTTGCATCAGTTTGAAAGGAAGTATTTGGGGCACAATTTGATGTGTCCAAGTTGTAAAAAGAGTTTTAAGGCCTTAGAGGTTTCAGAAAATGTGAAGGGTTCAAAGAATGTAGAGGGTTTGGAGGTGGAGGATGGTGAGGAAGGTAGGGTTGAGGTTGAAAAGGTTAAAACAAGAGTTAGTGCTAGGATGAGGGTTAGAAGTGGTGGGGGAGTGAGAAATGTTGTGGTGAAGCAAAAAATGAGTAGTGTTGGGGAGGTTTTGGAGAGGTCAAGGGTACAAACGTCGAGAGATTTGGATGCAAATGGGGATTTAGGTGCTGTGATTGCAGGATTGAGGTCAAAATCAAAGAGGGTTGAGCGGATGAGTAATGGGTATGCACATGGGGGTTTGAGTAGTGGTGCTGGTGTATCTGTGGGGGTTCCGAGACTGAGATTTGGGGGTAAGGAAGAGGGAAAGATTGTTGGGGTTGAGGTTCTGGACAAGTCAACATCGAAGAGAGCCAAGGTTGGTGAAGAAATGATGACCTTAGCTGAAATGCAAATGTTGGCGAAGAAGAAAGTGAGTGAGGAAAAGATGAAGTTGAAGTTAAAGGAGGAGAGAGAAAATGAGAAGGAGAAGGTGAAGGAGAGGAGTGAGAGGCTCACAGTTTCGAAGGGTGAGAATTTGGTAACATATAGACGAAGGGCTTCAAAGAGTAGGACTTTGGAAATTGAGAGACAAAGGGCTTTGAGTGGGAATTTGGATATCATGGTGGTAGAGGATTCGGATTTCTATGATTTTGATAAGGGTAGAATGGAGAGGAGCTTTAAGAAAGGGCAAGTTTGGGCTATTTATGACGATGATGATGGAATGCCGAGGCATTATGCTTTGATTGATGCAGTGGTTTCAGTGTATCCGTTTGAGGTGAAAATGTTTTGGTTGGACTTCCAAAACAATGGGGATGAGGGGTTGATTTGTCGGGAGAAAATGGGGTTTCATATTTCTTGTGGAAGGTTTAAGGTTTCTAGGGAGACTGCTGTAAATTCTGTAAAGATGTTTTCACATATTGTTGATTGTGAAAGAACAGCAAGGGAGGTGTATGGAATTTATCCTAAGAAGGGATCGGTTTGGGCGCTTTATAATGAAAATTCCTTGGATCCTGGAGAAAGGAACCCATCGAATAAGGATAAGAGGTGTTATGATATTGTTATATTTTTAACAAGTTACAGTGAGATACATGGGTTGAGCATGGCGTACCTTGAGAAGGTAGATGGCTATAAGACAGTTTTCAAAAGGAAAGAGATTGGGTGTCATGCTATAAGATGGCTTGAAAAAGATGATGCTCGGTTGTTTTCTCATCAGATTCCTTCAAGGAAGCTTTCTGGTGAAGAGGCCTCAGAACTTCCCAAAGATTGTTGGGAGCTTGATCCTGCGTCACTTCCTCCTGAGTTGCTTACTATTGGTTGGAGGGAATAGTTCCCGTAGGGTATACATAATTTGAAAGGATGTACTACTGCTTCTTTGGTTTCTTTGTTCATGTGAAATATAGTCTGAATGTAAGTTGATAATCCTGTCGAGGTAAATAGTTTTTTCCTCCTGATAATTAAGGTAAACATAGATTTTTTTTTATTTGATATTTGCTTTATATATGGAAAATTTGGCTGTAAATATAATTTATGTCAGTCTTACTAATATGTTGTTTCGTTTTTGAATGTTTGAATATAATGAAACGAAATATGAATTGAGGTGCAAATGAGAATTATGTAGGAGAGAAGAAATGAGGGAATGCAGTAGAAATTCGAGTAGCTTGTGTGGGTTTTTATTTCATGATAAAAGTGACGGATTCTTGTGAAGTCACCGGACCAATTAAGAGTTTGACATCAGGTGTCGGTCATAGAACAGTTGCTTTCTGGGCAAAAGTTGAGAACCACAACTTTAATTTGTGAGATTATCTGCTGCTTCTGATGACTAAATATAATGCATCTCTTTGGCTGCATGATATAAGAGTGTTGGTAGTACATTGATATGACTTTCTTCTGATGGTTACACCTCAATTCTTTGGCTACCAGTGTGCCAAATTGCTGTTTAGACTTTGGTGTTCTCTCCCAACCCAATAAAGCAGCAGCTCATAATCTTTTAGACTAGTACTTGATGTGAAATAAGAGTTGCAAACTATTTGTTTTATGAGGCCAAGGTGTGGATTTGAGTGCCACAGAGGAGAAAATATGAAAACCAACTTTTAGTTGGATGACAATTTTAACTCCTCCGTAGGTCCGAAAGCTGGGATTTTTGGGAAGAAGAACGTGGTTCTTGTTGTGGAAATTTTTGTTGGCATAAAAAAGGAATTCACCATTATCGTCCTTCTCAAAGGACCAGGATGGGTGACTTCCAAACTGAGATCATTGCTTTTCTTCTGTAAGATTGAAGATTGTAGCATATTGTTTATAAAGACAGCATTAGACTATGACATTCTTGAAGCAGAATTCGGCCTTCTGGTGTTAAGTCCTATTTGTCCAAATTATTACATGATCTATATCCAAAGATTCTCCTTATCATTCAATTGTCCTGAGTTGGCCTGCAGAATGGAGGAAGAGAAAAATAAATGGCTGCTATATTGAATATGATGTCCTAATTCTTCCTTCATCTCTTGTGGGGGCAACACCATCTTGTAGTCAGAGACTTTCCTTTCTTGTTTCCTTCTGTCGTTTCATATTTTTCTTTGCTTTAAGTTCAACTCAAGGTTACCTTTCTTTGATTTTTCTTGTTGGACTTGGTAAGATAAAGTTGTAGAGTTGAATCAGTCCCGTGGAGACAGTCGACATTAGCTTTTTACTAATTTCCTTGGATCAGTGGAAACAACAGTCCTATGGAGATTGTTGACACTTATTATCAATACCCCAATAACTTTACTAATTTCTTCTGGCTAACACAGACATTGTTTGACCTGGTGGCTTTATTCCCATTTTTGGCCTTCTGTTTGATCACTAATATGCCATAAACTACGGTGCATTTTTGCTTTGGATTTTTCAGGGGTGCAATGCATTTACAATTGATTCTTGTTCATGCGTCGTATCTTAGACCGCTGACAGCCTTAATTTTGTCTGAGTTGACAGCAGATAATGATTGGGCATTTAGGTGAGTTGGCAGGAATAGAGGTTGTTACAATGGCGAAATATGATTCATAGAGCTGGCCCCAAAAATGTTGAGAGACAAGGCTGAGTTGAGTTGAGTTGTCAAGAATAGAGGTTGTTGATATAGTTGCTTGTTGTTTATTCCCTCCCCAGATTAAGATTGGGTCATATGCAATAACAAAATTTTCAATTATTTTTCAACAATGCGTCATCATTTTTTACGAAGTTGATTTTTTTCCATCTATTGGTGACCATACCTGTTGCTGATGTCTCTGCTGGTTGCAAGCATCCACCCTGCAGACCTGATTGTGTGGACATTAGCTTTTGTGCTTCAAGAGAGTAATTTGTTATAACACGTATAATCTACTTACCTAATATTGACAACTCTAGAAAGGTTAAGGTGGAGTTATCACAATGGCTTATGGATCATGGAATTTGGGAGTTGTGCTGCAAAAACATGATTGTGATTTTTTTGAGGCTGGTCGACACTTGATTGGCCTATTTCATGAATTACCAATGCTATCAATGATCATGAGTGATTGTACTTGTGGGTTTTGTGATAACCTTAAAGTTATGATATTGTAGGAGATTCCCTCTTGTGCAAAACATGAAAACACTGCCATTGCCCTATTATAGTTTTGCATGTTTGTAGATTGTCTGTTCTGTCACTTGTGACTTTGGTTTCTGGCTTAAGGCATTACATTATCCTGTTTAGCTTAATACATCAGCTTACTATTAAATGTTGTGTTTGATTTTGTCTCTGCAGTGAACACTACTATTAATATTGTTCTCAGGTGGGGAAGGACTATCTACATTTTAGAATTTTGTTTTACTATCCACATTTTAGTTGGTGGAATGACTCTTTTTTTCTTGAATGTGGAGGCCTCTTCAGTCTAGAAGAAACCAAGGGTTGGGTTGTTCCATGTAATCAGCTCATGAGGCTGGTAAGCCTGTTGACTGTCAGACGTATGACCCTAACTAAAGCAATGCTTTTGTTTCTTCAACTTTTTGGTGCGTATGTTCTTAGGATTAAGGTTTATGTTGGATTTGACAAGGTTTATGTTGGCGATCAGTTATCTAACGCAATCATTAGACTTAAACTTAACACAGGCGGAGTTATGCATGACATTTAATGATGGCGTAAATACCTTTTTGAGTTTTTATTTTGTAATAATTTTTTTTAAAAAAAGTGATTTCGATAAGTCGCTAAGAATAAGACTGAACAAAAAATAAGGTAAAAAGAATGAATAAACCAAAATACAAGTTGCACTAAACCCGGGTGATTTTTTCATGTTGTAAGTAAATGTAATGAAAACAAATATCTCATGAAATTTCAGCAATGACATAAAAATCTCCTAAAGTTTATGTATAACAACAAAAATATCTTTCACCGAAAAAACACATATAATGTGTACCATGTGTTCTACTTACTAAAACAAATCAAATTTTTCTCACATCATGTTGGGATTGCTTAATGCACGAAATTTTCGTCATTGCGGGATTTAGGGAGGGTTGGAAATATGTAACCTTAGAGAGACTGTTTTTATGACTCGAACTTGTAACATTTAGGTCACAGTGAAACAACATTATCATTGCGCTAAGACCCATCTTTGATTATGAAAAACGAGGGATCACATAAAAAAAGGTGAAAAATTGTTACATTGTTTTCACTTCCAACCAAATAATATATTTTTTCCCTTTTCTCTATCTTTTCTTCTATCCCTGTCAATTTTACTTCTTTTATCGCATAAAATGAAAGGAAATAAAGAGAAATCGAACTCTTTAAAATTTTTTATTTTTGTTATCTTCTTTACTACTTTCTCTCCCACCAAACAAGAGAAATGATTTTTTTTCCAACTCTTTGTCCTTTTTGAATTTACTATCTCTTTCCTCACCTTCCACCCAAACCAAACGTAACATTTGTGAAATTTGATTTGGTTGAATTATTTGGCAAGAAATGAAATGTCAAACACCAATAACTCTGACGAGCTAATTCCTAACAGGTCAGGCCCAATCAAACAAATAAGTTCAAATCTGTTAAAAGGCGGGTCAAGCCCAATTAATCAATTCGACTCAGCCCAAGGTTCAGGTTCAGGAGGTCTAAGAAGAATAGAGCATGTGAAGAGTAATCATCGGGATACCCACTCTAAAAAATCAATGCTATCGTGATTGTACTTACCTTTTGTAGCTATCCTCCCGATAAACTAGTGCCTTTACCCTCATGTCACCGCCTCATCTAAGAGCTTCATGCCTATAAATTATAAGCTTTATCCATTGAGAGGGGCAACTCACTACACATTGAACTCTACCTCTACATCTCTCTACACACTTTCTCTCTTCTAGCTTTTGTATCGCTCCCGGAGCTAACCATTGCTCACTCTCTTGTTCACCTTGCTTGATCAATAAAAATCCCTCGGCTACCGTTGCCGTTCCCAATATTGGAGTAGGTCACATCAGACCAAACTACTATATATTTGTGTGTTGACTCAATATTTACATTATTGCCATTGATTTATTTATTTATTGTCCATTAATTACACCTTATTACACACTTGACAGTTAATCTTGCACGAGACTACTTTGTGCATCATCAAACTCCATTTTAAATACTTGGTGGGAAGTCAACTTGTTATAAATACAAACATCCTGAATATTTTTTGACGGTCTTTGAATTTAATTAATTTTTTAATATAATTTTCTTGGTTAGAATATTTATTATAGTTAGAAGATAAATATCGAAAAAAAGTTTATTATGTTTAAAAAGTTAAATATAACTAAATTAAGTTATTATGGTTAAAAGATTAAAACTTAAATCGTCAAACTCAAGCGATAAAAATATTGTTTTGTTTTATATAAATCAGACGATGTGTTTTGTTAACGTAGGAGCTAATAGAGTTTATTGGTTCTAATAGAGTCCTTTCCATGACTGGTTTATAGTTGTACGTTTCAATTTTTTTCAAAAAACTTTTGTAAGAAAGGTCATAGGGACACCAGAATCTATGGCAGACCATGCTCAAGATCAGGAAACTCAATGTCTTTTGTTAACTCCTGAACTTACTCTACAATCGTCTTCACCCAATGTATAATGTCTTATAACAATCAATCTATATAATAAGTGGTACACGGTGACCGAAGCTCTAATTTCTTGTCTGCCGTGACATAAAAAAAGAGTGAGCAACATTATTGGTGAGAACCAACAATGTGCCTCTCTACTTTCATCACAAAAGAAGGCAATCATCTACACCAGTCAGAAGAATTGAATAGCATCTTTCACTTCTAATATAACATCTACTGCCTTCACAAACATCGTACCTCGAGGACAAGTAACCAAAAAATGAATGAAGGGTCTGCCCCTCTTGTTTGTCCATTCATCACAAACGATTGTGCACCCTATGTCCTTTTTCTATAAGTGAAGTTTTTGATAGTTGACAATTCATTTATATCTGGCTTTGAAGCCGTATATTTTTTTTCTCTCCTTAACCTCGTAAACTCGGTTAATTGCATTTCCTCTCTCTGTTGGTTGGTCGAGCTAGCTATCATTTCCTCTCCTTTTAGTTGAGTGGCTTCGTTCCTCCAGCAGATGATATAGTTCACGACCTTATTCCAGTATTATTGGAATCTTGCATCGTACAATGAGATCCACTTTTTAAATCTATATTCTAGTCATAATTCGTGTTTGAAGGTACGATAAAACATAAGATTTGACCCTTTAAAAAATTGATCACGTTATACTAAATAGTAATTTTTTATTTTTTCATTTCTTTGATTACATCATTTAAAAATAGCGTCAAAATTTTCTCAAAATGCAAAACCTGACAATTTTTTTTCAACATGTGTACATTATTATGTATGAATATTGTATGAAATAAAAATTATGTTAAATTATAAATTAATCAAATATTAAATGATTAAATATATGATAAAATTGAGTGATGTGATATTTTTGGGAGAAAAAATATATAGGGGACAAAAATTTAACTTATTAGCTACCTTGTTATATAGATGGACTTCTCATCTATAGACGATCAATGCAATTTTTTTAGCACAATAATATTATGAAGGAGGGGACAATAAAGTTTCAGCTTTTGATCTTAAGTTCTACAGTGAGACAGTAGTGATTAGACCAACGACTCAATTGAGTCTGTGAATAAATTAGGAAATACATGATGTGGCGGGCCTCTGCTCGTTGAGTAAATTTTGTGTGTAACTGTGAAACCCGACTATGCATGCATAGTACGTAAATAAAAAAAGTTAGAAAAAAATATTTTCTAGGAAATGTTTTAATATGTATGAAATTATAAAAAAAATTAAAAATTAAAATATTTTTTGGATTTAATAGTATTTACCAAAATACCATTACATGACATTCATGTCCAAGCACCTTGCTGGCTGGTTTGGAGCCTCTCCATCTCATGTCATCCACCTAGCTACTTGAAGAGGTGATACACATATCTGCTGGCTGGTTGGATAGGCTAGACCCGACAGAAAGTGAGAAAAAGAGAGGAGAGAAGTTAAAGAGGGAAAGAGGAAGTTTGCAGAACCAAGTTTTTGTTGGACTGAATTTAAGCAACAAGAGGGTAAAATTCTAATCTAATTAATGTGCAAGGAGTCCATTTATGATGATTACAATGAGTTTTGATCACTATTTGGGCATGAATTTTCATTTTCAAATTTTTGGGTTTTAGTTGGTATAGAATCGGATTTGAGTTTTGGTTTGGTTTTAGCTTGAATTGAGGTTTGAGAATGATTTTTGGGTGTTTAATATGAAGTTTAGTGGTGGTTTAAAGGGTGATCGTGGTGGTGGTGTTTCGAAGAAGATGAAGTTCATGGTTAGGTTGAGTTTCTTGAAAATTAAAGGTTTGAATCTTGAGTTTTTTAAATGTAAGGAGTATTGGGTTAGACTAAAATTAACCATAGGAATCCATTGGTAACCTCATAAATTGTTTTAGAGTTCGTTTGGTGGGTGAAAAAGACAATTGCAAGTCTAAACCTGAATTATAAAATCTTATTTTTTTTTAAACTTTGGTTCAATTTTTGGATAGGTTAGAGTTTGATTCGAAGGATCTCACCTAAGGGGATCTGAAAATGGCCATGAGGAGAGTGCATAGGCCCTGAAAACAGATCTAAAGGTATTATGTGGAGTGAGTTATAGGGGTGAAAAAAGGTGGTCTTGAACCAGAACTTTGACACCTACAGTTTGGTGGAGGAAGAAGATGAAGTGGACCAGAGGACCACTGGATACCCCGACGACGAGTGAGGGCGCGACCGGTGTCCAATGGACCTCTGGTTGGTGCCAAAAAGTTTGTAACATCCATGCGGAGGTCTCGATAAAATTTAAGGTCAATCCGATATTCGGATTAATATGTGGTATAAAATATATATTTTTCCCTTTGAGGGAAACTTGACCCATTTTTTAAGGTATTTTCACCAAAAAAAAATTATATTCATTCTTAGGTAGGTAAATTGAGTATGTGTATGAAATTTCATTAAAAAATAACATAATTTTATTTTTTGTTGTTTCGGATTGAAAATTAGTGTAGGGTAGAGTTTCTCAATTTCAGATCAAACCAAACTTTTCAAATTCATTTTGAAATCACATCTTACATTATTTATGAATCTTTAGCATATTTTAAATCTTATGATTGAGTTTTTGAACTTAGGCTGAAAATTATGGATCCAGATTTGGGTTTTGAGTGTGGTAATGCACAATGACCCAAAACGATTTATTTGACTGTATGAAATGAAATACCAGAATCATTTTAAACTAAACATAAGTGCACACAAGTTGAGTGGTAAAAGATTTTACATTCCAGTTTGAGATCGTAGAAGGTACTAATTGAGTTAGTAAACACCTGGGTGGGTGACCTAGTTGATTTTCGGACTTGGGTGTTGAAGTTAAGTTGTGGCGTATATGAAACATGTTTATATGCATTCATTTGCATCAATTAAGTTATTTTTGAGTCAATAGTCATCTGCATTTGCACATATGCTAATTGTTAGGGTCAGATGCTACTACCTCGGTTGCACCTAGGGATTGATCGTAAAACAATGATGGATATCTGTCAGTGATAAATGTGAAAGTATATTGTTTTATAATAATTGGAAATAAAAATATATGAGCTATGAATTATTTTTCACCATGTGAAATGAAGTTTTTGATGAATTGATTTGAGGTGAGTTGCTTAAACTATAGATCAAATGAACTTTTATGAAAAAATTGTGATTTGAATATTATCCACTATGCCGAGTTATTAATAGCTTGACATGTTGTTGGTTTGGACACTGCATAGTTGTTGTGAGACAGCTTGATATTGCATAAATATTGTACATAACTTGACATTCCTTAAATGTTATTGATAACTTGACATTACTTAAATATTGTTGTTTAACTCGTTTCTTATGTAAATATTTATTATTTTGATATATGAGGTTGATTTTAGTTTTAAAGCGATTTGAATTCACTTTAGTTGTGATTTGTGAGTTATGAGTATCTTTTTTGTGGAATTATATTTGATCCATACTTTTGTTATATTTCCTTTGATTATGATATCAGTACACTCAAGAAAACTATTAATTTCAGGATGCTGAAGTTTAGAGTGAGGTTCACTACTTTATTAGCATAGTAAAGATGGGAGAATTAAGGAAAATGGTTATGTATATATTGTACATTAGAATTTGTTTTTCCTTATTGTTGCAAAGGGTTGTAATTCCTAATCTTTTGTGTTGGTACAAGCAACACCGTTGTATACTCTGTTATATAATTTATCAGTTTTATTGTGACATGAGGTGACTTATTGATTTTAAATACCTTATTATGTTACGTAAGTATTACCAAGTTAAAAAATCAAGAGAGTCTCTTGGGACGAGGTGTGACAATAACGATAATATTATGTTATCAATAACACGTGATATCATCAACTAATTACAAAATAATAAATAAAATTAATGAATCTTATTATTCTAATATGACAACAATTACATAAGGTGATTATTAATAATCATTAAAGCAGTAGAATCCATTAAGTCATGGTGTTCTATCACTTGATTAATAACATCACGTGGTATTAATTGCCGGTGTCACCGTTATTTTTCCTATCCGTCGATGGACTACCATAACCGACATGGCCATCGTAGAAAAACCCAAAATCCTCTCCTCCGCCTCTCTGTTTCGCTGGCTTTCAAATCTGTGAGCTTCAGTCCAGCGGTCTCTCTCTCGCTGTGTCTCACAGACACAAACATTGCCTATTCTCTCTCTCGCAATTTCACCTTTGGGAGCTATCAACATTCAACAATCACCAATGGGTTACGAAAACGATCCGTGAGTCTTACATTCTCCCTATCATTAAATTAGGGTTAGGGTTTCTGAAATTCAATCGATTAATTGTTCTTTTTCAGGTACCGAGACGAAGATGGAGAGCCATTGATGGACTACGACGACGTCCAATCCGAAGACGAACACCAAGTAGATCCCAACCCCAACCTCCTCGATGACAACATCGACGATGACGACGATTGGGGAAGACAACAACGAGAGGACCGGTCTCCAACCCCGGTATTCAACGAGTCCGATTCGAAATCGAAGCCCCGGAAAAGGTTGATCAAGAAAAGCTTAACAAGTTTTGATGATAGTTCCAATTTTGATGACGATTACAATGATGATGTGGTGGGGCTTGTGAGGGATGACTCGGACGGTGATGTTGCGACCTCGTCTGGAGGTGTTGGTGGTGGAAAGAGGAAGAAGCTTGGGAAGGATAGTGGTGGGAAAAAGAGAGAAAAGAAGTTGAAGTCGAAGCATGGCGGTGAGAAGACTCTTCAGACAAGGAGGAGTGGAGGGTACTCAGGAGGGCGGTCCAGGGATCAGGAAGGTGATGCGGAGGTTAAGGAGATGTGGGACACGATTGCTGGTGGCGATTCTGAGGTTTGTATTCTGTAATGGTACATCGTTTTGGAGCTCTTTAAAATTTATGATTCATAGGTGCGCTGTGGGTTTGATACAGTGATTTAGCACTGCTTTCTGGGTTTAATTGTGTCCACCAACTTCTTTTTTTTTTTCTTTTGGTATGGTTGTGAATGGGAATGGGAATTATTACTACAGTATTGGTTTAGAGCTGACTTGTGTTTGCAAGATTAAAGATGTGTTCTCTATAAACCTCATGATAGTGTGATACAATTATGTTTTGCAACTTTTAAGATTGTCCAGAATTCAGTGATAAAATGTTTTGGTTTGTTTAAACTTTAGAGAATATTGGGTTGATGGTTAATAGAATCTTTATGAGAGCTAGGTTTGTGTTACTTTAGTTAGAGAAGATAGGTTTCACTGTGTGCAAAAGGAATAGTTTTGTCAGATGACATATTTTTCAGAAGATTGAATATTTTGTGTAGTTTCTGAATCAGAAGATGGTCCAGTTTTGTTTGGCTGTCTGGAAGAATATTTTTTTCAGTTTATTTGTTATGCCCCTTATTCAAGGCAAAAATGGTGCTGTTTGTGCAGAAAAGTATGGCTTTACTAGTTCATCCAATGTTCCAAAAAGTTGAATTCCTGCTATTCATGCTTCTCAGAGTCTTGTAAATTGAGTTCTTGTTAATGTAAGGAAATTATACCTGTCTGGGAATGCTATCTTTCTAGTTTGTGCTGTTCTCATGTTCTGTACTTCAGTTTCCCCATTAAATTTATAATTACTGTTTTGTTGTTTGTCAGTGTGGAAAATGTTCAAACTACAGTTGTAATGATTACCGAGATTGCTTAATCATTTGTGTTTTTTTTTTTGGCGCAACAGTGATGCAGACAGTAAAAAGCGCTTTTCATTTATGTGGTTTCAAGTTTCCTGACCACACTCATTTTTGTCATCATGCTGTGTTGTGCTCCTTTTAAATATTTTTTCCTGGTAATATATGCCTTGCACCCATTACTACAGTATTCCTTTTTATTTTTGGGCTTCTGAAATGGTATAGGATGATCAAGAAGGTCTTAGGACATTGGCTGATGATAACTTCATAGATGACAGTGGTGTGGATCCTGCTGATCTGTATGAAATTAACAATGAACCGCGCTCCCCTGGTGATGCTCCCGAGGTTAGCACCATCGTTACTT
This sequence comes from Ilex asprella, assembly GCA_023539305.1. NCBI lineage: Eukaryota > Viridiplantae > Streptophyta > Magnoliopsida > Aquifoliales > Aquifoliaceae > Ilex > Ilex asprella. The sequence continues at coordinate 19,717,165 of CM042198.1, read as the reverse complement.
AAAAACATTCTTAGTACTGACAATGTATTGCCATTAAAGGCTTCTTGTTCTGCTCTTAACTTCCAAAGGACTTACTGGTTTTTTACTATGCTATTTTGGTAGGCGGAAGAGGGTGAAGAGGATGATGAAATCAAGCAGCTCTTCAAGATGGGCAAAAAAAAGAAGAAGAATGAGAAAAGTGCTGCAGAAATCGCATTGCTAGTAGAAAGTGTCATGGCTGAGCTTGAATTTGTTGCCGAAGAAGATGCAGAACTGAATAGACAGTCAAAACCCGCCATTAATAAGCTCAAAAAGCTGCCTCTTCTCACAGAGGTCCTTTCAAAGTATGGTGGCGGCGTCTCATAGTTTTGCGTTGTGTTTCCATTGCAAATTTTGATCTTAGGTCCCAATTCAATTGATTTTGGTGCAGGAAACAGCTTCAACAAGAATTCTTAGATCATGGAGTATTGGCACTTCTGAAGACCTGGCTTGAACCCCTTCCAGATGGAAGCTTACCCAACATAAACATCCGTGCTGCTGTATTGAAGATCTTGACTGATGTACAAATAGGAATCCTTTCATCTTATTCTTTGCCATACAGTGATTCTTATTCCTTTGAGTGGCATATTTGTAGACCCTAAAATGCTGTGCTGATGATGCAGTTTCCAATTGATTTAGAGCAGTATGACAGAAGAGAACAATTGAAGAAGAGTGGCCTTGGGAAGGTCAGAGTCTGCCCTATGAAGCTACAGCCACTCATCAATTAGAAATTATCTAGTTTGGTTGAACAATCTTCAACCAAACTACATACTTTATAAGCAGCAACTATGTACTGATTTACTTTGTATTGCACAGGTCATAATGTTTTTGTCAAAGTCTGATGAGGAGACCACAGCTAATAAAAGAATGGCTAAGGATTTGGTTGATAAATGGGTAATTCCCCCTCCCTCCAATTTTTTGGCTTCCCAGCAATTACAAGAAATTGTATGGGATTCGTATTCCACAGGATATAGTATGTCACTGGTGTAGGTGGTCTATGTATTATTCCTCTTTCAAAGATCATACTTCTTGTTTCATTGTGTTTTTTACTGGTAAGTGCCAAAAAGTCAGATATCAGTACGTCATGTCTGGACTGTTGTATTTCTTCTTCATCATCATCATCATCAATATAGTTGTTTTGTTTGTTGACAACAGTGTTTGGTTTATACCTTATCTCCTATGATATATTGGGCCTGTTTGGAATTTGTTTACGATTTGAAACATCTATGTGTGGATCTCTTTATGAATTTGTTTATATTTGTATGATCAATTCAATTTGTACGTATTTTATGTAAAGTTGTTACTCTTTATTAACTAATTTCTATTAGTATGTTCTTATCAGTTTGAACATATTTGATGTAGAGTCGACCCATATTCAATAAGAGCACAAGGTTTGAGGACATGCGAAACTTCGATGATGAGAGAGTTCCGTTCCGGAGGCCAACTGTGAAGAAGTATCTATCATTTTGCAATCAACTTTGTGCATATTCTATTTGCATATGACTTAGACATCCTGTGGTTTCTAGTTGTAATCTATATAATCTTGCCTCACTTTTGTGCTTTCTTTACACTTTCAACAGGCCAATGAATAAAGCAGCAGGAATGGAATCCCGAGATGATGATCTTGATTTGGCTGGATTTTCGCAGTATGCTTTCATGACAGATTTTATTTGCTTATTAATTGTTAGGCTGACGAATCTATTTTCTTGTGCTATGTACTATGTTCTAGCCTATATTTCAGATGTAATTTTTCTAAGGGCACTGCAGGGAATCAAAAACTGGTCAATCGTCTTCTAGACAACATGCCTCCAGACCTGAAGCAATGCCCATGGATTTTCTGGTGCGCCCTCAGTCTAAGATTGATCCAGATGAAATTAGGGCCCGAGCTAAACAAGTTGTGCAAGATCAGCGCAGGCTGAAGGTTGGTTTCTTTTCCTTTCCTTGGGATGTTAAAATTGTGACAAAATGAATGATACTAGGTTTCAGGCTCCAAGTTAAATAAGAATTCGTATGTCCATGAATGTTCGGTTCATAGTCTGGCTATTGTTAGTTTTCTCCGGTTAACTTCTGAATTTGGCTATAGAATGATATTGCTTAAACGTTAAAGTAGAGAATATTTATACTTTATACTACTATAAAATGTGAACAAAAGTGAATTTTTTTTGTTTGACTAAAATAACCTTGATAACTTGAGTAATGCCCATATTATCTTTTTTATTTAATGACTAACACTAATATTATTGAAGGTTACTTGCATTATTGGACTTCTGGCTATTAAGTTGCTTTTGTATTTTCCATAAATGCTACATATATTTTATATGTCAAACATGAGTTAAAGAAGTTCTTCGGTCACTTATAATGTTACATCTCCAATTCATCCAATTCGAAGTTCAGTTTTCTTCAGATATTGGCTATATAAAATTCGTTGTTATTAATTTAGCAGTTCAGTATTAGTAGTTTTCTGCCTCTTAATTTCTAATTCCTTATATGTTTTATATTCTTGTACTTGCTCAAACCCTAGGTTTATGGGTTTCTTTCTTGTGGTCATCAAATTTTACTTTTTCGTTTTTATGTTTTATGGTTGTAGGGTCTAAATTTCTATGTTTCTTGTAAGGGGCATACATATTTCTTGAAAAAGTGCATTGTTTTATTCATCATTAACGAAAGAACATGTTCATATTACCTTTGTGATTATGGATTTCTATTTGCATTCATATGATTTATGATTGGTTATTTTTATTAATCTAATTAATTTTGATTGCTTGTAGTAGGTTTATTGGCAACAACTTGAGAAAAATAAAGGCTCTATAAAACTGGGCTTCAAATATTATGTGAAGTTTGATTGTACGTTGTTTGGTTGTTGAGAATTAATATAACTATGAAAATAAAGGGAATTGATAGAAAAAAATATCATTATGACTATCTGTGTTGTTGTATTTGACACTTTTGTAGTCGAATATATGTTTGTGTAATATGTACAAACATTTATTGAAAGAAGTTATTTGTGTATATGTGTACTTATGGTTGTGTGCGCATTTATGTACCATCCTTATAAGCCTAATTGCCGTTGTTATATAGAAAATAACTTAAATATTCAAGTACTCGATAAGGTATACCCAAATTTGTGATGTTTATGTGTATGTCAAAAATTGATCTAAGGTCTTTGAACCCTTTTGGAATTATGGATTTGATATTTAGTTCGAGTTTTGTTAGAGGCTAATTTTTTTGTGGTGCAAAGAACAAACAATCTTTATTAAGTTAAAAATTTTAATATGAAAATGGTCCACGTGCAACGCACGTGTGCACCAACTAGTTTGTCTGAAAAATGACTTCTAATCGTCAAAAGGTCTGTATAACTAACTTTATAGAAGCTCTAATCATTTAATTAGTATCATATTTTTGACTTTCTCTCTCTGTAACTATACATATGTGTTTGTGTGTGTGAGCCTATATGTATCTGTCTATCTGTCCATCACACACCAGATATCTATGTTGTTTTGCATGGTCACTTGCTGATTGTTTCAACCTCTTTCACCTTGTATTTTAATCTTTAAGAATGAATTACATTTGAGTCTTGCATAATAACTCATGAGTTTGAGTTGGCTTGAATGTTGCTGAGGTAGTTTTCACTTATTTAGCATGCCAATTGTATAAAACAAAATGGGTTACCTTATTGCGAGAAATGTGTATCACCTTGCAGTTGCACTTGGAGGAACACTAGTTTTTATTGATTGGGGAAAAAACTTTAGTAGATTAAGTTGTGCCTTATCACTACCCTCGGATTGTTATAATAGCTCTCCCTACATTGCTTAAATATAGTGTTTCATGAACTATATGGAGCACACTTGGGACCTGCGCTGCAAACCTGCTAGTGCTACCAAAATTGTTGACTTTGAAACATGTACAAAAGCCATCCAGATATGACTTTGAATATCTGCTTTTTCATACTAGAGTCTTTGTTTTTGGCTGCATTATGTGCTGGTCAAGATGCTTTAGAAGAAGCCATTAAATTGGTTGCAAATATTTTAGTGCATAATGTGTCCCTTCAAATTGAATATTAGAGGTGGATGGTTTCTCATGTAATTTGGAAGGTATATCTAATGTTTGCAAATACGTAGAAAAGCTGTGGCAATGCGTTGAAAGCAGAGAAATTCCGAAACTTTATTTATTCAACTTTTGATTGCGCAGTTTCAAATCAATTTGGCAATGGCTTGGGTCATCAGTGTGTGCACATTTATATCTCATATCACCAGAGGTGAAGCAGGGGAGGGAAAGGTTATGATACGGTATAAATTAGTTGCTGAAGGAAAATGTGTGATCAGCCCTTGTTGAAATTCTTTCGTAATTGTCCGTGAGGTGTAAGCTCCCTGCAGTTTAACCCCCACCTAAAAAAAAAAAACTGTACGTGAGGGTTTCTCTTCATATGGCTCGATTCATTCTCAGATTCCCCGAGAGGCTTTCTTTCCTTGTTTTTCGGGTTGGTGGCCACAATAACAAGAAACTATGACCAATAGAGTTAGACACTTAACTACACAGGCACGCAAAAAGTGATGTTGTTATGATGGTTGAGGCTTTCTTTCCCTTATTAGTAAAGGGGGCGTGGCATTTTTGCGGAGTCTGTGTTTAGCTGAGTGAGCCTTCGCCTCTTGGATCGTCTTCTGCCCAATGCGGTAACCCGCTTTTTGGTTTCCATGGGTTTACCTTTTTCACAGGTCAACCCCATGGCAGCAAGAAGAGACGATCTTGTGCCATACTCTGGTGATATCTGTATATCAGCACTGTTACCTTCAAGTTACTAGAGTAAGCCATCATCTGGGTAATTAGAATTGATTATCGATTGTGTTGGATTTGACAATACTTTTACATTCCTGGAACCGTCATGGCAGGCAGTGGTTTAATGAAGCTACCATGGGCAAGTGGTTGTGGAGGTATGAGTAGAAAACAACATTTTATGGAAGTCTGTGATAGAGGGGAAATATTTAAGTCTTAGAGGGGAGCAAATGACAAATGAGGTCAAGGTTCCATATGGAGTTGGGTTGTGGACGAACATTAGGAAAGAGTGAGACTAGTTCTCTTAGAAAATCTGTATCTGATGGGGATGGGCACGTGTTGGGTTCTTGGCAAAGCAGTATGGTGTAGGGCTGTCAATGGATTGGATGTCTCACAACCTGTCAACAATGGAAGTGGACCAAGTCCTTGAAAGGTTTGAGCTAAGCTGGCATAATTTTCTTATGCTCCGTTCTGTTGTGTCGGTGGTGTGTGTTTTATGGAATGCATTCTAATTTCTTCTCCATATTCTGTGTATGGTGTGTGCTTTAGGAGACTAGGCTCTTTTTTTTCTTCAAATTTTCCATGTACACTTACTAGACAAGTTCAGAACTCTTGAGGTTTATTGTTTTTTCTGGGGTAAGTCCTTGAGGTTTATTGTTGTTGTTACTGGCAGATGAATAAGAAGTTGCAACAGTTGAAAGCACCGAAAAAGAAGCAGCTTCAAGCTACGAAACTCAGTGTGGAGGGTCGTGGGATGGTCAAATACTTATAGACACTCAGCTCGCTTAATTACTAAGAAGAGTGTGTTGCATGGCTTATTAATGTACATGGCTATTGCATTGGACTTGAATCAGCCTATCATTATAAGCCATCAACTTTGGCTGCCTTGTCTAGAACGTCAAACTTGCTTCCTCGGTTCATCAGAAGCGGTCACAGACGAGTTGGTTGATTGGAAACTTGCTGGCAGATTCCTAGAGCATTTGGGGTTTTCGTTTGGCTGGTTAGACCATGGAGGCTTTCCATCTGCTATGCAAGGTTAGCAACTGTTTAGTAAATCAGATTTATTTGCTATTTTATAAAGGCAATGATACTGAAATTATTGCGTCATAAATGGAACCAAATGTTCCTATTTGTAAGGAATTATGTTAATCCGAGTGCTGCTGCCATTGCTTCTCAACTTTTAACTATTCAATAATTGGTAAGGTAACTGCATTATTGTACAAAATGCTCTTGCTCATCTTTAGGATTTCCTGCCTTGTTTGATTCTTTTTGTTCGGTCTCATCAGAATTCTTGAGCTCAACAAAGTCTTCTCTCAATTGTTTTGGGGTCGGCTAATAACGAATCTTGTTTCATTGAATTCATATTCATATTAGGCGTGACAAGCTTTATATTGACTGTCAGTTACTAAACGTATCTCTTTCTTTCATACCTTTGGAAACCGGCTGGGTGAAAGATGCTTTCACCCGCGAATACTTCAATGTTTATACGAGAGATGGTTGAATATATATGGATCCAAACCAAAGGTATAAATTATGAAGTTTTAAGTTAGCATGATGAGTAGGAGACTTTAGACCTAATAGCAAATTTTTTGGTCTGACTATAGTCTGGTCTCTCATCTATGCTTTCTTTATCACATTATCGTCTTTATTATTATATTTTTTCATCTGCCACCAAATTTCTCATACTGTCCCAATTGTGACATTGAACATGAGTATTGTACTAGACACATGGATATTGTTCATCCGTAACCGTCTCTCTCTCTCTCTCTCTCTCTCTCTCGTAAGCTCGTAAGTAGGGTTGTTAATCAAATTGAGCTACTCGAGTTTGGCTCGAGTTCGACTCTGATTTGGCTCGGTTCGTTTTCTAAACGAGCCTAAACTTGAACAAGTTTTTAGGCTCGTTTAGAAAACAAGTCTTACAAGCTCGGCTCAAACTCGACAGATTTGATTCGTTTATGTGCAAATATTCGGACTTGGCTCGGGTTTAACTTGTTTTGGGTTCGTTTAAGTTCAGCTCGTTTTTTAAAAAAGTCAAATTTGAATAATTTTCTAGGCTCGATTAAGAAATAAACTTTTTAAATTCGGTTCGAGTTCGTTCGACTAACAACCCTAGTCGTAAGCTATCAATTAGACACTTTATCAATGCAATGGAGAATTCTCTAGCATATTTGGATGTTTATAACGTGATGTTTGAATATTGGGGCGCAACGTGTTTGCTGAATTGTATAATGAAGTTTAAGATTTGGAATTGATTGATGCTGAGTTGGTTGTTTTGGGCAACCCAAATTAAAACCCATGAAATTACTTGAATCCAAATTCAGATTGATACTAATCAAAAATCGATTCATTGACATGTCTATTTCATAGTGGCAAGTGGCAAGTGGCAGATTGATACTAATCAAAAATCGATTCATTAACATGTCTATTTCATAGTGGCAAGTGGCAAGTGGCAAGTGGCAAGTGGCAAGTGGCAAGTGGCAGATTGATACTAATCAAAAATCGATTCATTAACATGTCTATTTCATAGTGGCAAGTGGCAAGTGGTAAGTGGCAAGTGGCAGATTGATACTAATCAAAAATCGATTCATTGACATGTCTATTTCATAGTGGCAAGTGGCAAGTGGCAAGTGGCAAGTGGCAGATTGATACTAATCAAAAATCGATTCATTGACATGTCTATTTCATCGTGGCAAGTGGCAAGTGGCAAGTGGCAAGTGGCGAGGGTTTTCCACAATGATCTTATAACTCAAAAAGGACACTTAGAACTCAATGTAGTTGATGTCTTACATCTAAATTTACAACTCAAAAAGGACATAGCTACTTTGATGTCTTGTACTTTGATTATTTCTGAATAGCTACTTTGATTATACGCACATGTAATTCACAATAGATGTCGAGCAATTTAAATATTGGTATATTAAAATATGAATCTGGGTAATATAATATAACGGATTCAAATTTAAATTAATAGTAATAGATATAAATCTATCTTGGCCTTGTTGGATCTAAATTTAGATCAAAATCCGATTTATTGACTAGTCTATTTACAAGGATAAAATCCTTCACTATCCTATGCCACTTTACAAAAATATGGTAGAGGAAGGATCCTTACCAGTACTGCCCATATGATAAATCTTACAAATTAAAATTGAGCTGATTCGAGCTCAATCAGAGTTGTTAGTGCGGATTAAAATTTGACTCGAGTAAATTAAAATTTATATTTTTTACGTATTAAAATTCGGGCCAATTAAAATTCGATTTAATCTGATTAAAATTTATTTTTTATGTATTAAAATTTGAGTTGATTAAAATTTATAATTTTTTATGTATCAAAATTTGGTTTGGTTAAAATGCAATTGGAGTTGATTAAAATTCGATTCGAGCCGATTCAACTTTGTTTTTAATCGGCTCGAATCAAATTTTAATCGGTTCAAATTTTAATCCGTAAAAAAATATAATTTTTGATCAACTTAAATTTAATACCTAAAATATTAATTTTAATTAGCTCGAATAAAATTTTAATCTATTCAAATTTTAGTACGTAAAAAAAATTCGAAAAACAGAAGGAGAACCATTGAAGATATGTCTATCTAGAGGTTTTTCAATGATGTTTCAGATAATAGAAAGGGTCTTATTGAAGATATGTCTATCTAGAAGGGGTGTCAATGATAATAACTCTTAAATTTTTTATTCACGCATTATATGAGTGAACACAAAAATAAATAGATTGGATTAACACGACATAATGAGTTAAATTAGGATCAACTAGTCTTCAACAATCGATACGAACTCGTAAATGACACGATACAAACACATACAACACAACTCGATTGTAACCCCACTTTTAGAAAGCATTATACTACCACTTTTTCATTTTTCCGTACTGAGAATTCTATTGCACTGCAGAGGCAATGTACCAAAAAATAATTCGAGACATTTATTTTAGTTTAAATAATTTTCAATGGTTATTGACAAAAATTAATAGAGTAATAGAAAAATCTTAAAATAAAGTGTATATGTGACGCATTTTTAATAGTTAAAAAATAGAATTACAATAAGGAGGAGTAGAAGTAACAAACCTTAAGTATACGTTTAGTATTTATTTAGTTCTCAATCTTTCAATTGTATTTATTTGGTTCCTAAGGTTCCTAATATGTATCTACGTTATCCAATCTTAAACATTCGTCAGAAATCGTAATAGTTCTGATCACGCGTCAATCATGTGATTTTTAATTTTGTGTTTATTTTATCTCTAAAGTTTTAAATTTGTGTCTATTTGGTCTCATGTGATTAGCACATGACCAGAGTTGTTAACGATTTTTTGACGGACGTTTGAGATTGAACCATATAGATACAAATTGTGAATCTTAGGGACCAAAAAAATATAATTAGAAGATTAGAGACCAAATAAACACTAAACACAAACTTTAGGGCCTAAATGTTTATTTTACCATAAAATTTATGTGTGAACTGAAATACACATATCACAGCAATTGTATGAAAGCTTTCATCAAAGCCAAGAAAGCTAACAAGCCTGAAAGCTTTTGTTTATTTACTTATCTTCTTTTTTCAAATTGCAGAAAAGAAAGTAATGGTAATAATATTAAAGTAGAAAGCAACCACTCTCGGTGTGGTTTGGGGCATATTTTTTTATCAATGCTCTGCTTTCACATCTCTCTCTCTCTCTCTCTCTCTCTCTCTCTCTCGATGGAGCATCAATAAAGTATGTATTCCATTTTCAACCTTTAACATTCTTTTCTTCTCTCACGAGCGAACTATCTATCTGGAAAGTGCAAAATATATTTGCTTTGGTTAGTTTCCAAAGTATTTACCCTCATCCTTCAACCATTTCATCACTGTTTTACATACCCAAAAGACTTATCTCAAGATCACAAGTGAACAAAATTATGGCAGAGATTGCTGTATCCTTTCTGCTCGACCAACTAAAGCCCTTCTTGCTTGAAGAGGCAAGGCTTTTAGGTGGTGTTCGGGAAGAATTTGTGCAAATCAAAGATGAATTGAAGCAAATGCAAGCCTTTTTGAGAGTTGCCGATGTAAAAAAAGAGACTGATCCACAACTCAAAGTTTGGGTGGAGCAAGTTCAAGATGTTGCTTTTGATACCGAAGATGTTCTCGATGAATTCATTCTCCGATTGGGGCATGATCATGGGGATGGATGTGTTGGTTTTCTTTGGAAGATTGCTTGCTCTATTAAGAATCTGATAGCTCGCCATCAAATTGCTTCTGAACTACGAAAAATCAAGTCTAGAGTCGACAATATTTCTAAAGTAAATTCTGGGAGATATCAAATCACGGAGCAAGGCTCAAGCTCTACCGTCATTAGCACCACAGGGAATGATGGTCGAGGTAATGCCCTTCTAATAGAAGAATCTGAGCTTGTGGGCATCGAGAAGCCGAAACAACAACTCATTACTTGGGTTCTTGATGGTGATTCTCGACTCAAAGTGGTTTCAGTGGTGGGTATGGGAGGATCGGGCAAAACCACGCTCGTAAAAAATGTGTTTGACGATAACCAAGTGAAAAGACAATTCCAAAGCCATGCTTGGATCACTGTTTCAGAATCATTTAACATAATGGAGCTCCTAAAGAATATGATGAAACAACTCCAAATAAAGACCGACCCAGAATCCATGAATGAAATTGAGCGTAAGGTAGTCATCAAAGAATTCCTCCAGGAACGAAGGTATGTGGTTGTGCTAGACGATGTATGGAGCATACAAGCATGGGAAGCCATCAAGTACGTATTCCCTAACAACAACCGTAAGTCTTGCGTACTACTCACAACTCGTAGACATGATGTAGCTTCTACTTCGTGCGTAGATTCCCATGGTGATCATATCCATCACATGGAACCCTTGTCTGATGCAGAGTCTTGGGCTCTGTTTTGTAAGAAGACATTTAATGACACCTTTTGCCCTCAACACTTAGTAGAATACTCAGGAAAAATATTAAGAAAATGTGAGGGATTGCCACTTGCAATTGTGGTAATTGGTGGTGTATTGGCTTCGAAAGACAAAAGTACAATAAAAGAGTGGGAGATGATTCATCGTAGCCTTGGCGACGAACTGGAAAAAAATGGCAAACTTGAGAGGATAATGAAAATATTATATCTCAGTTATAATGATCTCCCTTACGATCTCAAAAATTGTTTCTTGTACTTGGGCATTTTTCCTGAGGATTACAACATTGAAATATCAAGAGTGATTCCACTGTGGACTGCATTACGAGTCGTGCAAGGGACAGAAAGACAGACAGTAGAAGAAGTTGCTGAGGGATATTTCAAAAAACTTCTCGACAGAAGTTTAATCCAAGGAGTGGACACAAAATGGGATGGAAGCCCTAAAACATGTCATATCCATGATCTTTTACGGGAAATCCTCGTGTCTAAGTTGAGAGAGCAGAACATTATAATTGTAGCCAGTGGACATGACGTAAGGTGGCCGGACAAAGTCCGTGGCTTAGCAATACATTACACAGAAGATGTACAAGAAAGCAAGTGTTTTCGGCAACTTCGCTCGCTTGTCATGTTTGGGATTGAAGTTTCAGGAAGCAATACATCTCCTTTTTCGCGTTTAATTGATGGTTGTAAGTTCCTAAAGGTTTTAGATTTAAGTTATTCTTGGTGGATGTTTACATTCCCAGATGGAGTTTGTAAACTACTTCATCTCAGGTACTTAAGCATGAGGGGAAGAGATTTGAAAGACATTCCAAAATCTATTAAAAAGCTTCGGAACCTAGAGACCTTGGATCTAAAATGTACTAATGTAATTGACTTACCGGTCGAAATAGGAGAGCTTCAAAAACTTCGATACCTCCTTGTGGGATACGGAAAAAAATCTTCTAAGGGTAGCGAAGCCTCAACGAATATAGGAAATTTGTCATCCTTGCAAAAGCTTGGTACAATTGATGCAAGCAGTAGCAATGGCAACATTATAGTGGGAGAACTGGGGAAGCTTACACAACTAAAGACTTTATACATTACAGGGTTGAGAAGAGAAGACGGCATGACCCTATGCTCTTCCCTTGCAAAACTGGGCAAACTTCGTTCATTGTCTGTTGTTATTGGAAATAATGAATCCCTTGATCTGTCATCTTTATCTTCATGTCCTCTATTTCTACAAAAGTTGCAATTGGTCGGACAACTAGAGAATGTACCACATTGGATACCTTCTCTTCAAAGCTTGGTTAGATTAGAGTTAGAAGGGAGCAAGTTAAGGGATGACCACCAAATACAATGCCTACAAGATTTGCCAAATCTTCTGCAACTTATATTGAAAATTGCGTACTTTGGAGAGGGTTTGTCTTTCAAGGATGGAGGGTTTCAGAGGCTCAAGATTTTAGAGCTTCATTGGTTAACAGAATTGAGATGGGTTAGTGTCGAGCAAGGCGCCATGCCCAATCTTGAAAGGCTACGCTTTTCTGATTGTCCATTAGAGGAGTTACCGGTAGGAATTGAACATCTAACCAACCTTCGACTCTTGGAACTAAACCGTATGCCTGAGTCATTCATTGAGAAGTTGTCGAATCGAGGCGAAGATGGTGAGATTAACAAGAAAATCGCACATTCATGTCAGACACTTCAAAAACGGTGTTCTTGAAGAATATTATCTACAATAATTGGAAGAGTTGTTTCCAGGTCGACATCTCCTCTCCTTCCCGCTATGTATTTGCTGCTTGCATTTTGATTCTGTTATGCTTTCTCTTGTCTTCTTCTCCAGCAACTAATTGGTTTGATATTTTCTTTTTCTATTTTTTGTTTCATAATAAGTGTTTAGCTTACCAAAAAAAAAAGGCATTGAAACGATTGGTTTTGTGACATAATTTATTGATCTAATTTATCACAATTACTGGATTGGTAGAAAGGTCCAACCAATATATATTGAACTCCATTGTCAATCTAATGTTATTGATTAATTAAGTCAACAAATTAATTCTAAGTAACGTTATTTAAAATTCTAAATTTGAAAGTTTTGTGTATTATTACCATTTTGATATAAAAATATGAAAGTTTATTTATCCCATTATAAATTGTAGTAGTCTCATATCTGCTTGGATATGGTAAAGTTTATTTTCCACTTTCCAATCTCTGGTTTTGGTCCTGCTAAATTTACTCCCTCTTTTAGTAGTGAAATTTCAGTACGTATTAAAAAAACTGTGAAATAATTTTACAAGACTTTGCTCAAAATTCTTCTTGTTTCCATATATCTAAATGATAAAATTATTAACGGAATTAATTTTACTGAATTTCTGGAGAGAAAAATGGGTAAAAAACTTTTGCTTGCATATTACCACTTGACTTATTTTGGCACAGCGTACCTAGTTGCCTAATAACACTACAATGTAAAATCAATAATCATGCTTCTTATACAGGGGAATTTATCTATTCATAAAAGGGAGCAAAACCACCGATATGCCACCACCTTCACTATAAACATAACACTTGGGTAATGGTTGTACCTTAATATGATGCTTATTTTGTGTGCAAATTGTTGAATGTGATGTTCACTATCTAATTCATGAGCACTACCTATTCCTCAAACTTTCCTTACAACATATGGAAGGAACCTCACTCGTTTTTTGTTTAATTTCATAATACGTGTATTATTAAATAACTAATATGGAATAAGGGGGCAAACCTTCTAACTTCTGCCAAACCATGCTATGCAACTAACTGAAAGATATCAAATTGAGATCTATTACGACAATAGTATATATCATAAAAAATCAATGGCAAATTAAAGGCACTATCTTTAAGGTGATATTTGTCTCGACTAGTAAAGTTTGTTACCAGACATAAAAGCTTCTCCTTGCTTGTGAAAATCATTTGATTCCTCTCAGCCTAGAAACTACAAACAAAATCAACTAATTCTAAGTTTTTTCAGCCTAGAAACAAAGAAATTCCTTATGAAATGTTAATCATAAACTCTATCTTTCAGGTGAGAATGTTGCGCTAAGGGTTTTTACTGCTTCCTACTTGTACATTTTTGAAGTATTACGTTGGCTATATTTGCACTATGCGGTCCTTTCCCTAATGCAGGGGAACTCGAGAAATTGACTCACCTATGCAGTCAACAACTATTACATTGTTGGCCTAGGTGCATAGTAAAATTGTTCCATTTGTGATCTGGGCGTCAATGGTTCGAGTCATGCAAAAAGTCTTCTGCATGTGGGGTTAGGGATGGCAGTGGACCGGAGAAAAGCGGGTATTCGTCCAAACCCGTCCCGTTTGGACCGGGGATGGACTATACGTATTGAACGGTGGACATATACGGGGATACTCGTATAAACCCGTGCGGGGATGGAGACGAGGATGAACTTACCCTTACCCCCGCCCCGCCCCGTCCCCGTTACCCGCTAAATACATATAAATATATATTGAGTTGATTGAGTTAATTGAGATGATTTTATCACCATTATGTTGTTTGTGGCCATTTGTTTTGAACATTTGTTTGTGTTTTGTTCAAATATATAGTATTTTGAAGTAGTATTTTGGACATTTGTTGTTTGTGTTTTATTCAAATATGTTATGTTATAGTATGTTGTGTTAAATTATTTAGAATGTTGTTGGATTATTTAAAATATTGGATTTCTTTAGCTTGAGCTTGAGCGGGTACGGGGGAAGCGGGGATGGGGATGGGGATGAAAATTATACCCGCTAACGGGGGTGGACCGGAGATGGACGAAATTTTTTTAAGCGGGTACGGGAATGGAGACTACACCCCCCGCCCCCGCTTCGGTCCATTGACATCCCTATGTGGGGTTGATAGGACTGTTAAATGATTTAGATAGCTAGGGCTTGACTCATTTTTGACTACATAAAACTAATAGTTGGAACTTGATTTACAGGTTGACGAAGAGGAGTTTATGCAATAATTGGAAGGGAGCAAGAATGATGGTTTTGTTGGTGCTGGAATGATGGTATTGTTGGTGCTGCTAGAATGATGGTTTTGTTGCATGAATAATGGATTTTTTTTTTTTTTGAAGTGTGGTTTTAGTAAAACAGGTGGTTGTATGTTTATTATGATTGGATTGGAATTGTGGTTGTTTGTACTCTATTGAATTTAGAACATATGTGTTATTTGTAATATCTTGGGATGTTGGGATATCATATGTGAGTTTAATTATGTCTTATATGTTTACTAGTTATTGTCCGTACCTAAAGGCACGACGCGACAAACAAAAAAATTGTCAATTAAAAGGCATACCAAATAGAAGAGCACTACTAGCATTATGAAATGTGCATTTTACTACATCAATGTCTACTATTTCAGCATACAATAACATATTCAACAACACTACTACCAAAAATATATAACATGTAGATATGACTATTGAATAGTATATCAAAATAATTGGTGTAACAAACAAATTTAATAATTGATATGAACCAATGAGTATTTGTAAAAAAAATTGGCAGAATTTCCTTTGAAAACATAATTCCTGAACAATATCCACCTATGTGTACAACAACAAAATAATCATATAGCAGCTTTAAAAAGTCATATGTTCCACAAAAAAAGCGAAAAAAAAATAAAAGACAAAATATCAAGTAAAAATAGAGTACATGCGAAGTTCCCATTCCTTAAAAAAAAAGCAAAATGAATTCAATTTACAAAGTATCAAAATTTTCTTTGCGGGAAGTTGAACTCACTAAAAATCCAACACGAAACACCTGTGTGTGTGGAACATTGCTTATGGTCATCAAAACATTAAACTTTCCATTGCCAATTAAAAACTTATTTTGACATATTGTTCATCTACTTTCTCGCATCCTCATCTGATGAGGTTCTTTTTAAAGGGATTGGGCTACTAATCTATTGTTTTAGTCTATCAAATATGCTAATATATGTCTCCTATTGCTTCATGTGATAGAAGGTTGATATTGAACTTGGCCAGTTCATCAAAGGATACTCAGAGGGTCGGATCCATGAAGATGGTTGGCCAGAAATGTTAAAGTTGAAGGATTGGCCTTCTCCCAGTGCTTCCGAGGAGTTTCTATTATATAAAAGACCTGAGTTTGTCAGTAAATTGTCTTTGCTCGAGTATATTCATTCCAAGTGGGGTCTGCTTAATGTTGCCGCAAAACTGCCTCATTACTCTTTGCAGAATTATGTAGGTCCTAAGATTTTTATTTCTTATGGGACGTACGAAGAGCTAGGTCGAGGTGCTTCAGTGGATAATCCCTGTTTCAATATGCGTGACATGGTGAGAAGCTTGTGTCCTTCTGTTAGCACTTCAGTAATCCTTTAATAACTCAATTCAACAAAGCCTTTATCCCAATTTTTGAAAAAACAAATCATTTAGGAACAGTCTTCCCTTATTCCTATGTTTCTTCCTGCAATCTATGTTTTTTTTACCATTGTCTATTTTCTATGTTAAGAATTTGAAAGTGAATTACTTAAAGAAGTGACAATGTATTCTGCTTAACTCTTTTTCTATATTTGGCTTGTGGGCCATTGAATATATCATTTGGAGAGAGAGCATATTTCTATGCTTAAAAGTTGAGCTGTTTGGCTTATATTTTGTGCATTATGTTAAATAGTAAGTTTCAAAATTTTCTACAAAACACAATGTAAGAAACTGATTTCCACAGCCATGTATATCTTTTCTGCAGATGTTAATTTACTGATCCTAACATGTTCTTATTAGGTTACTGAAGTATTAAATTGTGTTGACTTACTGCTTATAATTGTTATTGTTCCTAAGAGGGAATTTTTTTTTTTAATTTTTCCTTGTGTTGTGCCTTTCCTTAAAGCTGAAAATTTTAATCTCATTTTCCCATGATGTTTAGGTTTACCTGTTGGTGCATATATGCGAAGTGAAACTGAAAGGCTGGCAGAGGACGAAGATTGGGAAGATACAAAAAGTCTTTAAGGAAACTAAGGCAACAAAATTACCAAGAGATCCACAAAGTGCTTCAAATGAGGGAAGGTCGTCTAAATTATCACCCGGTGAGCATGATAGAGAGAATGCATATGAGTCTAATTCAGATTATACTAAGGATGAAAGAATGGAAGATCAAGGTACTGGAACTCCTACTATTGAGGAG
Organism: Ilex asprella; assembly: GCA_023539305.1. Lineage (NCBI taxonomy): Eukaryota > Viridiplantae > Streptophyta > Magnoliopsida > Aquifoliales > Aquifoliaceae > Ilex > Ilex asprella. The sequence goes on along the minus strand of CM042198.1, from coordinate 19,700,307 downwards.
AAAACCGCTAACTGCAAAGACTTGAATGAAACTCTAATTCTAACTAACTCATAAAATCTGATACTTCATTTGATTGGAAAATGACTTTTCCATGACAGTGTACCCAACAAAAAAAAAAAATTAAGGAAGCAAGCTAAGAAAGTGGAATGCATGACTCTTCCCTGACAGTGTACCCAACACAAAAGCAATAACCAAACATTCCCAACAAAATCTGCTTTAGTGTATACCTATAATGAATAAAAAATATGAGACACTTGGGCAATCGCATGATTAAAACCCAATTGACCAAACGGATTGAAAAGGTCATAGGAGTTAATTGAAACTCTAATTCTAACTAATTCATAAAATCTGATACTTTACTTGATTGGAAAATGACTTTTCCATGACAGTGTACCCAACACAAAAAAAATAAGGAAAAAATAAGTTCTCAACTATTCTATTCGTAAATCCAAGAAACACTAAAACAGGAGTTCAGTCCCTTAGATATTCCAACTCTGTAATATAATAAACACTCAAATAAAGTTTTGTCCCTTAGATACTGAAACTTAAAGCTACTGGGACTGTGTGTGGAACAATGCTTATGGCCATCAAAACATTAAACTTTCCACTGCCAATTAAAAACCCACATCCGATTACAACAAAGAAAGGAAAAAGATGTAACAATATCTTTAAATAACCAGAAAGACCCAGAAAAAAAAAAAAAAACAGACTCAACCTTCGTACCTTTGTTTCAAATATAGGCTCTACATTGGTAGTTCTTTCACTCCCTTCACTATAATAAGAAAAACAGAGTTCAACCAAACTGTGAAAGAGGGAATGAAAAATACAATAAAAGAATAGATAAATCCACATAGCGAACTCATTGAAGCAATACCACAAACATCTTGGGGTTCCGTTTGTTATTTCACTATTTTCAGAAAAAGCCAAATAAAAAAAAAATATACAGACTTTCAAACAAATAAAAGACAGATTTTGAAACAATAGTACAAAGCTTCGATACAGAAAATAAATTTAAAAATTGAATCAGTACATACCGAGAGGAGTTGCGACATAGGTACTTGTCGAATCTCTAACATCTTCTTCAACAAAGCAGGAGCTCCATAGTAGGACAAAAAAAAGAGGGTGTTTTCAATAGTGTTGTGGGGGTGTGGGGTGTTGTTCGGTGGTGGCGACTATGGTTGCCGCACTGTTAAAGGACAGAGAGAGAGAGATTAGAGAGGATTAGGAATTGAGATTGGCAGAAGAGAGTACCTTGCCGATGAATTTCGGAGAATCAAATGAAGCCCTCTGCCCAAGGAATGAAGACTTGTCCTCTTAGATCATGAGTGAGATTTGAGATTGGAGAAGATTTGAGATGGATTCTGTGATAGAGGCGTGATATATTGGGAGAAAGAGGGAGAGGCAGAAGTGAGAGTGAGAGGCGTGAGAGAGAGATAGAATATCGGTATATGAGATAAGAGTGCAGAGTCTTACGAAGAGAGACTTCTCCGTGGGCGGGAAAATAAAATTCGGCAATCACTGTACACAGTAGATCAAAATTTCTGAGAAGATCTGAACCGTTTTTTATGTTGGGGTGATCTGGACCACTCTTTATCTTTTTTAAAAACGATTTGAACCACTCTTTGTCTTGGATTCAAACTTCGTTCTACTTTATTATATATATTTATTTTTAGTATCTTGTGAAGTTTTAATATTGGGATGTCATGTTTTTATGTCTTAAGCTTTTTGAATTGTGTCTTCGCTTGTAGTATCAGAATGTTGATTCCATCATGATGAACGCAGGATTTGTTTGCTGGTTAATGGTTACAGATTATTTGATACATGTATTATGTTACTATTTGAGGGCTTTGTTTATTTTGGACTGTAAAATATTTGGAGGAATTTCGGGAATTTTGTGCACCTAATGTTGCAATTCCTACACATAAAAGGGTGACTATTTCGAATGAACTATTTTTTATTATTACAAAAAGGGGGGGAAAGGGTAAATGACACTTTGCACCCTAAATAATGTTAAAGTTTTTAATTTACATCATAAATTTTTATTTTTTATTTTTTGATCAAGACATAATGAAAGATTGAAGTTCTCATATTTCACGGTCAATCGAATAAAAAGGTAATGGTTTTATAACTTTTATTCATTCTCAGATGGAGTTTGTAAACTACTTCATCTCAAGTATTTGAGCATGAGAGAAACAAAGGTGAAAACAATTCCAAAATCTATCAGAAAGCTTCGGAACTTGGATACCTTGGATCTAAAAGGTGCTGATGTAACTAAGTTACCAGTCCAAATAGAAGAACCTTCAAAAACTTCAATACCTTCTTCTGCATACGAGAAAATATATCAGAGTTGGTTTTAAGGCCCCACAAATGCAGGAAATTTGTCATCCTTGCAAATGTTTGGGAAAATTGATGCAAACCAAAAACAGTGGTAACATTATAATGAATGATCTACCATTAAATAAAATTGAGAAAAAATATAATAGAGAGGATCTCAATGTTAATGTCTCATTGTCATGTTTAATGACCTTAAACTGCAAAAATAAATAAATAAATAAATAAATAATGGAAATTAGATTAATTATGAGTTCCAAAGTTGAGTAGATGGTTTTTGGGCAGCAAAATGCTATTTCTGCTTAAAAAATTAACTTGATTTACTAACTTAATCAATCACAACTATTGAATAGATAGTTGGTCCCACTAAATGTTGAGATATAGTTAAATTAATGATAGTGATTAATTAATTCAAGAATCAAGTCAAATTTTTAAGTTTATGTAGAATTACTCCACAATGAAACCCAAAAATTGATCCGAATCCTTGTATGAGGTAATCCAGGTGCAACCCAAATGCAAACTTAAACACGACAATGCTTAAATTGAAGGTTTGGGTTGAATTCGATTGTCGAATGTGTTATTAAAATGAAGTCTGAATAGATCTTTCAACCCGCTTGAATTACACTTAGGAGACACGACAACATGACTCAAGACTAACACGAAATCAACTGGTTACGATTAACTAATTCTCAACAAGGACACGAAAATAACATGACCCGCTAATACGAGATTATTAATAGGTTGTGTTCAGGTTAAACTTGTGGAATACTAAATTGACTTGTTTAATCAATCGTATCGACACGAACTCGATCCATTAAATGTATTTTTTACATTGTACCCTAAAGTATCAATTACATTTTACCCTTGAACAAAACATCAATTTTATTTCATATCACTCCAATAGATAACGACTGTCAATTTTTTGACAATAAATCTGCATGTGAGTGATTTGTATTGCCATAACCAACTGCATATTGTACATGTGCGGGTCAAAAATCAAGAAAAATAACTATCCATGACTTTGTCCTGCCTAAGTTTCAAATTTTCTTCCTCTTATCGACCTTTTTTTTCTTCATAGCAACCATTTGGGTGCAAAATAGGTAAAACAAAATGGTATTAGGCACTTGGCGGGAAGGTCTTTGGGGTTTCCTTCCCTCATTTGATAGATTTTCAAGTTTGCCCTTCTAATCCATCAAAAAATTGGCAGTCGTTATCTATTGGAGTGATATGAAATAAAATTTATATTTTAGAGTATAATGTGATAAATTTTATAGTTGAAGGTACAAAGTAAAATAAATATAATAGTTCAATGATAAAGTATAATTTATCCTAAACTTAATTACCACGGTCCACGATACTTTTTAAAAGTGGAATCAAAATCACCGTTTTCAAAATAAAAATAGAGCTAATAAGTCCATGTTTTAATAAATAAAAAAATCGTATCTCTAATACTGTTTTCTTGAGACCGAGGCTTTATAAATAAAATGATTTATAATTGTAAAAATCGTGGTTTTGGATTATTACGCTGCGAATTATCATAAAATATACTGTCCAAATAGAATTATTACGCTGCGAATTATTGTTATTTGTTATACTACTAGAACATACTCAACTGGGAAATGTGAGGAGTAGCAACGGCTCTTCCTGGCTAGAGCAATAATATTGTAGCAAAATTTCCTTCTCTTGTGTTGTCAGTGTCCTATCTTATGGCACTTCGATTTTGGATTAAATTTTGATCGTTTCGAATCCGAAATTTGATATGATTTATGTCTCTTGTTTTATGATTGAAAAATTACAACAAAACTCGAAAGAATTGATTATTCAATTATCAACGTTTTGAAATTTATTAACCCAAATAACATAGTTATCAAATTGTTTTCTAAATTAACGTTGTTGGCATGGTAGGTATAGTGTTCAAAAGAATGCTGGAACAAAGTTTGAGTGAAAAATTGAAAAAAATATCTAATATCAAAATGAAACAAATAAAGGGGTCAATATAATATCATAAAATATAAGTCTATTATTGTAATAAACAAGAACTATAAACTACATGAGTGTAATTTATCTATTTTTTTATAAGGTCAGACAACTATACCCCCACTGAGCCGCTGACAGCCTTGAGAGCAGAGCAGTTTGTCTTTCAACAGTGCAATTTTTCAATTAAAAGCGTAAATGATAAATATGCTTTTAATGGTAAAGTCGTAATTGTTACATCCATTTTTTCGGATAAAGTCGTACTTACGAAATCCGCTTTTAAATAAAATCGGATTTGGTACTTCCGCTTTTAAAACAACCGTAATTTGATAAATAAGTTCAAAACAGCTATAAATTGGTATTTAAGTTTAAATTGTGCCGTACTTTGGTAATAGATTCCTACTATACCTACCATGCCATTATTTTAGAGTTAATGTACCTTTTTTTTTTGGTTCGTCAACAATGTACAAATTTTTCAGGATAAATTACACTTACACTCATTAAACTATCATCTTTTTTTTACTTTGTCCTCTCAATTACCATATTTTTCACATTACTCCCTCAACTAAAATTTTTGTTTCACATCGCCTCAATCATAAATGTCTGTTATCTTTTTGGAAGAAAATGGCTTTTGACAAAGTGAAGTGGTCCCTCACCTCCAATGGTTCATTTTCTTCAAAATCTACATGGGAACATCTTAAAACAAAGGCTGAGGTGGTCCCTTGGCATGGACTTGTCTGGTATAGTCAATATGTTCTTAGACTAAGTTTCATTATTTGGATTGCAATCCGACAAAGACTCAAAACAAAGGACAAAATTCATGTTTATGCCCCTCACCAAGACCTAGAGTGTGTTATGTGGCAAAGGTATTGAGTCTCATTTTCACCTGTTCTTTGAGTGCCAATACTCTAAGAGAGTCTGGAGCTTACTCACCCAACATTTTAACTTTTCTTGGCAATACATGTCTTGGACTAATTTTGTCTCATGGGCTGCACATCACTAGAAAGGGAACTCATTATTCACAGTCCTTCAAAAGCTGTGTCTCTCAACTGCTGTCTACTATCTATGGATGGAAAGAAACACCAGAATTTTTGCTAACAAGACAAAAGACCCAAGCACTATCTTCAAAGCCATGCTATAAACTGTAAGGGACATACTTACATCTTTGAAATTCAAAAACTCCCAAACAACTGTATTGTATAACTTCCTAGTTGTTGGAAAATGTGTTCCAAAATAGTAAAATCACTTATTGATATTTCTGATATTATGTAACTTAAGATAAACAGAACAATGACAATAATATGCAAAACAATTACACAGACGAAAGAGTTACACAAAAGAGTTACAGCGACAGATTCTTGCGAATGTGTTACAGCAAAGAGATACAGTAAAGAGTAACAGTAACAAACTTTCCACGAAAGAGTTACAGCATACAGTTTCACATACGTACTGTCTAAATAACATAAACACTGACCCGTTTGCAGACCAGGAACTGTGTTTGAACTTCAATTAGATCAAGGCTAGTGTTTGACACTATGTCCTTAAGACAGATTTCGCCCCCACACACGGTGCTTATGGAATCACGAGCGTCTGCCTCCCAGGATACAATGATCTTTACACGGGCAGAAGTAGCACTCCAATCTCCCCGTCCAGCGAACCAAAATTGTGTTGTGTACTCTCCAAAAACCACTGCCTAATGCCGAAATGCAGACTGTATATCTTAATGCCGAAAATGTGGAGACTGAATTTCTAGTATATCGAATGATGAATGAATCTGGGTATTAATTAGACACTTAGGTGACTTTCCGGTACCAAAGACAACAGCCAGTAGACACCTTTGAATAAACTGTTCTTGTATGAACAGACGCACCTTTCGGTTTGGAAGGAAGCAAAAACCATTTAATTAATTCATTTATTTAAATGAATTTTCTCCAAAAAGATAGGCAAGCCCACACCCGAGCCCGGCCCGGTCGTGGTCGTGGCGAGGCGGGCGGGCGACGACCGTGTGGTTAAACCAACGGCATGTAGGCGCTCGCTCCGCTCACAAAACTGTGGTACCCCTTGGGGCCCAACCCATGGAGCAAACTTAGACTATATATGCCCATGTTGAGCTTCTTCCTTAACCAATGTGGGATTGGTGTCACATCCCACATTTTACTTCCTTTATTTTCACCTTTTCAAGAGGGTCACTTTGGAGCCTATTTTCTCATTCATTTCTTACTCGATTTGAGCAAATGAATATACTATATTATACTCCTCACGGAGTAAAATATGAACCCACGAAAATTTATTCAAAATAATAATTGGGTTCCACTTTAATTTTGGCTCAAAGTCGACCAAAAAACTGTTTTGGTCCAACAATCCCCCACATGAATGGTAAATTGGCTGTTAGTATGCAGATGATAATGCTGACACACTATAGAGAGTACATCTTTGGAAAGATCGTGCATCGAGATAGGTAGCTTTTGGCCTTGAACCTTCCCTAGTGAAAGCCCATCGGACTTACCGGCTAAATAGTGAACGTGATGTCTTGAACTATTCAGCTGTTTGATAAATCAGATCGAATAGACTTCACACAGTCTCTTTCCTAACACAATTGGTTCTCATGATTGTGTTCATTTTGGCCCTGAACAACTCCTGGTTTTCATGAGTGCTTTAGAGAATTCAGCCTTTATAAATTCTCACAGAAGCGGCCCCTTCACACTCATATAGGTGACTCTTATTAGGAATATCCTGCAATATCCCACTTGGATTTTCCAAGGTATAAAAGTCATTAAAAGCATAGCTTACCCTAATAAACTTTGCAGGCAGCACTAGTTTATCATAGGAATAGGTAGGAGAGATTATTTCCTTAGTGTTTCTTTTGAATCACGCATAATTCGGTTGTCCCTTTGAACCTAGATCTTAGGATCTCCAGTCAACTAGGTTGGGTTGCCATTAAGGTGACTCTTGTGTCATAGGCTTTAATCCCATTCCCCTCGATGTGCAATTTACTTGCTCTCTCATTAAGCCTTTAGTAAGTGGATCCGCTAGATTATCCTTTGATTTTATATAATCAATAGAAATAATCCCATTTGAGAGCAATTGCCTAACGGTATTATGTCTACGACGTATATGTCTAGACTTACCATTATACATATCACTCTGTGCCCTACCAATTGCAGATTGGCTATCACAATGTATACAAATTGCTGGCACAGGTTTAGGCCATATTGGAATATCCTCTAGAAATTGGCGAAGCCACTCAGCTTCCTCTCCAGCTTTATCTAAAGCAATAAATTCAGATTCCATTGTGGATCTAGCAATACACGTTTGCTTTGAGGATTTCCAAGATACAGCTGCACCACCAAGTGTAAATACATAACCACTTGTGGATTTTGTATCTTTCATATCAAATATCCAGTTAGCATCACTATACCCTTCAAGTACAGCTGGATATCTTGTATAGTGCAATCCATAATTCAGGGTATATCTTAGGTATCTAAGAACCCTGATAATTGCCTTTCAATGGTCTACTCCCGGGTTACTTGTATATCTACTCAATTTACTAACTGAGTATGCTATATCAGGTCTAGTGCAGTTCATGACATACATTAGACTGCCAATGATATGAGAGTATTCCAATTGTGATATGCTTTGGCCAGTATTTTTAGACAAATGAAGATTTATATCAACTGGTGTTCTAGCAACGCTGCTTTCATTTTTGTCGAACTTCTCAAGTATTTTCTCAATATAATGTGATTGAGATAATACAAGTCCACCAGATATTCTAGAAAT
>CM042198.1:19582139-19692125 GCA_023539305.1 Ilex asprella | reverse complement strand
AACTAGTGTGTGTATATATATATAGAATATTAAAGTTTTTCCATAAAACTAGGAGATATTTAATGCACCACTTTTCAAAATAAATATACATTGATCAATGGAGGATAAAAATGTCATAAAAAATCAGTAAAATTTAAATAATGTACTTATATACAAATAAGTACGTAAATAAATGACTTAATTATCCAACATATTTTTCTGTGTACTTTTTTACAATTAAGTTTAATTTAGTGTACCTCCTTCCAATTTTTCTAAATTGTATAAATATGTAGCTTAAAGGTAGAGTTGATAATTGAGGCTAGTTACTTGGGCTCAGCTCCGATGGAACTCGACTCAAGTTCGACTCGAATAAGACTAGACTTGAGCTTGACTCGTGTTCTAAATGATTTAAGTTTAAATAATTTTTAGACTTGTTTAGAAAAATGAATCTAAAATGTTCGACTCAAGCTCGCTTAAATGTAAAATAATCGAGTTACTTGGGCTCGACTCGAATTTGACCCATTTTTTAAATGAGTCAAGCTTCAACAATTTTTTAGACACGTTAAAAAAATAAACTCAACAAATTCGGCTCAAGCTCACAAAACTTGACTCAATTATCAACTTACTTAAAAGAAATTCAAAAAAATAAAATTAAAAATATTTTCAGAAACAATCAATTAACCCAAGTAATGTATTTGAATCTAAAGTACCTGCCACTATGTTGCTGTTGGTTCCATGGAGTCCCAAAGATCCTTTCAGAGCCACCCAACTTCTCTCTCTTCACAATCTCCGACGAGTTACTACACTGTTCACTGGTCGGCATACTCAAAGAAGCTTTGTTTCTCCGGGTGATCATCACCATGGCCGAGTCATTAGTGTCCACAGCTCCACACGTAATCAAATTCCGAAACATATGAGAAGCACCACCGGAATAACTCTTACTCCTCATGAAAGAAGAATTTTCCGACGACGTGGATGAGGCCGCCCTAGTACTTTCCTTCTCCACATTAACACTATTCCTCTTCTTCTTCCTCTTCTTATTCAAAAGACTTGAATAGAAAGCAGAAGAATTATTGTCAAATTTGTTTCCATGTTCATCTGTTTCTTGTTTGGTTGTATCATCCAAAACCTTGTCTTCGTCGAACTTTATCGAATCATCGGTTAACGTTGACGTTTCCGAGCTGAATGGAGGTGATTCTTCTTCGATTTCACATGGCGTGTTTGTTGATACATCGATTTTTGTTTGTGGGTGTCTTCCGTTTCTTTCTTTTGATGAGATTTTGTGGCCTTTGGCATCATCCTCAAGGGTTGCATCTTTTTGCTTGGAAATTTTCTTTTCACTACACAAAAGATCTGTTTCGCGGAAGCAATAAATTTCAAAAATTACACTTTGTCCTCCTCAACCTAACAGATAAATTACAATCTAAGCCCCTCAAATATTACCCTTTTCTCATATTATCTCCTTAACTATCATATTTCTCATATTACACTTTCAAGTATGTATGACATATGCTATTAGGTTTAGAATATCTTAATTATTGACGTCTATTACAAATTTGAGAAAAAATTATTTATTTTTGCCACCAAACTATGTGTTGTTTCTCGATTTGTCTCAGACACGTTGATATTTTCTGTCCAAAAGATGACGGACGTTTACATTTAGGGTAGTGTAAAATCAATTGAAATAGTTTGGAGGGCAATGTAAAAAGTGCAATAGTTCAAAAGATAAAGTGAAATTGAGTGAACAATTAAGGGGGTCAAAGTATAATTTTCCTTTTTTCAAAGGTATTAGAATTAAATGTTGAGTAATATTAGACCGACAAAAAATATGAATTAAATGATGTGATATTATCGTCATAATAACGTTGGAGAAAATCAAGTAAATTATCAAAAAAAAAGAAATAAAATTTATTTACCATTGTTAAAGGAGGTGGAGGTGGTAATTTCGGATCCTTTGAGGACGTATTCACTGTCCGAGATTGGAGTAATAAGATCCTCATCCAGCAAGTCTTGCCATACACACCCTGTCTTATACTTCCTGTAATCAAGATTAATTGGAAATGATGATTAATATCATATAACATTTTATAATTTATCGTTAAAAAAAAATTCCGATTAACAAAAAATCGACTTAACCACAAGTAGTTTAAACCCGAGGTTCTAACACAAACTTGGAATGCTCGTAATCACTCGCCAAGACAAACTTATTGGGGGAAGTGGAGACCTCAAAATGAAGAATATCATTAGTTGTTGTGGTGTCACTGAATGACTGAAATGTCTAACAAATTCTATGGTTAATTTAATCTTGTGGATTGAACTGAATTGAATGTATCTGTGTACCTCTTGTATGACCAAGTAAATGATTCTGGCATGTCCTTTCCTCTCAATTCTGAAAGCCATCTCTTAACATCTAATGGCAAAAACCAAACCTCATTAGCCCAAACACAAACAAAAAGTATACACACAGAGTTGCACGTATAAAAAGGCGATCAAGTGCACGAGACTACTATTATATCGTAAAATTAAACTCAACGAACCTCGCAGGCAGACGCCATTGCGAGAGAGATGATGGACCCGAACAAGATGTGGATGCTCGATACGACCCCTTCGGCTGAGAAAATAAATGATGTGAATTCGCCTCATTTCGGCACCACCTTGGGCCTCCATTGATCTTCTGGAGAAATGCCACAGAGCAGACCAAAAACCAAGAACACAGTGTTCTACTTTTTAGGCAAATTCCACCAAATGAAACCAAAGAAAAAATATATATATTTCTTCTATGCCGGCCTGCCCTACAAAAAGCAGAGAGAGAGAGAGAGAATTCATGCAGTTTAACTATGGGTGCTATTTAAATGAATACATGCTACTTATAAAAAAAAGTGCAGGCCTACCCGAACATCTACATAGGACGATATACAAAAAGTTAGATTTTGTTGCACTGATCAAAAGAATCATTGGGTTTGGAGATTACCCTAATGTTTACCTTTTTGTGTAGCAGAGAGAGAAGGAGGATGGTGAGCTGATTTGTAGCTTCCTTGTGGAAAGACTTGGAAGTTGGAACCCCGAGAAGTTCTATCTGATTTGCCGCGATATGCTCAACATATATGGTTAGATACATAGGCAGCTTTTGACCATATTTTAATTCTTAAAAAGAAACCTGCTTTTGTTTTTTCCCATGACGGGAGGGTAAGGGCACCTTTTTTTTTTGTTTGGATAAAAAGGGTGAGACGATTAATGGGTAATAATCTCTAAGTGTGACTACAAGGTTTCTCACGGTGAAATATTTAATTTGAGCATAGGCACTAAGTCGAAAAGATAGTTCGTCATTATAACACCACAAAAATTAAATAACAAATTGCATTACTTTCGTGCATCGAATTCTACTGAATAATTACATGGAAGTAAAAAACGATTTAAACGGGTATGTCAGGTAAGGGCACTTTGATCATGACTTTAAAATTTTTCTTTTTGCCCCCTTAAAAAATAAAAAAGTCTCACATTGCATATTAAATTTCTCAAAAGAATATCAATGTGTCCTAACTAGATGGCGTTTAGTTTTCCAACCTAATTTAGATACATTTTTATTGTTTAAAGGAATTGAAGGTCCAAAGAAAGACTTCTAACCAAAGGGGTAAAGTAAAATTTGTAAAAAAATTTGGGATATAAAATGGTATTTTTCATTTTTTTGAGGGTGTTGAATTTAGTATTATTCCACATTTCTACTTGGCAGGATCTTTGAATACTACAAAGGGCCGATAAAAGTTACAAGGGTAATACGATTAATTTATTCCTCGTAAATATCTTAATTTCGAAATGAATGTATCTTTGATTGGATCAATAAGAGAATTAGTCAAAGTGCACAAAAACTGACCCGACACCCTTGACCACAAAAAAAAATTGTAAGGATGACAAGTTGCCATTTAGGCCGCCAAGACAACAAGAATTTATCCATAAAAAATATCATTTTAATTAGAAAATTGAATGATTGTTGATGAGTGAATTAAGTATGATTTTCTTTGTATCCAAGTATTGGACAATTTGGGATTTAAATTCATGATAAAAATTCCAATTGTATTTATTCATAACCTTAAAAAATGTGAGGAAATACGAGTTTGTTTTGTCCAAATTGATGGAGACATATATAAAAGTGTTAGTGGTCTAAAGGCATCTCAAAACATAGGCATAATGAACCCCACACATAACCATGTCGTTGTTTTAAAACATATGTGGATCCTGGATTTGACACTTTCTTTCTTCATTCTAGAATGAAATAATTATGAAAAAACCCCCTTATTTTTAACTCTTACATATTATCCTTATGTACTTTCTTTCTTTCCTTTTTAGCAAAAGCTAGGAGTTTGAATATTATATTTATCCTATCAATTTTTATCACTAGTTAAATTAATTAATTAATTTTTTTACTAATTTATAACTCAATATAATTTTTATTTCATACATTGTTTATATACGATAGTGTACACATGTTGATATTTTTTTGAGATCATGTATTTTAAAAAAATATCTATTTTCTTTAAAAAATAATGGATAAAAATTAATTTTAAATTATGTAATTAAAAAAAATAAGGAAAGACAAATTGTTGTTTGATATAAAATGAAATTGATTTTTTTGACACCCGAATTTTATGTTGTTTCGTGTCTTCGGGCGCGGGTTATAATTAATGTGAAAATATGTAAATTCGTTTGTAATTTTCATTAGCTAAGGTATTTTTGAAGTTTTAATTTATTTTCTTGCTAATGGAAAACTAGTTGAGCTAATCCAAACTATTTTCCTCTTTTGTCACAAAAAAAGATAATGCAATGGGAATCTTTAAATACTTTACAAGTTAGTTGCTTAATGAAGCACACATATATAGTTGGTTGAATGACTTCAATGAACTTCAATATTTTGACCACATAGAGCTTGGAGTTGGGTGACCTAATTCACTTCCCTCTATAAATTTGGTTAGCTAATAAATGAATCCCTCCTCCTAATCCTAGCATTGTCCTAGCTTTTATGCTACCATTTGTCTTTATATACCCAATAATAAATGGAAAAACCCGCACAAGTTGATTTAGTGATTGAAAAAATAAAACTAGTCCTAAATTCGACATCCTAAATTTGAGTTCTTAGTAGAGTAAAAGTTTTAACATATGTGCTTGAGTTGCGGGCGGTGGTTTATATTCGTGTTTTGATTGCAGTTATGATTTTAAAGGGCATATGGTTTAGACAATTCTAGTAACAAAAAAACAAATTAAAGAAAAAATTGGGAAATATTGTGCGGCCAACTTTTCTACTTGCCAACGGTCAGAAAATGGCCTTCTATCTTTTTGAATTGAAATTGCTGATTTATTGAGGCAAAGTAAAAAAATTATGTAGTTCAAGGGACAAAATAAAGCAACTTTTCGTTAAAAATATAGTAGATATTAATAATTGGGGTGGTGTGAAACTAATTACATAGTTGAAGGTACAATGTAAAAAATATGATAATTGAGAAAAAATGTAAAAAAATGTCATAATTGAGGGGTTGAAAATATAATTTTTCCAATCCATAAACAAAAGTTAAAGAACATGTTTGACCTTTTAATTACACTTTGTTCCTTTGAAAAAACCAGTTCCTTCATGGATTCTTTTTGCATAAGCCAGCCTATAAAGCTTTTATGTTCAGATTTCAGATAGCTCTTCTCTAAATCTCAGGAGATATGAGTGTAATTCTCCCTTAAAAGTATGAAAGTTTTTCTGGATCGAAAGTGTCATTCGCCCTTATGTGTGTAGTAATACAATTATTAAGCAACAAATTCCTAAGCTTGAAGTTGTATTAGTATAAAATTATAAAGGTGTCCTCACGAAATCATACAAAAACAAGAATAATATCATACAAAAGAATAATATCGTGTAAAACTACAAATCAACTATGCATAATCGAATAACTTGTGACACAATACGATTCAACGATAATAGCGATCTGTATACAACACGACTCTAGCCCTAACGATGATAACATCCTTCATTAACTTGTTCAAATTCAGATAAAGGAATATTATGATAACAACAGCACAAGAGATAGGCAAAGGCAAGGACTGAAGGAGGTGGGTGAACCATTGTTTCAGCACTTATCAAAATCTATTAAGTATTCATATCTTCCCCCTCTAAAAAAAAAGTATTCATATCTTCCATTTTAATGAATTAGTTGCAACTTAGGTCAGTTTGGTGTCTGGTTGGTCACAATACTGTTTTGGTTTTCATAAGTTTCAGTTTTCTGTCCTTTGGATGATATAAATCTTGAATACTTCATCGCTTTTTCTTTTTTTTTTTTTAAGTTAACTTGATATCTAAAAATTATAGAAAACCTTTTCTTTTTTTGGGAATTGTTATCTGGGGTGTCTAGAACAACTTACGTGCATCTTTACTAATTCTCTCCTCGTTCCTGTTAAAGACAAACTTCCACACACAACAAATAGGTAAGGACATCCACGCCCATCGATCTAACATCTTCTCCCTCTTAACAAAATATTCAATATAACGATGATACCATTAACATCTCCCCTTTCTCAATCGTAACAAGCCTGATGATCAAATTATTTTTCTCTAATGGAGGATTGTCGAAAAGACGAATAATCGTCATCAAGTTTGATGATCTAATCAATTTTCTCTCTTATTTTTTGTTCTTTTTTTTTTGTCTACCTAGCTAGTTGGCTGAAATGTCAATTGCTCAAATATTGGAGAAAATATTAAATATGTCGAATATACCATGTGATTATTATCATATGATATCATCAACGAATTAGAAATCACCATGTAACGAGATTTAGTTAACTCTACAGTCTACATAATAAAATGTACACTTGTTATTGGATCTAGTCTAATTATATGCTGTTATCACATTAAGTGTACTTCACTAAACTTATGTTGTTTATGATTATTCAGTATGACCACGTGATAATAATAACATCGTATCACCGTTGCTTTTAATATTTCCTCCAAATGTTGCCCATGAACCCTGTGGGTTTTAACTCACATGGACAGTCTAGCGGTGTGATGTTGGACTTTGACAAACTGTAGACTCAAACATCAAGGATTAGACCCTCATTAGTCCCTCTAAAACTTAATTGATATTTGTGATTTGTGAGTAATTACAGTTATCAAGAGTTTACTCTTGCAGGAATGTACATTCACGTCAAGAATTAAGATTACATAGGTAAATCTAATGAATTAATTCATCAAGGTTTCAAAGCCAAAAAATTATAAGCTTTGCAGTGCACCGGATTTATATTTCTTTTTTCTTTTTTTTTCAATCTCTTCATTCACAATTTTCTCTTTTCAATTTATTATTTTAGAATTTAGAAAAAAGAATTATAGTAGCTATATAATATCTTTGGATTTTGGGTTTGGCATCACACTTTCACTTTTATGGTTTTGTGGGTGTGGGTTCTTGTGCACCAAATAAAGACCCGATTATGTTCAATGTAAAAGCTCATAGGGCCACTCAATGGCTTAAGATTCCCCCCCCCTCCCCAACAAGTCCCATTGAAGTAGCAACTTGATTTGGATCTATGATCTGACCAATGCTGTCAACTTCATTCATTATTATCGATCGAGCCATTCTATTTCAATAACTTGTCTTGCTTTTAAGACTACTCTAACACTCACGCTCTTTACCATACGCAAGACTAAAAAATTCACAAAGGGCACTGATGTGTTATTTTTTACTTGATCTTCGTTCTTGTCTCACGAGTCACTTGCATCCTTCAGCCATCCGCTCATTCTCTATTAAACTTGGACCCTTATGAGTAGGCCTCACACAATCATAAATGGTTTGCCCACCACAACTAGCAATTAGAAGTATATCTTGTCATGATTTATGAGTAGAGGTTGAGCCTCAACTATGACAACAAACATTAAGTAAGATACAATTAATTTGATAATCATGATGTGCTATTGGCCGTAGAAGAATCGTTATTTTTTCCATGTTCTGGATTTAATGGGTTTTTTAATGTGTCATAATCGGACTTTTATTTTAATATTTAAGTTAAATATCTATACTCTTATGAAATTATAAAATCATAATTTGAGGTATTCAAGGTGAAATTAGGTCCAAAATTACTACTTTTATTAGTTGAAATAAATGTTTGAGGGCTTGAGATTTTTTTTTGTAAAAATAAATAAAAGATAATATCAAAAAGAACTCCACTATTAAAAAAAAAAAACTTTTGAGCTTTTGTAATTTGGCAAGCTTATGGGCCGGGCCTACTGCATCAAACCAAGGCCTTTCAACGGCGATTGGGGCGACCCATGAATGCCCACCATGTCGGAAAGCAGGCCGGCCCATTGCCCAGTGGACAGTTCAAAAAATCCTCTTATGGCCTCTTCACAAAATCCTATGTTGTGGTCCCTTAACAACATGGCATGTCTGGAGCATTTACTAGTTGAGTTGAGGGTGTTAATTGATTCGAGTTTCACGAGTTTGACTTCGAGCTTGTCGAGCTCGTTTTTCTTAACGAGCCTAAAAATTTATTCAAGCTCAACTCGTTTAGAATATAAGTCGAGCTCGAATTGAGTCCTATCCGAACCGAATCCGAATAATTCGTCTCGATTAACACTTCTAGTAGAACTAGTGCCTAAAATGATTTATTAATGGCACATTGTTGAGAATAAATGCAAAATCACAAGATGAATAAAATATTCAGCAAAATGTATTTTTATGAAGTAGAATAATATAGAACTGCATACATTTGAATTTCTCCATATAACGTTACAACGAGAGTCTGAAGCATCGTGTCGTGTTTTACAATCAAACCCTCTCATCCCCACTCCAATTAGCTTTCCATTTGGGGCCAGTAGGCCCTTCCTCACCCAACACCTCATCAGGAAGACTCTTCACCAACTTCTCAAATGCAGTTTTTAGCGTCCCAGGCAACAGTTTCTCCACCTTCTTGATCTCTTCATCAATGTTATAGCTTATCTTTGGTCCCCATTCTCTAGCATAGTTTAACCATGGTGGCTCAACAATCTCTGACCCCAAGTACTCTGCAGCAATCACCAAATGCCTCACCCCAGTGTCCATCTCCATCTTGCTTTTCGCGGTATCATTCCTTATCCCTATCGCTCCATTGCCCTGCAAAACCAGCCCTGGTTTGGGATAAAAGGCATGGCCGTGCAACGATGCATAGGTCACCGGTTTGTTACCATTTTGGAACTCAAGCTCTGAGGCACTCACCCATATTCCCTTACTATGCTGTGAAAAATAGACACTTTTTAGCTCCCCATTGAAATTGCTGATCCTTAATGTCACATGTTCCCAATCACCTACATGTTCACCTATTTTTCCTAAGGAAATATTAATGAATTCCACTTTTGCCCTTGCTGGCCCATTAAAAGGGTAAAATACCCATGTAGCTATGTCAGTGAATGTTGCACCTAGTACAGGTTTTATGTGCATATAGACCCCAGCATCTTGTAAATCTCCCTTTTTAACTCTCTCTTTGGCTGATGCTTCAATTGGGAGTTCTAACCAATAAGCACCATCATTTGAACCACCTTGTGGAAGACTTGAGCCTGTAGGGTCAATAGAAACTGGGTTCGATTCTTCGCCTTTTCGATAAAGCAATGCCCCATTTTTGAAAAACCAGCTTACAGAAGAGGGAAGGTATTGTTCAACAGGGTGGAGGTAAATCCATGGAGAATAAGCTTGAATCAATGCCTGAATTTGGCTTAGATTAGGCATAGCAGTTAAATTTTGTTTGACATTCTTCAAACAAGGAAGAGAAGCAATTTTACCATTTTGGGCTACAAATGTACCTGCGGAGACACTTAAATCTTGTGTCCCAATTTTTGTGGGTTTTGAGGCATAAATATTGAACCCATTTGCATTGATCTCCTTCGTCGGGCCCCAAATCCACGCATCATTTACATTTTCATCGGTAAAATCACCACGAACACACCGAATTTTATCGAGGGAAGGCTTCTCAGGAGAGCTCGTGACAACATGACCGATGGCCTTATAACCATCAGGTGGCGTTGGTAGCCAAATATAACCATGGCCATCTTGCTTGATTTTCAATGACTCACTACTCCAAACTAGAGTGTAATCAATTGGCTGCTTCAGAGTTCCATCACTGGAAGGGTCTTCGGTGACATCTTTTCCGGCAAGGACCCATCCAAAAAGAGCCTTATTGTTTGGTTGGCTATAGCAGCCAAGCATAAAGAATCCCTCTGGAATAGAAGATGGTTCAAAAAATGTTGCCCCAAGATTGTCTGGTCCTCCCTCATGTGTAGCCCAAACTTTAGTGAAAGATGTTATTTGACACACCTCTAGTCCTCCTAGATCAATTGTTCCACTTGCAAAGCCTTCACCTATAAAAAACCAAAACCGAAAAATAAATAGACAGACAAGTGAATAAAACTCTTCTGTTGTTTGCATTGGTGCTTTTCTTAAAAACGATACCATTTTATACACAAATTATGAGGTTTTGTGTGTAAAACAGTTTCATTTGAAGAACAAAAACCGGAGTTGTGCAATATAAGATCCCCACCACACACACACCCCGGAGAGGGAGAGGGAGAAGTACCTGCAGGCCAAGTGGGCATTGGAGAAGGAAGCTTGAACATGGTTTCAATGGGCAAAGGTTTTCTATTTTTTTTGGCCATATTTATGGAAAAAGAAAAGAGACCAAGGCGATTCCCCATTGTTAAGTCTTTCAAGTAAACACTCCAACAACAACAACAGAAATAAAAACTGTTTCAAGTGCAAGGACTACATCAATGCGTAGGCAAAAGAGATGGTTGAAAAATGTGAAGACAAGTGAAAGATAAAGACAAAGACAGGGCAAACTTTAGTGACTAAGACGTGCAAGGCATCCAATCATTGGTTATAAACAAAGTTTTCCAACCTTGGAAGTCTCTTATCTTTTGTTTGTAAATGATTTGAAGAACTTATCTGGTACACTAAGTTTCTTTGATTTGAAAGTAAGGCTGATGGTCGAATCGAATCACTTAAGTTTGGTTCGGGTTCAGTTTGTTTTGAATTCGTTCAAGCTTAGTTCGTTTTCTAAATAAGTCAAACTTGAATAGTTTTTTAGGTTTGCTTAAAAAACGAGGTCGACAAAATTTGTTCCAACTCGACAGGTTCGACTTGTTTATGGATAAATATTCCAATTCTACTTGAATTCACTTTGTTTTGGGCTAATTCAAATTCGACTCAAAACAAGTCAAACTTGAATAATTTTTTAAACTCGTTTTAAAAAATAAGCTCGACAGACTCAACTTGAACTCGTTTGAACTTGTTTGATTATCAGCTCTACTTGTAAGCCAATACTTATTATGTTTGGCAATGTATGTATGAATGTTTTTTATGCAGAGTTGTGGATCTAACTAAGGGTGCAAATGAACCAAATCAAATTAAAACTAAATTGGACTATCCCACATCGGATAGCTTCGGGTGTGTGTTATGTTTAAAAGTCTTCACCTTGCCTATCTCTTTTTAAGATGTAGTATTAGGTTGTTGATCAAAAAATTAATACTAAATTGCACGGGCTGGGGTCGTTTATTCAGAAATATTATTCGAGATTGATTCAAAATCATGAATTGAGCTTTTTTTTTGTTACAAGGTGTAAAAATTTGTGTCGATTACTCCCTCGAGCTCTACAACTGGCCACCGTAACTTAAACTAATTTAAAGATATGTCTCTTGAAGAATAAAGATAACTAACTATTTAAGAGTATAGAAAATATTGAATCTAAGATATTTTACATGAAAGAGAGCAGACTTGACCACAACCATCGTGAATTGAGGTTGAGATCGGATCAATTCACCTAATGAAAAGAACCAAGTTCAAACTTGCGTTGAAACTTAAAACTCAAGTTCAAATCCATACTCAAGGTCAATGTTGGTTCCTATACATGTTGTATAACATTAAGGAATCTACAATAATATTCTTTATTATGAGTTCGAACATAGTCGAGTTCATAAAGAGAATGAACTCAAGTTTTAGCATAATAATTGAATTCAATTGAACCTGATTCACAGGCTAAGTTACGTAACCCGAGTTTAATCCAAGTCAATAACATTCAAAATAAGTAGTACTTAATTGAAAGGCATAGATTAAAACCCGATTGGGGTTGAAAGTTTTAAAACTTGTGATGAAATTTAATTAAACTCTCAACTCATCCAACCCATTTCCGTTACAGTTGAAGCTAACTTTCCAAGATAATTAGTTAGGAATTACATCATATGTGTTCTATCTTGCATTGCCCTAGCAAGAAACCCATGCTTCCCTTCATGTATACCTTTGCGTATGCTACCCTTGTCGGTCTTGCAAAGTTATCTTCAAGCAAAGCATCATCCTAGGATGAGTAAACTTAGGGAATTGACTACGGTATCAATTTTTTATTTTTTTCGGTATCATACTTGTATTTATCATATTTGTGATTACTTTTATTAGATTTGCTGATATTTTTATCATTGTCGTGGTATCAAAAAAATGGTAAAAATAATTATCACAACAGTAGTGAAAATATACACAAATATAATAAAAATACCTACAAATATAATAAATTACTTACAAAAGTGATAATCTTTTTTGTACCGAACAAAAGTGGTAAAATAACAAATACTCATAAAAGTAGTAAATCAACTGCAAAAGTGATAAATTTTGTAAGTATGGTATCAAATTTTTTTTGATGATACCATAGTATGGTCAAGTCCTAAACTTACGTGTAGGGATGTGGATTTTAGACATGATATGCTAACACGGTTAGAATCCGCCCGAAACAAATGGGTTAGAGATAATTAGCTCTAGAAGAGTCCGAAAATGATACTATTTGCAAATATAGAAAATAAAAGGATCGATTTAGTATTAAGAAATAATGGTTCGATTTAGACATGAAAAAATATGTTTTTTTTTTCTTCATTTGACACTACGAATTATAGTAGACTCATAAATTTGTTACTTTGTTTTGTTAACATCTGGGTCGATTTTTAGTCTATTAACGCCTGGGCTGGGGTGGTGGGTTTGATTTGGAGATTAGGAGCCCTCATTTTAAAACTTTGGGGGCTGTTAGATAAGCGAATATGGAAGTTTGGTAAGATGAGTTTGAAAAAAATAGTTTAAAGTACCCTCAAATTTCATGTTTAGATTGAAGATTCAATCTTGGATTCCCAAATCCAACCTGTAGCTGGTCCTAATATTAAACTCATGATTTCGCTTGTCAAAGTTAGAGACGACATGATTAACCGACACGAATTGATAAAAATTAAACAGATTTTGATGAAACTTTAACAAATTTGGGTGATAAACGAGTTGACTCGTCAGATATGTTTAATAAATGGGTTGACCTGTCAAATTTGTTTAATAAACGGATCTTGTTCGGGTGAGACATGTAAACCCGTTTACTCGTTTAAATAAAATTAATACAATAATAAATTAATAATTTTTAAAAAAAATTAGCCAAAAAAAAATTTTTTTTTAGTGACAGCCATATAAAATATATAAATCATTTAAAATTGTTAGATTGTTACTTTTAAAAAGTATTTTTAAATAAACAGGCAAATGGGTCTAATGGGTGGTTTATCGTGTTAGCCCGCCCCTACCCAACACGATTCGTTTAAAACTAAAAGGGTTAAACGAGTCGTGTCATGTTATCTGTTTATTAAACTGTTCGTGTTCATGTTACTTGCTTATTAAGCAGTTTGTGTTCGTGTTCGTATTCGTATTGAGGTTTTTCACCTGTTTATTAAATTTGTCGTGTATGGATTTACATAATTTTCACCCATCACCTGTTTAACCCGACATAATTGACACACCTGCTCATGATCATAGGTTTTGTCAAACCTAATGGGGGTTGGGTTTGGGAAGATGGGTTAAGGATGCAAAAGACAATTGTATCTCTTAACATGGATATGAATTGGACTGATTAAGGGTAAAATAGTCATTTGTAGGATAAATAATTGTTAATAATTATGATATATCCGTGAATTTTACATGTGTATGTGTTGCATGTCAAATATGGGTATGAATTGAATTCAATGTTGAATCTTATCTTTGTAAAGAATTGTTTGAATTTGGAAGAGTTTGGAAAAGCCAATCTAAACCCTCCTCAAAAATCTATCCAAACAAGCCATTGGTACATGTAATTATATGTGACGACGTGACTATAATACAATTAATGGACACATCAAACTAAAATCAGATAGAAAACTAATATATGGTACTTGGATTAATAAATTATGGAATTAACCCTTCTAATGTCTAATGTTCAATGTTCAATGTTCAATGTCAAAACGAGAGCATTAATTGCACTTATTATAAAATAAAATCTTTACTTTTGTTGTTGGGACCACAAGAAAATTAAATTATAACATTGCTTGTTTAAGCGTTTAATAATCTAAACTTGTTGGAGGGTATTTAAGTCAATTATTAAATGTAATTATTATTTTTATGTAAGACTCACATGCATTGAAAAATTACAAACCAAACATGACATAAGATTAGCAGTGTTAACCGAGACGAACTACTCGAAGTCGACTCGAATAACACTCAGCTCGAGCTGGACTTGTGTTATAAACAAGTTGAACTTGAACAATTTTTTAGATTCGTTTAAAAAAATGAGCTTATAAATGATCGGCTTAAACTTACAAAGTTCGGCTAGTTTATATGTAAAATAGTCGAACTATTCGAGCACGACTTATTTTCTAAATAAGTCAAGTTTAAATATTTTTTAAGACTCATTTAGAAAAATGAGCATTATAGACTCTGACTCAAGTTTATAAAAGTTCAGTTCAATTATTAACACCCTTAAATAGAATTAGAAAGGACATTAAATTATATCTTCCATACCCATGGGTTGGAGATGATTTGAAATAAGACTTCAATTCCAACCATCCTTCCCCTCAAAGTAAACATGTTCTTTTAGTAATTTTTATTATTCATTCCATTAACGAGAGTCTCGACAGAATAAACAACAAAAAGACCACATTATAACATTTTTAATACATTGAGGGTCTAATATAAAAAATTTAATCTCTAAATTACAATGATCCACATCAAAAAAATATTCAATACAACGGTAATATAATATCAACAATCAATAATAAAATTATAAATAAATAAAATAAACTGAATAATTATTAATTTACTTAAAAGAAAAATTGATAATTATTATTATTATTTTTATTTAAAAAATGAGAGAGGAGGGCGACCCACAAGTAATGACCCTCTGGACGTGACCATGAGATTATCTCTTGATGTAGAATATTCGATTATCCATAGTTACAGACCCTTTGGAGTAACCCGTCACCGCACTATCACCAAAGCACTAATAAGCCATAGCTATATAATTATGTAGCCATAGCTACATAATTATTTGATTACATGAATATGTATCTATGTCAGATTTACTTTTTTATTTATTTATATATTAATGGCTAGTGGTTACATTGAATTTTTTTTCCGGTAAACATAGAGAGGACTCTGCTCACTTGTAAACCCACAGCCTTCTTCGCCGCTTAAACCCTCCTCAATTCCCTCCGCGCGCGCGCACACACACACGCTCACACGCAGAGTCCTAACCTATATCTCCATTGCGTAACTCATAGAGGACTTTGATCAAACAGTTGAAATGCAGCACAACCAAAGAGAAAATTAGCAGAACCAAGCTTTTTTCGCACTCCAAGTTTCAACTCTAACCATTTCACAATGACGATACACTCGGTTGTGATCCAGAAACTGTTGAGTACAAACGCCCACTTGGGGCGGCGTGTGGCGGCGCACCACTTCAAAATCTACTCCTGCGGAGCCCGAAACGCAATGACCATAATCGACTCCGACAAAACCCTTATCTGTCTTCGAAACGCCTGCCAGTTCATCGGAAACCTCGTCCGCGCAAAGGGTAAATTCCTCTTCGTGAACACAAACTCACTGTTCGACGAAATTCTTGATCAGATGACCCATAGAATCGGCTGCAAAATCGATAATTCTTGGAAACTTGGAGGTTTTTTGTCCAATTCTTCGAGCCCGAAGAAATTTAGGGGACGGAATAAGAAATTGAATCTGGGTGCGGTGGAGCCGCCGGATTGTGTGGTGATTTTTGACACGGAGAGGAAGTCTTCGGTGATCTTGGAGGCAGATAGGCTGCAGATTCCGATAGTTGGTTTGGTGGATTCGAGTATGCCGTGGGATACGTATAAGAGAATTACGTACCCGGTTCCGGCTAATGATTCAGTGCAGTTTGTGTATCTATTTTGTAATTTGATTACCAAGACTTTTCTTTATGAACAGAAGAGGTTTGCCGGGGCAATGGGGGCAACTGCCATTGCACCAAAAGCAGAAATTCGGTATGATTGTGTTTCATTGTTCATTTAACCTTCAAATTATTGGGCATTACTAGTACCATATGTTGATATAGCAACTGAACTTATCAAATTACATACCAAGCTTTGAATAAGTGGAAATTCTACATTTGTTAATCTGTTTCCCTTAGCAGTGGCAATTTATTTAAGATTAGTAGCCTTATTCACAGTACCAAGTTGTGTTTCATGTCTCTACTGATTGTTTTTACCTATTAATAGCTGTAGAATACATTTTCTGGATGTATGCATCTAGTGTGCTTCAATATTTTGAGTAATGTATAAACCTCCTAATAAAATTGGTCGTGCAATAATTATATTTGAAATGATTATTTCTGATTTTGGGTTTGGATGAAATATGCATGGAAGAGAGGACGTTCAGCAGATCGAACAAAGCAAGACCAACAAGTCAAGGGATAAAATATATGTGCTTCCGTATGAAAGCTTAGTGCCTACGACAGATGGTAACAATATGACTCCTAGGTGCTTTGTTTATTTTTCTCTTTATTGATCCTTTTTGGGTTTGTATAGTTGAAGGCATAATCATTGGATTGCTTCTAGTTATTTTATCATATTGCTCTCTCTTTGTTTAATGTTTTCTACCAATGCAGACTCCTTGGAAATCAAGACGCTTTTGGACAAACTTGTTGTGTTAAAGTACAACGGCAGTTTGGATACAAAAATGGGGTTTAATGGACCCAAGTAAGCATTTCTCTATTCCAGGAATTTTACCAATTGTCTTACATACTTGAAGGCTTGAAGCAGCTGGTATGTCCATTGATTACATTATATGCAGACTAGAGGATGTCTCAACGAGTTTTATAATTACAATGTCTATACATATAATACTTTGTTCACATTATGGAATTCATACTCTCTCATTTGCCTGACTGGATTGGCCGGTGTTCGTTTATGCATGTTTAATGATTTTAATATGACTTTGGATTGTATGTCATAAAGACTTTGCATGAGGAATCTTTGGACTCAATGATTGTGTTGCAATAACGTATAGGGATGACTAAAGGTTGGTACGTTACATTTCTATAGAGTTGACTGAAGGTTTTAGGGGGAATGCTATTTGCTTATCTCAAAACAATGTAAGAAGTAGCAATTTAATGTTTTTTTTTTTAACTTTCGGTTCCAAATCAGTTGTGGTCTTAGAGATACCTGTGAGACGGGAGAGTTGTACAAAATGCATTAATTGTATACTTTTCTAAGGAATGATGTTTATGTTTTATTTTTTGGGGGGGATTAATGATTATTGATCTGGTATTTGTTCTAGGCTAAGCCAGTGCTAGATAATAGTTTGCTTAAATCATTCAATATCTGTAACCATTAGTGAGCTCTCTTCATACTGTCGTGAACTGTTGAAATACCTGTTTTATTTTACTCTTTTTATCTCCGGTAGATTTTAGTCAAGGTTTGTTTGTTAGAATCTACTTCTGTCAAAAAAAATTGTCAGGCCTTGATGGCCTCCGATGTATTCTTTATAAGTATAAATTTGCTACCAGGTGCTGTTGACAGTCTAGTCTGGACTCTTTTGTCATCATCATTTGGTGGCTAATCATATTGATAAATCTTTTGCTTCAGTTGGAATTGTAATTGTGTTTGCTAATCTGAATCTGATTTTACCTTTCACCTCCTTTATCATGCCTAATGTGATGCGCTAGAACAGAGCACAATACATTCTAGCCTTGATTGGTTAAGTTGTAAACTATTGCCTAAAATTAAATGAACCCATTTATTTCTTGCTGAGCAGATTTTTTTTTTACAGTTTAATTTCTCTTGTGGAGCTTGCAAGACAATGCTTATAGCTAAAAGTGTTGTTCTATAACTAGAACATAATTATTTTTTTAAAATAGTTGTGTAAAAATTTGCGGTCTAGTTTGCATTCCTGGTATGGGATAAATTTGGCATCAAAACTTACTTCTGTTGTCAACCCTGTAAACTGATTAGAATATCTATATTACTGTGGACAAAAAAGTTGGCATGTTCTAAAATGATGTCCTTAAGAATTAGGTGTCACTGGTGAATGGGTAAGTTTAACTTCACATGACCCTTCTTTAGCCATTTTTCCCATAAGGTGGATTCTTGAGACTTATTCCAAGTGCTAGGTATGTCATATATATGTTAATTTTTATTTTCTTATGCAGATCTGCCATTGAAGTTTGTAATGGGTTAACATGTCTGGACTTGATTGTTAATCATATTGAGGTCATTTCTTTGTTCTTTCTTTGTATATTTTTCTGTTTAGTTGCTTTATATTGAGTTTCACAATCCAACTGTTTACTCATTTGCAATGTCTTAGTTCTAATTTTGCAAGTCTGTAATTGTTTGTAGTCTCTTAATTCTAAGTATGGATGCAATATTCCCCTGCTTTTGATGAACACGGTCAAGACACATGGTGATACCCTGAAGGTGACTGATCTTTCCATTTCCATTTTGACTCTGAAATCAGTTGTTGCTGCAAATTAATTATTGCTGCTTGTTTATTTTAGGTTTTAGAGAAACACTCAAATAAAAGTATTTATACTTTTATCCAGGTTTGTATTCATAATGCTCAATGTATTGTTACAGTAGGTTCTAATTCTGGCCTTTGTCGTGAAAGCCCATAATTTATAATATTTATTTTGTAAAACCTAACGTGGTTGATACAGGGCCAACATCACGGGGTAGATGTCCAAGATTTTGTGCCTCTTCCATTTGAAGGACAGGATAGCGAGGATGAAATGTATGCCCTCATCTGGATTTATCTTCTCTTCTTCCTGAGCTTTTATGTCATTTTCTGTATTTAAAATTGCTTCTATATGTGTAAATTAGATTTCTTTTTTTATTTTTTTTGGATGGCGTAGAATTTAGCTTTTATTTTTTGGGTTACTAATTACTTTGTGTTGTGTCAGCCATGCTGTTTGCTTTCTGTATTTCACAAATAGTAGCTGGCATTGTTAGTGATTTCTGATCACCTTTTTGTGTTATTCTTTGCTCTGTGTTTCTTTATGTTGCTCGGAACTTTAAAGGCAAATTATGTGCCCTTTTTGTACTAGATTCCAATTGTTGTAATAAAAGTAGGTATTTGGTTGTTAACTTGTTTCTTCTGTCTTGATATGCATGTGGTGTGATTGGCTTGATTATCTGCTATCTTTGTCATCTAATTTGAATATTACACATGTTAAGGTACCCTGCTGACTATGGTGATGTGTTCCTTTCCTTGAAGCACAGTGGAAAACTTGATGTATTATTGTCACAGGTAGAAATTTTTGTGCCATTTGCAATACAAATCTAGACTCATTCCATGTTTTGTGGACAATGGGAGACCAATGTGTTTTTGTGCAGTTCCTGTTCACTGTGGGTTGGGGCAGGAGATTTGACATGACCTTATCTGTATTTCTACTAACATCTTCAACTTGCTTTCCAGGGCAAGGAATATATGCTTGTTCTGAATGCCGACAACATTGCTGATGCTGTTGACCCAAGTATCCTTGTTTTGCAATAATTCATTTGCCAATATTTGTAGTTTTACCTGCCCTTGGGACTTCATAACATTTATATTTACCACTATATTGTGTATTGTTAAAAGCCAATCCATCATAATTGAGCTCCTTAATGAAAGTATTAGAAATCTTAAATCATTTGATCCAAAGCAATATTGAGTACTGCATGGAGGTACATGAAAATGACTGCTACTTACTTTGCTCATTGCTCTCCAATATTTTCTAATTATTTGTAATTTTTCAGGTAATGCCCACCTCATTATCTAATCCAGAAGAAAGTGACCTTCAATCCGGCAAAGGGAATTTTCAGGTTGGTGCTACGTCCAATTTTAGCACATTCTGATGTGATTACTGTCGTACTTCCATGTTTTTTTGTTCAAGGGGTTCATTTATCGCCTCTATTCTTCCTGGAGTAATTTTGGTAAGGTTAACATCAGAACATTTTTGAAGCTTGACAGTAATGTCCTCAAGCTATTGGTATTGCAAAAAGTTTTGAAACATAAGTTTATGTCTAGAACCATAAACAAAACTTGTGAGCCCATGGATAAGCCTGAACATATGAGCTAGCATTTGTTCTCAGTTATTGAACCATCTATATAATAAAACACATAGCAACTTGAATTTTTATCCCCTACATATTTTCTCTCCTAAAAACATCACATCACTCATTTCTATCACATGTTTAATCATTTATATATTTCCCCCTTAAAAAAATCACATCACTCATTTCTATCATATATTTAATTATTTAATATTTGATTAATTTGTAGTTAATATAATTTTTATTTCAAACATTATTCATATACGATAGTGTACACATGTTAAAAAAATTTAATATAGTGTGATCGATTTTTTGGGCACTCAAATTTTATATTTTATCGTGACTTTAAGCACGGGTTATGACTAGTCTCTCAATGGAGTGCATCAATTCTCTGTATTATTAAATGTATAAGTCTAAGACCCGACTACTCTGTTGTGCATATTTTTTGTCCAATGTTTAGAATGGGCAATGAAGTGGGAAGTAATTCCTTCTCAACACAGATAGGCATCCCTAAAACTAATGACGACTGGTTTGATCGATCATTGGCAGAGGTGGCAAATAGTAAAACAACTGATGGACTAGGAGGCTATGTTTGAATTACCTCCTCAACCAGTTTGATCTGGTTTGCTTACAATTTGAATTCACCTATGACATAATCTACTTTTTCCTGTTTGAGCAGTAAAAGGCTTCAAGGATGCATGCTCGTTCTTTCTTTCTTTGTTTCTTTTTTCTCTTGAATAAATAAATAAGCTATAATACAAATCTATGTATTATCATCAGCAAACGGGTGAATAGGTGATAGATAGGTTTCAATCATGTCACCAGTTTCATATTTCTGTTTTGCCCATCTTAAGTTTCCCAACGTGATTATTAGTTTTGGAATGTTTCTTCCAGTACACACTCCAACAAACTCCTGCACATAATCCCAAATTTTAGATATTACAACCTCAACTTTAGTTACAAGATTGTTAGCACCTTGAATGTTTGTATTTTGCTTCGTGCTTATGGTCAACAAATTAAGTTTGGCTCGTTAGTGATAAATACATTAAGATTCATTTGTTATCAAAAGGTACATCCTTATTACATTAAACCTCACCATACCCCCTGCTTGTTTGTCTCATCTCATACTACTCTTGGTTAATCGGAATGTCGACTTTTACTACAGGAATTTACAGTCTTCATTTCATGTTTTTGGTCACAGTTTTTTTTTTTTTTTGGCTTTTTGTTGTGGGAGGCATGGACTGCTTGTCCATCCTCTTTTTCTATGCTGTACAATCAATTATTATTAACAAAATATTTTGTTTCTTATCAAAAAAAAAAAAAAACTTAATACAGAATCTTCTGATGAAATTGGAGTATGGACCAGGATTGCTCTGTCACTGGGTCATCAACTGGCAGACCATTATTTGATTCTTAGTGGTGGGAACCATTGAGTTTGATTAAGCCTATTTGAATATGTAAAAACAAACCAAAAAAAATAACAAGACAAGCAATCATTAGATTACAAATATTTCTTTCTAAAAGATATTTGTTTACAAGCAGTAGTAATATATCTGTGTTGGGAATTCAATATTGTTCTTACTCTAGAAAACCATCAACTTCCTGGAAAGAAACTCACTCTAATAATTTTACTTGTGATGCATTACTTCCATGCTATATTGTATGACAATCATGGTTCAATGAGTCAACTAAGTTGTATCTGACTCGGCAATTTGTGTTCCGAAACAGTTTTACATTCTGTAAAACCCATGGGTCTCACTCGACCGTTGGTTAACTAGTAGAAGTCTCAACTGACTTGGCCAAGTTGTTGGATAAAACTTATTGCCTGATACTCTGTCGCGAAGCCATGATATGGTCTGAATCTCTCACCTCTTCTATCTATCATTTCATGCGTATTGTCTGATAAACGCTACAAGCCTACAACTAATGCATCCTGGACTATGTTATTAAACAGAACAATGCAGCCTATGGAAATTGGATGATTGTCTGCTTAGCATTTAAGCTGTGATTTTCCTTTCTTCCCTTCCTTTTTCCATTTATTTTCTTTAAATTATTTCCACCATCTGTTTAACACTTTTAGCATTAGATTTTTGTCCAGATAACTGATATATGTTCCTTGATGTTTTATCATGGTCGGTAATTTGAAGTCGAAGGAGAATTTGAAACTTACTGACAAAATGTGAGTATTGCTGTTGCAAAATTGTCCTATAACTTGCAGTCATACTTCAACTCGAGATTAATATACCAACTTTACACAGGTGGATGAGCATGAAGTCCATTGAACAGCTTTTGGAAAGAATTGCCCTGAAGAAGGAGAAGTATCCTATGTCAAAGGTACCATTGCTTTCTCTTTACTGAGGAATTGGATTCTGAAGTTGAATGGACAAAGGATTGGCAAAGGTCATGCTGTCTCCCGCTATTTGATGCTAATAATATCCCTTACGATGAACGAACAGTTAATTCAGTACAACATGTTTAAATATGTCAAATTTGTCATGTGTTGTGTACTATACAATATTTCTTGTTCTTATTGTCATCATCACCTTTACATTTGACCCAGTTCTTTGATCGCGCTATTGGTATAAGCGTTCCCCACTCTCGATATCTTCCAGTGAAGGCAACATCCGATTTATTACTTCTCCAGGTGACACTAGAGCCCATCTTCACTGCAGTTTTATGCTTTGAAATGTTAATGCAAAAATATTCAACACATTACATGCATGCAGTCAGATCTTTTCACACTCAGTGAAGGCACTCTAACCAGAAACAGTGCTAGAGCCAATCCTATCAATCCTTCTATTGTATTAGGACCTGAATTTGAAAAGGTGGGAGTTTCTTTGCCCCTATTATGTTTTAAGTTATCTTGTCCCATAAAAAGGTTGTCCTCAGGGCACAAGCCTAAAGCCTATGGCGGGTTCTAGGAGAGCTAAGTGGTAGGCAACCTTACCCCTAGTTTGATTGTTTCTTCCTCAGGTTAGTGATTTCCATAGTCATTTCAAGTCCATCCCTAGCATTATTGAGCTTGATAGCTTGAAGGTGGCTGGTGATGTTTGGTTTGGAACTGGCATAACTCTCAAGGTACTCAACATTCTCCTAATGCATAATTATTACATTCCTTTACAGATGTGTTGCTTGTCTACTATTGTCTATGTTATTACTTCCGAAAAAGATCTATCTAATATCTATATGCTGAACAAATTTATTCAAGTCTACTGATTTTATTTTGACATAGAACTGTTTCTTAAACACCCCCCCCCCCTTCCCTTTGCTGTGATGCTTCATTTTTTTAGGGTAAAGTGAGTATTGTTGCAAGACCTGGGATGAAAATAGTAATTCCTGATGGAGTAGTGCTGCAAAATAAGGTAAAATCTGAAACTTCATCTGATTTCATTAGTAAATTCTTTGAATCAGGCCACTATCTGTCGCATTTTTAACTTTAATGGGCTTTGTTTGATGTTCAGCTGATCAATGGTCCCGGGGATATTTGAAGAGGAATGTCATAATTTGTTCGTTGATAGAAAATGATACACAGCAGGAAGTTTGTTGTAACAGAGGTGCTTG
Source organism: Ilex asprella (assembly GCA_023539305.1). Lineage (NCBI taxonomy): Eukaryota > Viridiplantae > Streptophyta > Magnoliopsida > Aquifoliales > Aquifoliaceae > Ilex > Ilex asprella. Next base: position 19,668,214 of record CM042198.1, on the reverse strand, counting down.
TACTGCCTAGATTTGTATTTACTTTCATTTTTGCCCCCGTCGTTATAGTTTCCAACTAATCGAGCATAATCTATTGTATGAACAAAAATAAAATTGGTAATCAACCAACAACATGTAATTTATTTTGTGTCTATTTAACATTTTTAGAAAGGAAGGAATGCATTTGATTAATTGCTCTAAGAAACAGGTAATATGGTGTGTGGCACGGTAGTGTAACTTGGCAAAAGGGGCAACTATGGATTCTTTTGGGCATTTTACCTGAGCACTTCTAGGGTTCTCTCTTTACAGATGGTGACATGTGCTTAGAATTTCGATAAATAAGGGACTATGGAGGAAATTTACGAATTATATGGAGTCGATGGTTAAGGGATTTGCAAGAAATTGGTGGAGAAGCTGCTCAAAGTCCAAATAGTTGCATTAGGTGCCGATAAATCTTCCATTTCAAATGCACTATTGTGTTGTTGGTACATAATTTGTTCATAAAGAGTCCCATCTTTGTATTAGCCGGGTATGTCCAGCATGTCTTTCTTTATGCTCCATTGATATTTGGCCAGGATTTCATTTATGTTCTTGTGCTTTGGAACTGGAATCAACGTCTTCAGAATTAGGGTTTTTCAAGTCCAAAAATGAGAAGTGGGATTTTTATTTTTCAAAAACAACTTTTAATTGCAAGCTTTTCAATTTGACCAACTGCTACCGTAGAATAATATCATTTTTAATGGCAGAATTGATCGTATTATAAATATGAAACACCATAATTAGTGTCTGATGCGACATCTAAAAACAAAATAATTATTGGACAGCACTTTCTTTAATTCAAGGCAAAAATGGCTCGTTAATTATTGGGCCAGACTCGGTTTGCGTTGATAAGGGAGTAAATATTGAATACAACGATGATATCATGTGATAATATTGACGTGATGTCACCAACCAATCTCTTCCTCCCTCTCTCAGAGGCTCCCCCCCCCCCCTCTCTCTCTCTCACAGTTCCAATCACACAGCCATGACCTCCATAGCCTCAGTTTCCTCCATTGCTGCCTCAAAAACACTTCTCTGCAACCCACTCCCTTCCTCACCCCACTCATGCCATACTACCCCTAAAGTCTCTCACCTATACGTCTCTACACTCCTCAAAATCTTCCTCCTTTCTTCTCCCTCTCTCCACCCCCAAACCCTCCAAATTCAAACCTAACACCCATTTTGAGTTGCCTTGTCCTTAGAGTCAAGCTAGATCTTCATTCTACGAGAAATCTGTCGGTTGATTGTTCAAGTGGGCTACGAGTGAAGGGAATAAACCCTGAGCGGGATGGGATCAGAGAGCACCAGCAGTAGGGGCGTGGCTTTAGGAAATGTGTCGGGATTTCCAAACAACCCTGCAATCATACTGGACATTAGGATAACAAGTAAGGGATCGGTAGCATGAGATCAAAAGAGAGAAATGAAATCTTTCCTTTCAAGTACTACAACAGTCCAAAACCCACTTCTGCACCACCCCAATGTCACTCTCCATGGAGATTGGCGTCACCGTACGTGGGTTCCGGGAGGGAAACATAGTGACTCAGGCCAAAACAGAAGTGCGGTTCATATTGGATATTGGAGGGTACGAGACAAGAAATTGACAAAGCCGGAGGCCACCTCGACAAGTCCAGTGAATATGGAAGGTGTTTTGTTGGCTGGGGTTCCTGGTGCAGGTGGCTTTGATGCAATTTTTGCTGTCACCTTGGAGGATTCAAGCAGTAATGTGACCAAAGCATGGAGTTCGCTCAATGTTCTGGCCTAGCTAGTGAGAGAAGATCCTCATGGTGTTTCTATAGAAAGTGGTGATCCAAGAACAAGGTAGATCACATCGGCTGTTTCTTCCATTCAGATTGAATAAGCTGATATCTGTACGAATATTTGATGTATTAAAATGACTATCTTAAGTTCAGTTAGCATGTGTAATCTGCTCAAGTTAAAACTAGGTTTTAGAAACCTGTTTCATTTGTGAAGGTAAAAGGTTTTTTTGCCAGACAACAAATGGTGTAATTTGTTGAACATTGTACATTACCAAGTCAATCCTTTAACTCTCTTTTGATTCTCTGTTCAACTCTTATGGTGTAACACTAGTTGGATGTTCTCTCAGAGCCCCTAATGCTTCTGCGTCTAACTTCTTCATTTATGAGCATAGTATTTGAAGATCATTCATGGTTGTGAAGTAAACAGCATGGTGAAACAGGTCAATGGTGGTTGGAAGGAAATAAAACTATAGATTGAGCAGATCAGTGTAGATAGATGGATTGAGACAGGATTCATGAAGTTGACCCCAAAGCGTTGAGTCAAGAGGACCTTTGCCAAGAACAAGAATACGATAAAAGTCTTTCATTCACTAGTAATCTCCACAAGAGCAAGTTCCATCTTTAAAATGGTCAAACAGGTTCCGATCCCTAACTGTAATCTTTCGCTCATAGATCATCGATATTAATTTCGTGTATTTGTGATAGTCATTACACATTCTTACATTTCTAACTATCCTTACAGGAGATCCATGAGATGTATGCAACAGTGCAAACGCAATCGCCAACTTCTGACTATGGCTACTTAACCGTTGTCTCTTCTCTTCTTCATCAATGTCAAGCAAAACCTGCGACGTGTGTGGGGAATAGCCTTCGAATTTCAACTGCCACTCCATCTGGTGGAGCATGTCGTAGACGCCATCGCATTGAGGGTGTGACATGTCTTGTGACACAAATTTGTAGACCTTACGCTTCACTTCAACCAAGCTGAATCCAAGGGGTTGAGCAAGTCCCTTATCAGCCAATTCCGTCCGAATCAAAGCCACATCGTGCCACCTTTGAGCTTGTGCATACATGTTTGATAACAACACCACATAATCACCAGCATTATGTGAGTTTAATTGCAACAAGTTTCTAGCTGCAACCTCCCCTAATTCCACATCACAATGAACGTTGCAAGCACTGAGAAGACTACGCCATAAAACATCATTTGGCTCCATTTTCATGCTCTTGATAAGATCAAAAAATTTGTCAAGCAACCCGGCTCGTCCCATGAGATCTACCATACCGTAATGTTGGACTGTTGGTTCTATCCCATGTTCGGATTTCATCTGCTTGAAAAACCGGAGACCTTCCTCAACTAGGCCAGCATGACTGCAGGAACTCAGCACACCCACATAAACAGCATCATCAGGTTTCAACCCTTCTTTGAGCATCTCTGAGAAGACCTTTAGAGCTTCCTGATTGCATCCATGAACAGCAAGCCCTGAGATCATTACACTGTAGGACATTTGGTTCTTCTTGGCCATTCTTTGGAAGAGACAAAACCCTTCCTTTAGGCACCCACATTTTACATACATGTCTATTAAGGCTGTCTCCACTATAAAATTAAGGGCACTCATGTTCCTTAATAAGTACCCATGTGTGGTCCTCCCAAAACGAAAGGCACCGAAATGGGAGCATGCAGAGAGGACACTAACTAATATACTCTCCTCAGCCCACCAAAATCCTTCACTATTCATGTCAACAAAAAGCCTAAGGCAGTCATACCACATGCCCAAGTTGGCATGAGCTGCAATAAGGGCACTCCAAGAAGCAACAGTCCTTTGTTCCATCCTCTCCAAAACAGCACTAGAGTCCCTTATCTTTCCAAACTTTCCATACATATTGATCAAACTGTTCGGCACAAACACATCATCTTCAAGTCCTAGCCTGAATATATGTCCATGAATCGGCATTCCTTCCTCTAGCGCCTTTAAATGCGCACACACCTTTAGAACACTCGGATAAGTGAAATTGTCAAGTTCAACCCCTCTTTCAAGCGTTTCAACATACATAAATAAAGCTTCTTCTAGGTTCATATCCTTCACTTGTCCTCTAATCATGGTGTTGAATTCAAATGAACCCGGATCATCAATTTGTCGAAATATCGAGCATGCATAATCCATGCTGCCCCATTCTGCAAGAGCACAAGTGGCAACAAGATTGCTTGTGCAGAAAGAACTACTCCAAAACAAGCCCAACTTCAGTATTTGGCCATGGACTTGCTTGAATTCTTCCATGTTCTTGCATTTCTTTATTGAGGAGACACATTCTTGCTCCCGCAACCTGACGTTCAATTCTGGGTTTTGTGGGTGATCCTCATGTGGAATTAACAAATGTGTTTGTTGAAGGACTGATGCCCTAACCATCCTGTCATCTACACCTTTCTGTGGCAATCTAGAAATCTTTCAAATTTAGAAGTGTTCAAGTAAAACACAGACCAATAAGAAAATCATCACTGGGCGTATCCAGTATACGAAATTCGAAACATAAGAATTTTAATATTTAATCAATGATTTATTTCGATTTTCATGAAAATGAAAACATTTGGGATGTTTTGAACGTTTCAAAACAAAATTTAGTTTAGGCAACTTTATATGCTGAAGAAGCTTTCTCTAACTGACCAAAGTTCCAAGTAAGGATGACGAATTCAGTAACTAAATTCTGTTGAAATATGACCATCATTTTTCAAATCAATCAAAAAATAACTTATTCAGATAGTACAATTCTAGTTGTTAGGTAGAAACATCAATTCCGATCACAACAAAACGCATTGTAATCATGTCTTAGGTCATAGTATACAACAAGAAACCAGCAAAAACGTTATAAAGAGAATTTCACCCCTTCATCATCAGCTGAAGTTCCCTTGAAGATTGCAAGCTTCCCCTTATTTTCTAGTTGTTTCAGAGCCCGCATCAAAACTGTGCGATCCATCCCATGAAGATCTGTGATAGAGAGAGACAGAGATGAGACTGCGCAAAGTCTTGAGAAGTTATAATAAAAGTATGATACCTCACTTTATTAAAGAGTTCAGGGAGAGAGAGAGTTATAAATATGCAAACATAATCAGGGATGCATAACAAGAAAAATGGCGTGATCTTTGTCAACAAAGTACAAGTGACTAACAGATTAACATTTAATAGCAGGAATCATGAAAATCCATCAGAAGGATGATTAACCTGATGTGCTTCTAGATGCTCACCTTGGTAATTATAATGCTAATAGATAAATCTCGTGGGGTTTAGCTAATATTCATCGAATCACCATGAAAACAGAATATTAGCAAAAAAAAGAATAGCAAATACGTCAAAATGAAGATTGTGTCCTATAAACATCTCATAACGAGGACACACCCAAATAGCAAATGATGTTAGTCACCACCATTTCATGAAGATAAAAACTAATGAGCGAGATCTCTAACCCAACTTATGAAAACAAAGGCGCACAAACCTGATGTAAACCAGTCTTGCAGAATTTTTTTAAGATTGCAACAAGGATAAAAATTGAAGTACTGGAACAAAACTTCCACCGCAGTTACTTAATAAACATATGCGCCGAAATACTTCTACGTCGAATGAAACAGGTCAACTGATTATCTACTCTTTTCTGCTGCGTAATATTTGTCATGGAACCTAATAATTTGGGAGACCCATTCCCAAAAGAGAAAAATTCTCAAAGAACACAGTTGCTTGCTATGAATCAAGATATTCCGAGTATCAGTAACTAAACTAAGATTACTATAATCCCAATGATGAACATGATACTGGAAACAGCTAAACGTACAACCGTTTAGAATAGAGTCGTTAGTAATAAACATCATTCTATACTTAATCTGAGTCATACAAAACTAGCATAGTAATTAACAAACAGGCTTGGGAAAAAAACTATGTTGTGTAAAGCCCTGTTTCCCAAAATTATGCCCTATAAGGTGGAACAGTGGCCAGATCCACTGGTAAAAAATCATACACATGGTTTTAGAAGCGGAAGTTTCAAAAAGCTTGATGCATTTTATCGTAAAGCAAAAATACTAGTTCGAGTAATTGTTCCAGATTTCTCCTATTACCAATAATCGGAGCCAGAGATTGCAAGTTGATGCAAAACATGTGCTCAGATTGACAAGTAAAATGCATTTACAAACAAACACACCACACACATTTATTTATACTCAATAAATATAGGTTATTGGGTAGAATCTTGGAAATTAGAATCCTGAAAGAATACAAACATTTTCGGTCATTCCCAAATTAACCAATATTTATTGAGTAATCTGATGTCATATGAAACAGCTTCTCACTAGAAAATCCTCTCAAAATATGTGTTGTAGTATATGAACAAATTTTTCATAGGCATTCAGGTGGAAGTTGTTTACACACCACTTCAACAAGCATGCCTAGTGGTTTTTCCCGTATAAGACAACTGTTAAATTTTGTCTTGCTTCCAAAAAGGTTATTTCCATTGTGAGAAGAGTCTAGTTACTGTACATTTATCTAAAGTCAGGAAGTCATTTATAAGAAACAATATTGGAATCACAGGGAATGACAGTTGTCAATTCTAGCATCTTCTTTTTTGCTGTTTTAAATGCATCCAAAGGTTACCTGTTCCACGGGATTCAGTCCCTGAACGTATTTCCTCAACTGTCATCACACTGTCCTCTAACCCATTCTCTTTCACCTATTGAGGAATGTGAGAAAGTTCATTAGAAAGCAAACATCATAAATGATGCAGGCTCTTAGCAAGATCTCATTTCAACTCACAAAGCGTAAAATCAAGTCAGCCCATTCTGGAATCCGATGCCAAAGAATAAGACATTTTCTATGACCTTTATCCATCCATTCCGCACGCCCTGTCAAATAAAATTTAGATGCCGAAGCATAATCAGGCTTTACCAAGGAAATTAAGAGGATTATTCAATTGGTCAATATGAAACAAACCATCTGAAACTAAGGTTGAGAGGAATGCCACCCTAGCTTCATGACTAAGAGACCCTGCACTAACCCAAAATCCAAATGTAATTTAGCTGCAGCACATCACGTGATCAAACATACTCCAAATAAAAATTAAACGTAGAGTAACTCTCAACTTGATGATCACAGTTTTAATCATCAAGTAGAGAGTTACTCATCAAGTAGAGAGTTTTAATCATCAGCATTAGGCCAGGTATATATCGCTTGCTCAAATAATTATTGGGTAAACAAGAGTTAAAAGAGAATAATGTCAAGGGTAACCAATAGTAAAAATTCAACCGGATATAATGTTGCACTGATCATCCCTACCCACTGGTTTTAATCATTTCATCTTGCAAATAGTAATAAAATGGACCTCCAAAATTAAAATTCTGAACAGAACATGAACTTATCAAATACTTCAACGGACTGAATAAGCATCTAAATTGATCAGTCCATTATCCAAGAGACAAAAGAGAAACTAATAAGAAAGAAACAAGTGAAAGAGGTGGCTTACTTTCAATGACAGAATTAGTGAAGAGTGGAAAGTCTTCCTCCAATCCAATTACAAATATTTTTTGAGTTCTACAATAATCAAGTATTAGCTCCTTCCATAGTTGTACCTGCTTCTCCCGAGTCTCCCTCACCGGCTGCAAACTAAAATTAATAAAAAAAAAAAAAAACAAATCAAATCACACCCCCAATTGTTAGATTTAAAAACAACCCAAACTAAATTGCATCCCCAAAATGTAAGATTTTGAAAAAAAAAAATTATCTGTTCAAGAATAAAATCAAGTGATTACGTGAAGTATGGAGGATAATTGAAGAAATGGGGAAGCTTCAAATCACCCAGTTTCTGCATCTCTTTGCTGCTTTCCTATCTATGAGTAAATCGACAAGACAGAGCAATTCAGAGGAGGAAAGGGAAGAAAAGAAGGGAGGTTAGATCTGGCTCTAACTGTGTTGTCCAAAAGTCGGCGACTGTTCGAGCAGATTAATAATGGAGTTCGAGGTAATTGTTTCCCGGCAGCGGGTACTTATCAGACGGGTTACCCGGTTACCTTATCACCTGCAATTCCTTCCCTATATATAAATTGACACAACAAAAACCTAAATTGATGGCGGCAATCCAGTGCATCGAGCAAATTCAAAGGAACTATGGGGATATGCGAAAAAATTTCCCCATATAGTTTTTTGGGCAGTGAAGAGGTCAGTAAATGGGGTGGCTCACACAATTGCTACTCTACGAAAGAAGGGAGATCTGCCGGAACAGTGGATTGAGAATCCACCGAGAAGTCTTAGAGAATGTATCTCTTCAGAGAAAAGAGTAGGTGTAGGCTAAAGAGAACTACGGCTTGGAGCTCGTGGTCTCATCCTGATCTTCTTTTTATTTTTTATGTTTTGTTTGCTTCTGTGTACTTTTCCTTTTAAAATAGTAATATAACTATCCTTGTTTCTTGACCATAAAAAAAAAAAACTGTTTCCCAATTTTTGTCATCATCGCTACTAGAAATCGATACGAATTTTATGACACAAATTCGATTATAACTCGACACAAATTAAAAAATGACTCGACATGTGAACACGAAATATAAACTGGTTATATTATGCCTCAACCCACCAAACTTGATACGATCAACTCATTTATTTAAGAATTGATACTTTCTTTATTTTTGTGTTTTATATGATAATACGAACAACACAAAATTAACATAATTAACATGTTTAATTAGTATTATAGAAATAAAATATTAATTATTTATAGCTATTTATTTTTTATTTTTTATTTTTATTTTATTTTTAGGAGGGGGAGAGAGGGGAGGCCTTGAAATTTTAATATTAAAAAAATAAAATCTTCACAAGCAACAAGTACTATTATAACTATTTATTAAACACTAACATAATTATTTTTTTAACATAATTATTGTATAAAAAAATATTTTTACTCATTATTATTATTATTATTGTGTTTATTAAGTTAATTTTTAATTTATAGAAAATGTATGAGTATGGATTCAATTAAATAAAAATAGAATCTTAACGTTAAATTTTTTATTCAAAGTTTATATGGATCAATACAAATACGATATAAAAATAAACAGATCAACTAAAAATTATATGATTAATTAAATAAATTAAATTATGATTGATTAATGTTTGATACGAACACACAATGACCCTACAAGAATTCAACCTGACACTGCTCGATTTGCCACCCCTACTTCTCCTCGCCTCCAACCCCACTTTTCACTTTCACCTTCAAAAAATGTCCAAAAATTTATTATCAGTGCGGTTAACAAAGGTGCAAGTATGCGTGAATTGGTCAAGATACTCTTCATTGTTAACAAAAATAAATAAATTAATTGACGAGAGTATTTTTTTTTGGGGGGGGTGGGGAAGGTGGAGTGATTATTAATTCACAAATTAGACCTATTCTTTTAACTTAATATAGTGTATTTGTTAGACTGGTTTAATAATATTAGGGTAAATTTTGTGCTGACCCTGACATTTAGATTTATTGGATAAACACTCTCTTATGTTTTAGAAATTATATTGAGACACCAACAATTAAATGGGTTAGCAATATTTGAAAAAACACTATTTTGCCCTCCATTTGATTGGTCAAACTTATCATTAAATATATTTCACTATCATTTCATTTTGTGACAACTCATTATGTCCCCAAATTATGTCTCAATAGCATTAGTGATAATCAAATACATTATGTAGATCAAATCTTAGGCCCGATCCTACAAGACTCATATTTGACCCGTATACTCGAATGATAAAAATCTTTGGGGCAAACGTGCACATCTGTTCCCTTAGTCCACTCGAGCAGCCTTCTTTATCACCTTTCACCACCTACCTTCCACCACCACCACCCTAATTGTATAGTCCACACCCATTCACCTTCATTTTCATCTCTCTATCTTTCTCTCTCTTTCACACACACATAAACACACCCAGAGACACGTGATCTACCATGTGTTTGATTGAAAAATCTATTTGTTTTTATTTTCTCCATATGTTCCTAATATCTGTGTTTTTTCATGTTGGTGGCAAACCAAAGATCACCCTACCTCCACAAACCAACAACATAGAAACAAACAACACACACAAGACCCTCTGGAACTTGTTCAACCACAACAATCATATTGTCTTTGGTTGTAGTTTGTGGTTGAATTTCTATAATTGGGTTGAAATTGATGGTTGGATTTTAGTACTTTTAGTTTGAATTAGGGTAATTGGGTGGTTGTGGGTGGTGTGGGGCTATGTTACAAGTGTTTGTGAATGTGTTGGTGGGACTGTGTTTGTAACGACCTGGTGATTAATCCTAATTAATGCATGATTTAATTAAGTTAATAGGTCAATTGTGTTAGTTAAACAAAGTTAAACTAATCAAAATTGATCTATTAAGGTTAGTGTGTGAATTAGAGATAATGCATTAATTGTTGTTTTTTTTACGATTTTATGCGTCAAAGCTACAAACTACCGGGAAGCCAAGACTACAAATTCTAAGATGATAATTATTAAAGCTCTAAACAAAAAGAGATTAAAATAATTCAAATGTCATCTTTTGGAGGTTTGTGAATGACAACTTTTAGAAACTTGTGAAATGACAACTTTTGGAAGCTTGTGAATGTCATCCCTTGGACTTGTGAATGGTATTTCTGGGGTTTGTAAATGTTATCCCTTGGGGTTTGTAAAAGCTTTGCCTACAAATAACACCCCTTTGTGGCTTGTAGAAAAATAAGTTTTTGCTAGAGTTCTTGGTTGTAGACATCCCTCTAAGTTGTTATTGTTTTCTTTGTATGCTTACTAGTTTTTCTCTTGGTTGTGGAAAACCCTCCAAGTTTGTATTACTTTCTTTGTATTGTTACTTTTTTTTATGATATTATCATCTCTTGGTTGTGGAATACCCGTCAAGTAGTATTGCTTTCTTTTATTGTGTTATTATCTCTTGGTTGTGGAATACCCGCTAATTAATTATTACTTTCTTTTAATTTAAGTCTTGTTTTATTTTACTTCCATTGTTGGAGCTTCTTTCTTCCCTTAGAGGAGTGAAGCTCTTCCACTTTTCTAGAGCTTCACCGAAGCCGTGAAGGGTGGAACGTGATTCACTCATTCTTTGTCGAAGATCATTTATATTGATGCATTTCGTTTATACTTAGTTCTAACCTTTATTTCTTCATAATGTCTTCTCATTTAATTGTTGTCTTTACTTTAATCATGAGTAGCTAAGCTTTTAGTTGGCTAATCCAAAGGAGACCTCCTCTTGGGTATGTCATTTCAACTTGTTGTCTTTTCTCCTCTCGATGTAAAATGGTTCGATTTGATTGGGTTGAGAGTGGATGTGGTTGTGAGTCTTTGATATCCCGTAGGCTTGGTCACGGGTTATGCTTGGATCCTCATCATCTCGTCCCTAGCTTCCCACGAATCAATCGTTCATCTATGCACCAATAGAGGAAGGTTTCGAGTTGAACTGAGATTCCCATTGGAATGACCTATTTGGATTAGCCAACACTTGTTTTTATTTTATTATCGCAACTTAAACCACCACCAAATTCCAAAACAAAAATAATTTTACCATTTTCTTTAATAAAAATCACCTTCATGATGGTTCACTTCCTTCCCTGAGGAGACGACCTTAGAATACTTTTCCAAGTAAAACACGACCCACGAAAATCTCCCTACGATTGGGGAGCACTTTTGTTCACACACACACACATTTCATTCATCCCATTCCATTTTCTCTTTGCCCTTTCTTTTGACATCGCCCCAAGGGAGAGTGACATTCCCCCTCACACATACATCATACATACATCAAGGAAGATGCTAGTAAGTTAGGAACAACAGGGAAAAAACTCAATCACCTGGTCAAGTGCATGTAATATTGTCTGATTTGGGTTGTCCTTTACGGCTTTAAAACATGTTAGTTAAAGTAGAGCTTTTACAAATATAGCGCAACAACTTTTTATGACCAGGCAATGTAGGAGGGGTTTTATGGATCAAGCACCTCACCAACCTCCTCACCTCACCTTTCCTAGGCCCTCCTGGACTGTTAGACAGCTAGACTTTCGAATGCTACAATGTTCTCTCATTGGCTTCTAGTGCGATTATGTGTGAATGGGTTGGGGTGAACATGGTGGTTTGAGGAAGAGAGGGGTTGAAGTTTTTCAAAGATCTGAGTGATTTAAGATTTATAGTGAGTGATGGAAAATCGATAATGGAGTCATGGCTAACGGTGGGGCGGTGGGTTCATGTCACTTTTATCTATATCTGATTTGGGTTTTACATTTGTTGATTCTATGGTGTTGGTGGTAGATAGTGGGTTCAATTTGAGTTTATGTGTGGTGGTGTGTGAAAAACAGTGGTGGGCGATGCCGTGAAGGTGGAGGTGTTTTTGAAATAGATAGTATCAAGAGATTGTCTTATTTGTTAATGAATTATAAAATTTAATTAACATGAAAACTAATTAAAATGTTAATAATTATGATTACTAATTAACAAGATTACTAATGTCAAGATTATTCAACATTCAAATTAAATCTAATGATGAAATCCTTAATTTGTTTGATTAATTGAAAGATACAATGTTAATATTATAATTAACATAAATATAAATGTAGGTAGGTAAATTTTGCTTTTGAATATAATTTTATTTTAACTCTTTAAATTAATTCAAGAGGGTGTTGTTAGTATTATAAAAAACTATGTTTAACCAAAATTAGGGACTAAATAAAGAGTTTAAATGACATGACAGTTGATGATATGACAAGATTAACTGTCATGCCATTACTTTTCTCTGTTTTTTTTTGTTAGTGCGTGTTAGGGAAGCAGAGAAAATGAAAAGATTTTGCTCCATTTGTTCTTGATTTGGAGAAGACAAAAAGATTTTATTAATATGACAGTTAATTTTGTCATATCAACAATTGTCATGCCATTTGAGCTTTTTATTTGATCTCTAATTTTGATCAGCATAACATTACGGTATAAAAAATTATTTTGATGAGATCAGCATTGATCGTTAGTCTTTGAATGTTTATTAGTCGGAGGGAGTGTGGCAATTACAAGTTTCATATTTCAAGGGATGCCAGTGTAAGTTCTGAAATATGATGAGTATACCTGTAATAAAACTAAATATCAGGGGTCCACATGAAATTTACCCATAAAGTGGTAGTTGTGCTGCTACAAGTTTGAACAAAAACTGGTGTGTCTTCTTCGTTGCGTTCTAGGCTGCGAATTAAGGAGAAGGTGCTCGTCACTCACCTGCCATTCAAATACCTTCTTCTCCGTCGCACTCTCTTTTTCAGGTAAACTATATATATATATATATATATATATATATATACGCACACGATTCTGTCAATACATATATATGCATATGATTGATCTCTAAATTAACAGGTATTCAAGGCAATTGACAATACAATTTTTTATTTTCCACTGTTTGGTTGCTGTGAAAATTAGGGAAACTAATACAAAACTAAGATATGTCTCTTTATTGTTATTCGATTTAAAGAAGAATGGACCGAGTAAGAGTTGAGTGTAACTCCCAATTCAGTTTTTTTTTCTTTTCTTTTTTCTGTGTTTGATGTTAGATTTAATTTCTGTTTTCTACATTTTCTAAGCAACCAAACAGAGGACTAGTATTCCTTCAGCTGAATGACTGACTTTTATTACAGCTCATATCTGTTGAATCTCAGCATTCATAAGATTAGATTGGAAATTGCAGAAAAATGGCCGTGTAAGTCTGTGATTTCTTCTTAATATCCCTCAAAATTCTCTCTTTTTTTTAGAATTTATGGACTTCAAAGAAGAAATTTGTATATTGATTTTGGTTTTTTGATGGTTAAATAGAGTTGCTTCTGCTCCGGGAAAGGTTTTGATGACTGGGGGTTACCTTATTTTGGAGAGGCCCTATGCTGGGATTGTACTCAGCACAAATGCTCGATTCTATGCAATTGTGAGACCACTTTACGAAGAAGTTAAACCTGAAAGCTGTGATTGGGTGTGTGATTCTTCGATAATTTACTCTTTTTAGCCTTATTTATGTATCTTCATGTTTTTTCCACCATTATCTTAACTTTGTGATGTGATATCCTTATATAATTTTCTTGTAATGCACTGAAATTTTTCTTGGTGCAATGATCTTAATGAGTCTAGAGACAAGAATTGGAATGGGTGCGAGTAGGGGGTCAAAGCACTGATTCATTTTCTTCTCTCCAAATTTGAAAATTTGTGGGTTTTTAATTATCAATTTGATTGGTGACTTGATGCTGCTTCTATATTTTTTGCTGATTTGTTAACGTTAAATGACATCTATATTTCAAAGATGGTGGTAGTTGTGGAGCCAACCAAAGTTGACCACAGTCTATCTGCAGTAGAGAAATATTTATTTTCTTTGTGACTTTCATTTGCCAATGCAAAACCTATGAGATAGACTATTACAATTTACAATATTACTCTGGTTTTTAAAAGGTGAATAGTGAAAGATTTAGATATTTTCTGAATAGTTCAAGAATGTTTTGTTCAATATGTTCAAATAGACTATGAAAATTGTCTTGAAGTGGATTCATCTAACGTATAAAAATGTTATTGTTTATGGTCAAACCACAATTGCTTGTTTTCATTCGTGTCTGCGATTTGGCTTCTTGATCGATTCGGCCCCTGCTGTTTTCAGTTACCAAATAAACTGGCGATTGTAACTTAATCACATAATAGTGTTTATTGCTGCTAATTTTTTGCATAGTAGATTGTAATTCTAAGATTGAATGCATGAAAATTATTTTTTTCCTTCACCGCCTTTCCCTGCTTTCAGGCATGGACAGATGTGAAATTAACTTCTCCCCAGATGTCAAGAGAAACTATGTACAAAATGTCACTACCATGTTTAGCACTTCAATGTGTCTCTTCGAGGCAAGTATTTTGGTTGAGTATCTTCATTTATCTTTGTACCATCGTACAGTTCTTTGCCTTTGACTATGACCACATGTCCTTGATCATGCATGTGTGTACAACACTGAATGCAATCTTAAAATGACTATTTAAATCTCAGTGAATCAAGGAACCCCTTTGTAGAATATGCTGTGCAGTATGCTGTAGCAGCCGCACATGCAACATTTGATGGTAATAAGAAGGATGCGTTACAGAAACTACTTTTGCAAGGTAATGTTTGATGCTTCACATGTTTGTCTTTCCTAATAAAGAAATATGAACTTCTCTACTTGCTCAACTAATTAGTCATGCAGGTCTTGATATAACAATCTTAGGCTGCAATGACTTTTATTCATACCGCAACCAGGTATATCACCGTTTCTATGATTTTGTGCAAACCTTAATTCATCTATTTGGCCTTTGGTGGCATCTTTTTCATGTTTTCCTCTTCCCACCCCTGTAATTTATATTTATAAGACATACAAGTTAAACACAATTACCTTCCAAAAAAGAAAACTTTATACACAATGTTCTGCAACATTATACCATGGTACAATCAATGATGTCCAATTAGGGTGAAAGCCACATACAGTGAAAGAAAAATTTGTACTTCCCCTTGGTGTAGTGGTACATAACATCACATCTGTGCATAGGTGTCTTTCTTGTTGTGTGCCCTTTGTCATTGTGGTCATGTGAATCATGATACTATCCTTTGAAGACCCTGTTCAATGAGTTCAGATATTTGCAAAAGATTACAATAGAATCTATTAAGTCGCCTCTGCCTATGACAACTAATAAATTGCCAACTTCAATGGTGCAAAAAATTGCTTTTTTATCATTTGGGATCCCAAATTGAAGTTTATTTTAAATGAGATTTAAAGATGTCTCAGGGAATGAAAATCTATATGCAATTCCTCGAATTTTAGACTTGCAGACCTAACTCCTGAATTCTCATTTCCGCCAATGATAGAAATATTGAGATGTTTATGTGTTGTAGCTCCATTTCTCAATTCCCACCCAACTCTTTTTGTAGATTGAAGCACGTGGACTCCCTTTGACACCAGAATCGTTGGCTTCCCTTCCACCTTTTACTTCAATTACTTTCAATGCAGAAAAATCTGCTGGAAAGAATTGCAAGCCTGAAGTTGCAAAAACTGGATTGGGATCATCTGCAGCTATGACAACTGCAGTGGTAGCTGCTTTGCTGCATTTTCTTGGAGTTGTTGACCTCTCCTTGACTAAAGATCAACAGCTAGAAAAGAAGGATACCGGGGATCTGGATGTGGTGCATGTGATAGCTCAAACTGCCCACTGTATTGCACAGGGAAAAATTGGCAGCGGCTTTGACGTCAGTTCTGCAGTTTATGGAAGTCAACGTTATGTCCGGTTTTCACCCGAAGTGCTTTCTTCTTCTCAGGTCTCTCTCTCTCTCTCTCTCTCTCTCTCAATGCACACAGATGTTTTCCAAATGTCATATCCCTTTACAGTTTCAGCTGCTATGACCAGATACCCATTGTGGACAAGAACATTTGGTATTCATGTAAAGGTTAGGACTGCTTTTTTGCTAATCTAGCCAAAAAAGAATCAACCAAGTCACCCTGGTTGCATTTCTAACTTCTAACTTAACCAGATTCCAATCAACTTTCAGAAACAAAAAAACGAAGTAACAAAGGTCAATCAAGATAAGTAGCTAAAGAAATCGCTATATGCGCACTAAGAGAGCTTAGTGGAAGATCGGAACAGACTTCTCTTCATCACGAGATTGATCGAATCTGTCGTAGACACCTGAGAGACCTCCACAAGGCTGGCTAAAAGAGTAAGAGGACAAAAAATTATGCTTTCATTTCTTTGTTGAGATTGAAATCAAGTTCTTTAAAAAGTGAGTAGGTATAATGCATGCAGGCCAAGTCAAGAAAAGGACTTTCTTATCTTAGCGACAAGTCTCCTCATAATCAATATCACATTTCTCGCTTCTGGGTATACCTTTTAGTAATTAGTTGGGCTTTTAGTATTCAACAGATTCCTTACGGTTGAAATTCAGAGTAGAGACCCACCGACCACTGCCAATCTTCTTACAATGGGGCATCTCGTCTGCTTACCTCCTGCCTGGATCAGATACCGCTTCATGTGATGTCTTATGGATTGATTTGAGTATCAAGGATATAGTAATTGGTCCTTAGACCTAGTGAGGATTATTTTTTGGGTGATTCCTCCTTGAGCATTTGGGTCTCGAAGCCTTGTTCAATGGATAATACTAGTGACTTTGTACATGTTGTGGACATTTGTTGGGGGTGCACACAAGTAATAAGGTAGTTATCTTTCACTAATCTCTCTCACCTAGCAGACTTAGTTGTGGCCAGTGGTCACGTTCATCTAGTGTAGTAAGAAGGGTGCTTCAGGATCCCAACAGGGGCAGGCAGATTATACAGGATGTGGGTACCTTGGCCAGAATCTGTGTTCTGTTTTTTGACGATCAGACTTTTATCATCGCGTAAACTAATAACTTCATACTATCCCTGTTTGTGCACCCAATGGCAGTGAAGAAAACACAATTCGCAGCGGACTCGTGAAGGTCATAGTAGGCTTCCACCCTCTAATTATTAGATCAGTAATAGTTCAAACAAAGCTCAGATGAAAGGGTTGATAGAATGCCTGATGGCGTTCTTTGTTCGCGTGATGCAAACGAATATATTTGTTAATAAATGGATGAATAGTTTCATCTACAGTACAAAATATTACTTGCAAATGTCAGTAAATTCTTCCGGAGACTAATGGAATGTGTTTTACTTATTGTTTATCATTTATTATTATGGAGCTTCAGGGTGCAGTTAAAGACACACTACTTGAAGAAATCATTGCTGACGTCCTAAAAGGCAAGTGGAACCATGAGCGGACTAAGTTCTCTTTACCTCCATTGATGAATCTTGTAAGTATATTAAAATGTACATGTACCTTACTATACTTAAAATGGCTTATGTGCGCCTTCTGGATAATAATTTATGTACGAGAAATTTTGGCTGTGTTCTTTGCAAGAAAAAAAGAAAGAATCTTTGTCTGCTTGTATACCTGTATGTTTACGAGCTTGACTGTTTGATTATATCCATCTGTAATCTAATTACTTAACCAAAGGTAACTTTTGATGGTACCTCACAGATAACACCATAAGCAATTGTTCTTTCATTTCTTTTAAAGCTTATTTCCCAGCTGTTTAGTGGAGACTTGTCATCTCTATATTATTTGATAACTGAAATTGAAAATCCTATCCCTCACTGACTCTTTCCCCTTCATTAGAACATCATTTCGCCAATGACTATCTTTCTCTGTCTTAAATACCTAAAGGTGCATAGCATCCAATATAGTTGCTGCATCTACTGGCCCTTAGTTTAGTTGGTCGAATTATCCCTGCTCCCAAATCAGTTGTGTACAAGAGTATATAATACATTGCCCAGTCTTCTGGTGGGGCTTAAGCAAAGGTTGGGCAGCCTAATATAGGGTGACTGTTGAGCCTTTTGGAATAAGATGTGCTTTATGTGGTCTACCACATAATTGGCATTTTCAGTGAATTGCCATTAACCTCAAGCAAGGTTGTGGGGCCTGCCTTGGGGCAGGGGTCCCCTTGTGAAGTAAACAATACTAACTTATGTAATCTAAAAAAAACACTGTCAGAGGACCAGCACTCTTAAACACCGCCATGATTTTTTTCCTCTTTGAAAGCATACTATGGTAATATTTGTTTTTCTTTCATATTTTATTTTGTTTTCAGTAAAAGATGTGCGAATGTATTTTGCAGTTACTAGGAGAACCGGGAACTGGAGGATCGTCAACACCCTCAATGGTAGGTGCTGTCAAGAAGTGGCAGAAATCTGATCCTGAGAAGTCTCTAAACACATGGAGAAAGTTCTCAGAAGCGAATTCAGCGCTTGAAATGCAACTCAATATTTTAAGTAAATTGGCAGAACAACATTGGGATGCATATGGATCTGTCATTAACAGCTGCAGCACACTTAGGTCCGAAAAGGTAGTTGTTTAACATAGTTTTTAGGCAATAAGTGGAAGGTGAAAATTAAAGTGTTGATACTTTGTAACTATAAGAACCGATAATATCTTGGATTTCCTTTTATAAGTTTTATGAAGATGCCATCCATTGTTTCATTTTTTTATTTTTTGTCCGTCCATTGTTTCATGGAAGGTTAATTGTAACTAATATCCATAGTTGTTGAAGGGACTGAAAAATATATGGCCCACCTCTGTGCTTGGCCCGGGTCCCTTTTATTTTCCACTATCTATTTCACAATGAATAATCCTTGTCTAGTCTACAAGACTTCTTCAATTAATAATCAATAGCATTTCAAAATTGTGATCCTATATAGATAGCTCATCTTGTTTATGGCATCCAATGTGCACAAATCTGTCTCTCGCTCCCTCCCCATGTACTATAGACAAATTTTCTTCTTGATGTTTGAGATTAGCTAACTCATGCTGATTACATGGACAGTGGATGGAGCATGCCAACAAACCAATCAAAGCAGAAGTTGTCGAAGCATTGTTAGGAGCAAGAGATGCCATGCTTGGGATCAGGTGTCACATGCGACAAATGGGGGAGGCAGCAGGCATCCCAGTAGGTTTTTTTCTCTTTGATTTGAAACTTGTTCTCTCTCTCTCTCTCTCTCTTCCTCTATATAGACATGCGAACATAAGTATTTCTCTTGTTTTCTATTAAGAAATTAGTTCCATCACTGCTGTGACCAGCTGCAATGTGGAGGTTTTCTTTGATCCATTCGTAAGCTCTGCATGGATTTCTGCTAAAGATATCCATTAAAGAAGTTCAAAACTACCTATTATAGAAGTATCCTTTTTAACAATTGTACCAAGAGATACTTTGTTTCAATTGCAGTGTTTTTAAAGGATAGTTGATCTATTAACTAAAAATTCATAATGCCCAACCACCATCGCAAGCTTTTTATGCTGGTGTGCATGTCTGTTTTTCCTTTTTATCATCATTGTTGGTGTCATTTTTAGCAGTAGGAATTTTCGTTAAAATTCCATGTATATGCTGCTTTCACATAGCCAAAATTTGTGCTGAAGGACTTTGAAAAGAGTTTGGCATCACTGTCAATCTCTTTGACCATATCTTTTACTATACACACCTTTGCAGATAGAACCTGAATCACAAACTCGGCTCTTGGATGATACTATGAATATGGAAGGTGTTTTGTTGGCTGGGGTTCCTGGTGCAGGTGGCTTTGATGCAATTTTTGCTGTCACCTTGGGGGATTCAAGCAGCAATGTGACCAAAGCATGGAGTTCGCTCAATGTTCTGGCCTTGCTAGTGAGAGAAGATCCTCATGGTGTTTCTATAGAAAGTGGTGATCCACGAACAAGGGAGATCACATCGGCTGTTTCTTCCATTCAGATTGAATAAGCTGATATCTGTACGAATATTTGATGTATTAAAATGACTATCTTAAGTTCAGTTAGCATGTGTAAACTGCTTGTTAAAACTAGGTTTTAGAAACCTGTTTCATCTGTGAAGGTAAAAGGTTTTTTTGCCAGACAATAAAAGTCAGAAAACACACGGTGTAATTTGTTGAACATTGTACATTACCAAGTCAATCCTTTAACTCTCTTTTGATTCTCTGTTCAACTCTTATGGTATAGCACTAGTTGGATGTTCTCTCAGAGCCCCTAATGCTTCTGATTCTAACTTCTTCATTTATGGGCATAGTATTTGAAGATCATTCATGGTTGTGAAGTAAACAGCATGGTGAAACAGGTCAACTGTGGTTGGAAGGAAATAGAACTATAGATTGAGCAGATCAGTGTAGATAGATGGATCGAGATAGGATTCATGAAGTTGATTCCAACGCGTCGAGCTAAGGGGACCTTTGCCAAGAACAAGAATATGATAAAAAGTCTTTCATTCACCAGTAATCTCCACAAGAGCAAGTTCCATCTTTAAAATGGTGAAACAGGTTCCGATCCCTAACTGTAATCTTTCGTTCATAGATCATCGATATTAATTTGGTGTATTTGTGACAGTCATTACACATTCTTACATTTCTAACTATCCTTACAGGAGATCCATGAGATGTATGCAACAGTGCAAATGCAATTGCCAACTTCTGACTATGGCTACTTAACCGTTGTCTTTTCTCTTCTTCATCAACGTCAAGCAAAACCTGCGATGTGTCTGGGGAATAGCCTTCGAATTTCAACTGCCACTCCATCTGGTGGAGCATGTCGTAGACGCCATCGCATTGAGGGTGTGACATGTCTTGTGACACAAATTTGTAGACCTTACGCTTCACTTCAACCAAGCTGAATCCAAGGGGTTGGGCAAGTCCCTTATCAGTCAATTCCGTCCGAATCAAAGCCACATCCTGCCACCTTTGAGCTTGTGCATACATGTTTGATAACACCACATAATCACCAGCATTATGTGAGTTTAATTGCAACAAGTTTCTAGCTGCAACCTCCCCTAATTCCACATCACAATGAACGTTGCAAGCACCAAGAAGACTACGCCATAAAACATCATTTGGCTCCATTTTCATGCTCTTGATAAGCTCAAAAGCTTTGTCAAGCAACCCGGCTCGTCCCATGAGATCTACCATACATCCGTAATGTTGGATTGTTGGTTCTATCCCATGTTCGGATTTCATCTGCTCGAAAAACCGGAGACCTTCCTCAACTAGGCCAGCATGACTGCAGGAGCTCAGCACACCCACATAAACAGCATCGTCAGGTTTCATCCCTTCTTTGAGCATCTCCGAGAATACCTTTAGAGATTCCTGATTGCATCCATGAACAGCAAGCCCTGAGATCATTACACTGTAGGACATTTGGTTCTTCTTGGCCATTCTTTGGAAGAGACACAACCCATTCTTTAGGCACCCACATTTTAGATACATGTCTATTAAGGCTGTCTCCACTATAAAATGAAGGGCACTCATGTTCCTTAATAAGTACCCATGTGTGGACCTCCCTAAACGAAGGGCACCCAAATGGGTGCATGCAGAGAGGACACTAACTAATATACTCTCCTCAGCCCTCCAAAATCCTTCACTATTCATGTCAACAAAAAGCCGAAGGCACTCATACCACATGCCCAAGTTGGAATGAGCTGCAATAAGGGCACTCCAAGAAGCAACAGTCCTTCGTTCAATCCTGTCAAAAACAGCACAAGAGTCCCTAATCTTTCCTAACTTTCCATACATATTGATCAAACTGTTCTGCACAAACACATCAACTTCAAGTCCTAACCTGAATATATGTCCATGAATCTGCATTCCTTCCTGTTGCGCCTTTAAACGCGCACACGCCTTTAGAACACTCGGATAAGTGAAATTGTCAGGTTCAACCCCTCTTTCAAGCATTTCAACATACATAAATAGAGCTTCTTCTAGATTCATATCCTTCACTTGTCCTCTAATCATGGTGTTGAATTCGAATGAACCCGGATCATCAATTTGTCGAAAAATCGAGCATGCATAATCCATGCTGCCCCATTCTGCAAGAGCACAAGTGGCAACAAGATTGCTTGTGCAGAAAGAACTACTCCAAAACAAGCCCAACTTCAGTATTTGGCCATGGACTCGCTTGAATTCTTCCATGTTCTTGCATCTCTTTATTGAGGAGACACATTCTTGCTCCCTCAACTTGAAGTTCAATTCTGGGTTTTGTGGGTGACCCTCGTGTGGTATTAACAAATGTGTTTGTTGAAGGACTGATGCCCTAACCATCCTGTCATCTACACCTTTCTGTGGCAATCTAGAAATCTTTCAAATTTAGCATTGTTCAAGTAAAACACAGACCAATAATAAAATCATCACTAGGCGTATCCAATGCACGAATCTCCCGCCATTACAAGATGTGGGGAGAGTTAGATGTAAGCAACCTTACCCGACAGGCAGATACACTATTTCCGTGAGCTCGTGACCATCACAATAAGAAAATCATCACTATGCTTGCAACATATATTCTATCAATTTGATGTAATGCTACCCATCAAGCAGATGATGAATAAAGAACAGAAAGAAGAGTAAAAAAAACTTCACTAACGAGGCTTATATATGAGTCAGGTAGCTAGAAAGGTTCAAACTTTGAAGTTGGATTTTCTAACTCTGGAATTTTATCCAGTGGGATAAATTTTTTACAGAGACATGGTTTGATTGAACTTTCTTCTGTAGTTTTGACCCTGAAAATGGGAATTGAAAGCAATCCGTGAGTTTAGAAAAAGGACTATTTCTGCCATAGAAAGAGTATAAGGTTATGGACATGTAGATACAGGATAGGATAACGTTTTTCGAAAATTGTCCAAACAAGATACAACCAACAAGCTCCATAACCAATCATATTGCAAACCTATGGGTGAGGAGACCCCTCCGAGGCTATGTTTAGGGTGTTACTCATTAATACCAATCCGACACAAAATCGAAACAATAGAGAATTAAAAAAAATAAGATTGGTAAGTACGGATAACAAAGAGGTCAAATTAGATTATATCTAAATTAATTGTTATTGTAAACAGAAAAAATATATCTTATAATTTTTTAAATTTCTTTGCATAGTATCTTTGTTTTATAATTAAATATTTTTTTATTAAAACAATCACTGTATGAATCGAAATTAATACGACCAAAAATTGACACAATTTAAAATGACACGACAAGAGATGAATTAAACCCGTTGCTATGTTCAATTTGGTCTCAACATGTGGCAATTAATATCAGAGTAACATTGTTTTGACTTAATTTATTAACGACTATTATTGATTGACGATAAATTTCAGTATTTTTAGGACCTGCTACTAGTTCAATGAGTGTGATAAAATTGGTTCAAATAATATTATTATTAATAAAATAGTGTTTATTTATTTTGATGGCGATATATGTATGATTGAATTATCTGCTTTTTGAAAAAGTAGACGGATTGTCTATAAGAGACTTGGATATTCCCTAGTTCGTGAAAACACTGTGTAGTTTCATAACTTATGCTCATATTTAACCTAATGATGTTAAGGATAAGAGGTTGACCTACTGACCACGGTAACTCACTTTTGAACTGTCAGATTACGGATTCAAATCTCATCAACTCTTTCCGGTAGTTGAAATAATAACTTAAAATCTACATACACTTACTTACTAATCACATGCACCAAACTTAAAACATATGAGTGCTTTTGAAACGATGTTGCCCTAAGGATGTATCTGAATTGGAGCTGGCCAGTTTCGAAGGAAAACTAAATTGAAAATCGAGTTGCTTTGCAATGCTAGTTGATGATGCAAAAATTGATTTGCAAAAATTTTAAACAGCATAAAATGCAATAGATAAGTAGAGAGAAAGAAAACAAGATTTATAGTGGTTCGGCCAACGTGACATACGTCCACTTTGAATGACTAGGGTCGCCGATATTTTATTGACTTAAGTGTGTAGGGAGTGCAGAGAGTTATAAGCTATGAGAGGGAGATGAGAGATGTGCTATATCGAGTGTGATGCTCTCCAAGTGTTGGCGGGGCTTACAATTTATAGTCGTCTCATAACGCGTAAAAATTGAATAGCTAGTTTGCCAGTCATAACGGATTGGAGTGATTTAATAGTAATTAAATAACTGATCTGGCGGAGGTGACCTTTTCTCAACGGGCGAGATAGTTACGGTGCTCTCCATGAGATTTCGGTCAAATATGAGGTGAGGATTGACTATTTCCAAGGCGGCGAGGATAAGACATTGGATGATCTTGCATGCTCCCTGTTGATATTGTAGCTCCTTGAGCCTGATGAGCATAACCGGAGTTGACCACATTGGACTGGATTTGTTGGACCTTTGGGAGTTGGACTATAAACTCGAACTGAACTTTATAACATGAGTTGGACCATTGGGCTTGACCCATCACTAGCCATGAATCAATAAAATTGGGTCAATCTGAATAAACAACCAACTAAAATTTGGATCTCTCTGGTATATTTTTTCTCAAGAGTATATTTCCCATCACGATTTAACTAAAATCGACTATAGAAGTAGATCTTCATCAGTACACACACTTAGCGATCAAACATTAAGAAAAAACGAGTTAAAGTGTATTAGAAGAAATCTGGATACACCTAATATCAACAAAAAATTTGATGTGTGCAATTTTTTACCTTGAAATTTTTCCAACAAACACTAAAACATTAAATGCTTTTTGATATTTTTTTCATTCTTTCACAATAAAATACGTATATGAATTGAATCGTGTTGAATAGTAGTTTGCTTAAGCTTGATTTGAATTTAAACAAGATTTACATAGAGTTCAAGTTTGGTTCATTTTCTTATAAGTCCTTATCAAACAAGTTTTTGTAAAGTAGATATCGCGTATTTTAGATGCCAATAAATAAACTAAGCTAAAAAAAAATTAGCAAAATATATTCATACTTGACTCATTTGTCACACAAGTCAACCTCGAACAAAGTTTTTTTTTTTTGATTCAACGATCAATAGTATCAGGATTAACTTACACGCAACTTGAACAAAATTTTCAAAAAACTCATTTGAGGGTAAATACAATTTTCATAGGATATATGCCTTAAAAGTAGAATAAAGATAAGATTCCCCATCTTCTATTGTTTTGTTGTCATTGTTTATGCCCATTACTATTCAAAGTGTAATAATTTGATTAAGGAATGAATTTTTGTCCTTCTTCATTCCAAGTCTGCATCAACTCATGTCAAACAATATGGACCCAGCAAAAAAACAAAAAAAAAAAAAACTATATGGAATATGCTGTTTTATGCCTTTGCCATAGGGACAAATTAGACAGAGAAACAATAATGTCAAATGTATTATCGTAATCTAGTTTGAATTATGCCATTCAAGGTTTTTTTGGATTCGAGCACTTTACAATGATTTAAAGAAAAATATAATAAAATTAATTACCTCCCTTTTATCGCCGCCCAAAAAACAAAATATGTTTTATTTTGTCAAAAACTCCTTTTGAATTTATGTATTAAATATTTTCTATTGAATTGGACTTCGACCACACAAAATATTCAATTGCAGACAGCTTCGTTTCATTATAAAGTTTTGTAATGATTTATCGAATTATTGCTTTTAAGATGATATTTAAAATTTTTGGATCTGATTTGCACCCGATTTTGTACGTGTGAGCTAAAAAAAGGCAAAAAACTTGGTAAAACTAAACTTATTTTTCTTTGCTAATCTCGCTTAAAGGTTTTACTAATCAATAACAACAAAAAGGGAAAGCTTTTCTATGCTAAAATTATGAACACCATGAGAGAAATTTAAGAAAAATGAAAGTAAAGTGCTATAAAGTAGAAACCCCACTTTAAGTGGAGTTGGTTACCAAAACAACTTGGTATGGTTTAGACTTAGAGTACAATATATTTATTATGACCCGACCCGACCCGAGTAATAATATAACTGTACACCCATATTTATTGTCTGTCTTGTTTGTTGGGACCATTCTGTCTGGGCCCCAATCCACATTAATCAAGTTGGTCCTCTACATATCTGCCCTCATTATTGACTGACCTTAAAAAGATGGAATTGGAGTGGGTTTTCTTACCAAACCCATAGGCTTTTTAAAATCCTTTTATTTTCTAAATATTTGCAGTTTCAATCTTATTTACTAAATTCAAATATTTTTTATAAGAGAAAATGACATTTTTGGACTACATACTCCTCACCATGCAAATGAATTCCGTGGACTATAACTTATAAAAGGCGTTATTATGAATGACGTTTTTAAAACTGTCATTTCAATTGATTGTTTTTAATGTTAAAAATAAAAGACGCTCTTTAAAAACTACTTAGAATTGAAAAATTAGTTTGAAATTGTCTTGACTTGAAAAATAAGAATCCTAATTATATGGGATTGGTAAAAAAAAAGAAACTCATATAATTTGCACAATATTTATTTCTCTTAATTTTAGAATTTTAAATTTTTTTATTGTAATTTATAACAGTGAAAAATGATATATTATATATTTTGATTCTCCAAAAAAGGTCATTAAATTAAAATTTTCCTTACTCTAGATGGTTTTCCCCTAATCCCACTAGTTTGTGACCTATGAAAAATTTCAAGTCTAAGTAGTAGAGCTATGGTTTAATAAATTTCTTATAATTTGCACAACATAATTCAGTGATGTGCAATTAACACCGACTTATTGAGTTTAAATCTTGTTAGTAACTTTAAATTTTAACCGATGCATGTTATTAGCAAATGAATATAAAATACTTGGAACTTGATTTATTAAGATCATATTTGATGTGATTTTACCTTAAAAATGTTTTAATTGTTACATATATAATTTTTTTCTTTGTGTCAGAGAGAATTAAGTTGAAATCTAGATGAAAGTGAGATTCTAAATCGGGTCTCTTATTTTAATTATTTTATGAAAAAATTCAATTGGTCGATTTTTTCCACTATTTGTCAACAATTTTAATCTTTTTTTTTAATTTAAGTATACAATAATAAGCTTCATTGTTCCCTGTGAGTAGTGTTTGTTCAACATTTCTGAAAATCATTAACTAGAGACTATATAATACTTATAACGGTCAAAGCAATAAATGAATGCCAACACCAGATTCATTGAATAAGAAAGGTAATATTGTATCTCTCCTAATGTAGGTTGATGTGTGTTATATTATAATTGATTAATTTCGTGCCGTCTTTTTATAAATATCAATCAATTAGACTAATTTATTCACTTTTCATTTAGATCAAGCGTGGAATTCGTCGTGTATAATTAAATAAAAAAATCCCACGCAAGCAAGATTTGAATTTTATACTTTATAACATGAGTGTTAATTCGTGTCGTATCGGATCGATAATTCTGAATTATTCTATTTCTAAATTATCTTATTTTAACTCGTGTCATATTTGTGTTAATAAAATTATTTAATTTTAAAAGAGTGTCAATTTTATCCATTAATATTAACATGATTTGATTATAATAATATAATTAATTAACATAAAAAATTAAATAATAATGGGTAGTGCGAGCAATACTATTGGGACTTAATTTGCTGACTTAATTCACCATGACCTTTGGATTAATTGTGGGCTTCACCAAATATTAGAATTTTGTGTTAATTCAATGGTTTCAATGATACCACGTCATTAGGTCAGCAAATTATATCAGATTTTTAGGTCCAAATAGCATTTTTCATTGCATAAATGTTGAATCCTTGATAGGTGAAATAAATTTTGTAATTTAACCCAAAATAAACAAAATTATATTTATTCTATCCTAATAAAATATTTAATTAACAACCCCTGCGTAACATTACAATCCACTCTCATCTAAAGCGCGTGCAATCTACAGTATCCCATTTAGAAAAACTCCGCCGCGTGGGCTTCACGGTCCCACCACCGATATATCAATCTCAGCTGTCTCCATTATCACCCCACTTCTTACATCACATTACACAGTTCCTAACGTGCGCACTCATGGACCCCATCTCTCTCTCTGTCTCTCTAGCTTTGCGTATGTATCTTTGTGACGATCTTTCTTCCATGGTGGATATGTAAAAAGCTTGACTTAACTTACCCATTTGATTTTTTCAGAGCTTCCAAGCTTAAAGTAAAATTCTAACCTCCTCCTCACAGTCACGTTCTCAACTTGTCCTTTCTCAGGTACATTTCTAACCTTCTCTTTGTGTTTAACTTTCTCTCTCTTCTTTATCGTCGAAAAAGTCCTAGTCTTGTACTCAAAAGTAATTTTGTTTTTTATCTTACTTCTTTTTGAACATTTCATACGCCCATCTTGATCTTGAGTCTTTATACGATATACATTTACATATCCTTTAGATATATCTATAGATATGTTCGTATGGGTTGAAAAATTCTTAGTTTTTTGAGGAGGGTTTGATTTGTTTATTGTTTGTTTGACTCTGAAACTTTCAACTTCCAGAAGTGGAGATTTCTATTTCAAGCTAACATCTTTGCTTTTGAGACTTAAATTATATGAAGATTTGTGGGTATAGGCAAGAGGGTGGGTGTTTTTTTTTTTGGTTTTACGTAGCTTAAAAAAGTTGTGCTTGGACTGTTGAATTTTTCGGGGTTTCACAGTCTCTGATTAGTATTTGAAATTGGTTTTTTTTTTTTTTTAAATTTGAAGGCTCTTGGAAGGTGACAATCGGATTGTGGCTGGCTGGTTGCTGTTGGCAGTGACTTTTCTTGGTTTATTCGTATCTGAATTTGTTGAATGCCGTTGGAGTTGTTAAATTTCAACTTAATTTTGGTTGATTTGTATTTGGTCTTGTGGTATTGCTGCTAGATTTTCACCATCTGTTGACTAACTGGTGGTTTGGTTTTCAAAGTTGTGGAACTACCCATCTGGCCAGTTACCATGATATCACAAGCTTTTTTGTTGGTTTCTGTGGTCAGAAAGTTTTGAAATTAGGGTTTTATTCGAAACTTAGATATTCATTAGGAAAACAAAAAAATAATAAGTTGGTAGGTTTCTGTTGAATTTGGGGTACTTAAGATTATTTGTTTGCGGTTTTGGTTTGACAAAGATTTAAAAAATTGGCACTTGGTATGAAGAAGCTGTAGTTGGGGGTTTGAGATTGTGGTAAAAGATAGTGGATAAAGATTGGTACTTCTGTGTGAGAGATGGAGAAAAGTGGGAAAGAGGAATGGAGGGAGGTGGTGATGAAGATGCTTCCTCCGGGGGTGGCCCTTCCAGAAGAAGGGGGTAATCTTGATTACTCTATAGCTCTGGAATATGAGGGTCCCCCAGTGAATTATGAGCTTCCTAGAGTAGAGCCCCTTGACGTGAATACGGGTGCAATTCCCACTGCATCTATAGCTGAACCACTTTCGGAATCAAGAAGATTGGTAACTCGTGATGCTCCCCCTGTTATTGAACCAATCCCTTTGCCAGTGTCTCGAATTGCTAGTGTCACAAGTCCGCCTACCCAAAGTCCAAGGGTATCAGGAAGTTCAGAGTCTGTAGTGTCTGTCTTGCAGAACCTAGATTTTTCTTCGCCTTCCCCTTCAGCATCTCCAGGTTCTGTCCGTAATCGTTCGGATAATGGCCCGAAACAACCAGTAAATGAAGGAAGGAGAGCCCCGGTGGTTACTTTCAATACTGTTGATAGATCCGAAAGGAAAGAGGTAGATGTGGAGAAGGCTGTTTATACAGAATATGTTGGTGTTTCCAGGGAAAAGAAGAAGAAGAAAAAGAAAATCCGAGTTTGTTATAGGTGTGGAAAAGGGAAGTGGGAAACTAAGGAGTCCTGCATTGTCTGTGATGCAAAGTATTGCAGCAATTGTGTGCTTAGGGCAATGGGATCAATGCCAGAGGGGCGTAAATGTGTAACTTGTATAGGGGAGCCAATTGATGAGTCAAAGCGCTTCAAACTGGGTAAAAATTCAAGGGTGTTATCACGGTTGCTTAGCCCTTTGGAAGTCAAGCAAATTATGAAAGCAGAGAAAGAATGCTCTGCTAATCAGCTTCGGCCAGAGCAGCTGATTGTCAATGGCTGTTCGCTGAAACCAGAAGAGATGGGTGAACTTCTTGGGTGCCCATTACCCCCTCGGAAGTTGAAGCCTGGTAAATATTGGTATGACAAGGAATCTGGTCTTTGGGGAAAGGTAACTCCATGGCCCATATGATATCTTCGGCAGACTCTCTTGAACTTTGTTTTTGTCATCATTTTTTTTTTGTAGAGAAAGAGGCGGTAATACAATTCCTGCTTGTTGAACTGACAGGAGGGAGAAAAACCAGATAGATTTATTAGTTCAAACTTGAGTTTTACTGGGAAACTGAGTCCTCATGCAAGCAATGGGAACACTGAGGTTTACATCAATGGCCGGGAAATTACAAAACTTGAATTGAGAGTGCTAAAGGTCAAACCTTTACTTTATGACTAAAATTGATGTGCTTCTTATTAATACGTCTTCCTATGGATCTTATTGCATGACTTGCAGAATCAAGGCCCCCGATACCATGTTTTGAACTGCCCCTTTATAGGTTCCCTAAATGTAGAAGTCCCTTAGTAAGTTGTTGCAAATTTGAATTTCTCAGATATTATTAAAAAAGTTTCTGAGATGCTGACATTTCATTGAGCCTTTACATTATGGCTATGAGCTTATTAAATCTATTTTTGCTGCTTTTTAAGCAGTTCAGTTGTTTTGTTTTCTACATCTGTTAGCTGCTCTGTAATGCGCATCACCATCCCAAATAAGAAATTTTAGCTGTGAAATTTCGGCCTCTCTTCTTCTTCAATGAATAACTAGGCAGTTCATGTATGCAGAGTTGATTTAAGCAGGGTTCAAAGTATCAGCCGAGTCGGATACGACTTGGCAGCCATCAATCCGATAACGATACACGATACAAGACTATCACGAGTCTGCCATGAATTGGTTCTGACTCGGCCCAACTCGGATTCAACTCGGTCCAACTCGGCACAAGTCAATCGGTTCACCGATGAATTGAACCGATACCCACAATCGTCCACCAACTTTCAGGGAACAGAGAAAATGCCAAAAAAAGAGCAAAAAATATGAAAAATTGTATCTTAAGTCAGACCTCTTTTACCATAACAAAAACAGAACAACAAAGTGAGAATAAATTTGAACATAAACCTGAAAAATTGTGGTAAATCTCCTTAATCGGAGAGCCTTTCCTACTATTGGTTCTTCTTTTTCGCAGTAGCAGAGCACCCAACATCATCGATCGACTTCGCATATCAGTAGCAGAGAACCGTAGGCCAATGTTATCAGAACTGGACCGGTCATCGAACCGGCTAGGAGACTGGGTCAATTGTTCACTGGTTCAACCGGTGGGTCAACTGGTCGGACCGGTCATATAATAAAAAAATAAAAATATATATATAATAATTATAAAACATAATAATTTAGCTAAAAATATACAATATGTCTAAAATGCATATAATTTGTCATAAAATTAATGAAGTTGAGTAAAAAAAACACATGTGCCAAATATCAAAGTTGAATTTTAAAGCTCTAATCCAAATACATAAAAGAAAAATCACTCAAAGTCCAAACAATCTTAATCAAAAACATGAACTATTTCTCCAAATCAAACCACTCTATAAACAATGACTTTAAATGAAAATCACATAGCCCATAATCAAGAAAATCTTTCCAGATTAAACCCAAATCACATAGCCCATAATCAAGAAAATCACATAGCCCATAATCAACAAAATATTTCCAGATTAAACCCAAATCAAGAAAATATTACCTGAGTTCACTGGTCGGTGATCGCAGTGGCCGATCGATCGCCTTGGAGCTTGGTCGCAACCTGAGTTCGCTGGAGCTTGAAGCTTGGTCGCAGTCGCCTGAGTTCGCTGGAGCTTGGAGCTTGGTCGTAGTTGCCTGAGTTCGCTGGAGGCCTTGGTCGCAGTCACCTGGAAGCCTGGTCGCTGGAGGTTGGCGGTGGTCGTCGGTCGTTGGAGCTTGGTCTGCGATTCAGGGCAATGAATAAAAGATCCTTATTCGGCTTTTGGTTTTCGGCTTTTGGCTTTTGGTCTGCAATGAATAAAAAATTGGCTCTTAACATTAAACTGTCCGATTTTAAAAAAAACACCGGTTCACGGTTTTTTACAAGAACCGACCGGTTTTTCAGTTTTTATCCGGTTCTCCTCCTTAAGCGGTCTAATTACGGAATCGGACCGGTCAAGGTCTCGGCTCACGGTTGGACCGGCTGGTCCGGTCCGGTTCTGATAACACTGCCCTAGGCTGCTCGACGATCGGACGATGACTACTCAAGTAGCCGAGGACCCAGCCTCGCGAAAGATCTCAGTCCCTTTCTCATCGTCTCTCATCTCCATCTTCGTCAGCATCTCTCTCTCTCTCTCTCTCTTCTCTTCTCGAAACATAAAAGTGAGCTCTCACAGAATTTTTTTTTTTGTATGTACTAATTTCATTTTTTTTGTATGTTTTTTGTTTTATCCTATTATTATATTAAATTATGTTTAAACTTAAAAAAAACTATTTATATTCCATAATATTAGGATCTAATGTATTTAAGAAATTAATAATTTATAGATGACTATTTTTTATTGGTATAGCATAGATAATTTTTATTTTTGGTAGCGCCTTTATAATATGTTTTTATAATTTTTAATGTGTTAGATAATATATTTTAGGTGTATAATGCATGAACATTGTTGTTTACATTTTATAGAATTTTTGATATTTTTTTCAATTTTTTTTAGGACTTCTATATAGCATTTTGAGCGTATCGACCGATACCGTATCACGACACCGCGACCGATGTGTATCAGTGCCCTCCGAGTTAATGACCGATACCGTAATTTTTAACCATGAATTTAAGTATAAACAACCAACCGAAGAAAGAAAAAAGAGGAGAAGAGAAGAGAAGAAAGGAAAGAGAAACAGCATATGGATGAGAGAGAGAGTAATTAGGATTCTCTCACACTGTTATATCAATACGGAAAGTTATATGAAATGGCAAAAATACCCTTCAACATGTTACACAAAAAGCTCGCTTTCTAATACGCACTTGTTTTT
Organism: Ilex asprella; assembly: GCA_023539305.1. NCBI lineage: Eukaryota > Viridiplantae > Streptophyta > Magnoliopsida > Aquifoliales > Aquifoliaceae > Ilex > Ilex asprella. The sequence goes on along the minus strand of CM042198.1, from coordinate 19,635,013 downwards.
GATTTTGAATCTAGCAATCAGAGTATAAACTAGTTGTTTCTCCTCCCCCACCACAGATGCGACACACATAACCTAGACTTTAACCAGGTCGATAGCTGGTTCTTTCATTTCCAACAATTGATTTATACTACCAAATTTTATTCTCTTTACTAGATTATGCCCCTATATTTACTTGCTTTGGTTTGTTGTCCATTTGAAAGTCTAATCTGACCTAGCTTCACCATGTTCAGTTGGCAAAAGTGCAGTGTCCTCGTGACACTCATTTTTGGGTGTATGATGATGGTCGTTATGAGGAGGAAGGCCAAAATAATATCAGGGGAAATATTTGGGAAAAGGTATGTCCAAAATGCCACATTTGAAGCATGCAATTATTATAATAGAGTTTGGGGATCTTTTGTAAAAAATTAAGGTTTTTTTTGTCATAAAGGCATCAACAAGGTTTGTCTGCACCTTGTTCTCCTTGCCTGTGCTCCAAGGTCAGCCTCATGGGCAGAGGGATGAAGCTAGCAATTATACTACGGTTCCAAATTATATGGACCAGAAAAAAAATCAGAAACTTCTTCTACTTGGACCTCACAGCTCTGGAACCAGTACTATATTCAAGCAGGTATTTCTTTCTATGTTTTTGAAAAATAATGCTCTCTAAATCTTGCAATCGATGTTGAGGGGGTTATAGTATACATTGGTCAAGAGACCTGTTTGTTTGGAAGAAATTTGCAGCCCTGAATTTCTCTTGGAGTTCTTAAGAAATCATAGCTGGAGATTGGATACCATATAATTGGAAGTGTATATATATGTATAGTATACTGAATAGGAACTGGTGAAATCAAAAAATGCGTGCAGCATCGAGGCAACAGCTGGGTTGTAGCTTTTCCATTGCTTCGGTGCTATGGTTAGAAATCATAGATGGTTACTAGGATGACTCTGAACATCGAGATCTTTATTTGTTTGATTAGTGACACTGGTTGCACTTAATTTGTCAGGATGTTCCTAAATATGATGTTCACAAGAATTTCATTTTGTCCTTGATTGGTTAGTGTCCTGCAGGAGATTGTCTAGTCAAACTAAATGAAGACTTACTTTCCCAATTAATTGAACATGAGTAAAATGTTATGGATCTTTTCGGTAGGCTATCAATTATCATTAGAAATATTAATTGATCGAAACTATTTTAGGAGTCCATTCCGTAGATCAACAAAATGTCATCCGTCTGATGTTCAATTCAACAATTTGCTCTTGGTATTTTAAGATGTTGCTCAAATGAGAAATCTAAACATAGTCTGACATTTTGTTAGTGTGGGATATAATATCTAGGGACTTAGCTTTTTCATAATGTCATCTTTGGGTGAGCTATTACTGTAATCTCGTGGTGGGTGAAATGTCAATAGATCAGTATATATCTTGTTCAAGATCTTAGTCAATTGAACTTCTATATTCCACAATATTTTCATATTTATACTGCTGGACTGTGTGTGTTATAAACGACGTTTCTTGAGTCAGCTCTAGTTAGATTTTACAAAGCCTTGTCTGCTACCTTTTTACCCTAAACACTAACGAATTTGCAGAAATATTGTTCATCAAGGTTTAAATGTAGATCTTTTTCTAGTTGCTGATAAAGTGCATTTTTTTTCTTTCATCAAAATTTCAATGTGAGCAAAGCATTCTTGCTTTAGTTATGTCGGCGATGTATTTTGGTTCACATGCATGTATCTGGATGGGTATGAAAGATGGAAAATTTGTATAACTTTATTTGCTGAGGGTTGAAAATGCCTCCTGCCCACCCCTTTCACTCTTCTTCTCCCAAATTCCATTTTTGTGGGTGAAGATGAAACTTATCTTCAGAGTACGTTTTTCATTTCTTTTCTGCCTTCCATTTGATACAAATTTTTGAAGGATGGTTCCATCCTAAAGCTATGTTCGCCTTGTACATATGTTTTGTTAGTTCATACTCATTTCGTTCTGTTCCTGATGTATAACGGAGCAGGCCAAATTTTTGTATGGCAACAAGTTTACTGCCAATGAACGTCAGGATATTAAGCTTATGATCCAAAGCAACATGTACAAGTACCTCAGCATTCTACTCGATGGGCGGGAGCGTTTTGAGGAAGAGGTCATGTCAAGGATTAAATTACAAGGTTCGCATGGGCAAATTTCTCAAGCAGGTACTATTATATATGTCTATTGGGCGGCTGAATCAAAGTTTTCTACTAAACATAGTGCTTTGGGCTTCTTGAAGTAGAATTTTTTTGTACTCTTTTAATTATACTTAACGAATGGCTAATCTTTACAGCTGACTATCCCTCATGAAGGTTGTGTAACAAGATCAGATCCTGATATTTAATCTTTTCTAATCTACTGCTGGGGCTGAGAATGCATGCCCTGGGAGAGATATAATTTGAGGGTCACCGATGTATTTTTTAATTTAGTTTATGGTTTCACATCTATTGCTGATTAGCATGTATTCTTGTTGAGCATCTCTATGAAGTTGGTTGTTACCAAAGAAGCTAAAGTTTGTAACTAGCTCAATTGTTTGCGGACGTATCTCCTCAAAGAGCAATGTTCTTGTAGGTATTTATTTTTGTCATGTATTATTATCTAGAAATTTTTTGTGGAGCATATAGATTAATTTGGCCCACTATATACCAAGTCATAGAAGGTAGCATGTCTAAAAGGATTTTCCGTTTGAGTGGTAAAACTGTGGGTGCGGTGTTCATCTGTTATGTTAGTTGCTATTAGACTTTTAAGTCCGTTTCATTTTAGGTCATAACAAATGGAAATAATAGTTGGGACAGATGTATGTGTTTTACTGTTATAAGAATTTTGGTGAAGAATATTTATTTTTTTACTCAAGGTGCCTGAGGTTGGCAAAATGATGTGTCTAAAATCTATTTATGTACTTAAACACATCCTGGCCATACTTGTGATAAGCAAATGTGGTTATTATACTTAATGGAATGGACTGAGATTCGAATGTAGAACATCTATTCTAACGTACCCAACCAAAAACTACATAGCAATGAGTGGAGTGGCTCAGGTCAGCATTCAAATTTTGAAACCGCTAACTAAAGCATGTGAGACAGTCTTTCACAAACTCTTTCACTTGGAAACCTGTCTCACACTTGGACAGACGGACAAAACAAATGCAAACACGGAACAAATCAAACTGACAGGACTTGACATGTGAGCCTCCAAATCTTAATCTTTGATAGAATGTAAAATCTTGTACTATCTTAAAAGCTTGAATTTAGTTATAGAGAGATGTAATATAAGCATTTATGTGCTTCAATAAATCTAAATATTTTAGAATCTTAGATTTAAAAATTTATTCTTTGGAACAAATTTCTCTGTATAAGTTACTTCTTAATGAAGCCTAATTTATGTCATGTTTTCCTTACTATAAATCTTTCGAGTCTGGAAGACTGGCGGAGAGCCTAGAGGACCCTCCGTCCTTGAAGGATGTCTTTAGTCCAGCATATAGTACCTCAAAAAGTTTATGCCTTCATGTTTGTTTTTAGAACAAGTGATACTTTGAAATCTAGTGGTTCAAGAAATAATTAATAAAGAATGTTGTACTAAAAAGATTCCATTGTCATTCGAAACCTTAACCAAGGTACTTATTTTCGAACCCATGAAAAAAAAAATAAGATACAAAAGAATCGTAGGAGTCTAATGCAAGCCATCTCATGAGATATAGAGAGGGGGTTTATCCATTGAGAAATGCTCAAAAGCACATACTATGTTGAATTGTTTGTTTAAGTTTTTGAAGTAGCACCTGTTAGTAAGGATTTTGTCTGTGTTTTCTACGGTACTGGAATGCCTAGTTGAAAATCCATGGGGAAAAGTTAAAGCCTTCCTTTTAATTATCTAAACAAAGAGTTTTAGAGGATTCCCTCACTAGATTTTGGTGTGAAGTTCCTCCACAGATTCCTTAACTCAAATAGAGCTGATTTGCAGATTATTTATGTTTTTGGTGGTAGATAAAGTAACTATTAGGTCAACTCTAAGACTATACGCTATGCACCAATTGGTAGATAGGTGACAAGACCAATTACTATTAGAACTATGCAACTTGGAATTCTTGCCATTGGTTTTGGCAAGTGATAGTAACATTTACAAATGAATTACACTCAATCACATTATTTTTTCCTTAGCTATATAAAGTGAGCAACACTTGAGGGCAAGTTAGTCTGTAAAGTGTTGTTATTCAATGTTGGAACAAGCTCTCTTAACCCCCTCCCTTACGTGGGATTGCAGAAAATTTAAATGGATATGATACTTGGTCCACTGACCACCCCGTGCCTAATTCTGATACCATGTTAAAGCATCTAACTCAAAATTAACTAGCGAAGGGTGGAGTGATCCCTCAAATATAAGCCAACCCTAGTGGTCCAAATTATTCGAGTGGGATGTGGTACATCAAAATAACAACATTCATGTTTTTACATGCCCATACTGCGTCTTACCATATCTTACCAAATATGACCTACCACAACCCACCATGCTTTACATACCCAGTTACATTGGAAAAAGGGTTAATAACCATCCCATATTTGTAAATCACTCCATAATGTGGATCAACTGCTAATTAATTTATTTGCCATCAAACGCCTTGTTAAGCAGTACACAACTACATACTATACAAGAACATGACTTATGAAGGGATAGAAATGAATATTATCTCAAATTAGAAATAAATAGGTGATTAATTATGGTAATTTTAGGTATAGGACATGATGGGATTGGGAAGTTTCTAATCTCCACTGGGAGTTAGTTTTGGTCTGCGTAACAAGCTTTGGAGGGACGTTTAATTGAACTATTAGATCGACAATGTATGAGTTTTGAAAGAGTTACTGAGGATCATGGGAGTTCCTGTCCCCTCCCTCTTTATATTTATGTATGAGTGTTATGGAACCTTTTAGTAAATAGCAAGGAATGGAGTAGTAAAGAAATTGAGTGCAAAAGAAGAAATACTAGAAGTAATATGACACCAAATGAGGAGAGGATGAGAGAGAATTGTCTAGGCCAAAGAAGTTGAGGTGCTATGCCTTTTGGGGTCTGTCTTTTTATTGAGTTATTACTTTACTCTTCTACGGTTCTTTGTTCTCTTTCTCTCTATCGTCTCCGCTCCCTCCACCTTCCTGTTCTTCCCTTCATATATTCCTTATTATTTCTTTTCAATCCTTATGTGTGATTGACTGAGGGCATATATGAACTGGCATACAGTGCTTTCCATTTTCAGTCAGGTAAAATACTTGAGTTTTTTGGAAGTACGAAGTATTGAGTGTTGTTTAAGAAACTAGAATCTAAGGTGTATGGAGAAAAAAAATGAGTGTGTGGAGTGTCTAGTCAATTAAAATTAAGGTTTAGACTGCAGAGATTTGTTGTGAGATTGATCCACAACTAAACAAAATGGTCACCAGGTTGGCTATCTTGCTTTAGTAATTGACATGGGGATAATGAGCTCAAAAGGGTGCACGTGTGTATTTTGACTACTTAAACATTATGTCGAAGTTTGATTATGCATCCTTCATCATAGGAAATGTCGACAATATAAATCATGTGCATGGAGTTTGTCTAACTCTCCTGTTTTGCCTTCCCATTCAAGGGTGCGCTGGATTTTATAAAAATGTGTTTATTTTTATATTATCTCTTAGACAGGTTTATACGAGATAATATTTTCCATAATAGGTATCTTTCAAAATTTTAGTGACATAATGTTTTTAAACTCTAGGCAGAAATAGTTTTAACCTCTTTCGTTGTCCATGTGGATCTGCATCTGTTGCATTTCAAGTAGATACAGAACCATATGCTAATTTAACTTATATATATGGATACATATATTTATTCTTTCTCCTTCTTTAGGGAAGGAAATAAAAGGAAAGGAAAAATCATCATGGGAGTGTGGTAACTTCTGCTAAAAGCCTTTTGCCATTCAAATTCCCGAGGATTGTGTGTCCTTAGGATATCCATATGCCTTTAAAATTATGTTTGCATGCTACCAACTATCAATTTGGTCCTACTTTTTTTTTTGTTACAAAAAACAGAGGAGGAAACTCAGTAACAAAGGCGTTTTTTTTTATAGGTAATAAATGCTTGACACTACTTTTTTATTTATTTATTTATAGAAAACAAAACTTTCATTGAATTTGCAAAACTTCCCTTTTTTTGGCAATACGTGGTAGAACTTATTCGTGATTCATGCCATACCCTTAAAAGTATCGGAATTTTGGTCATTTATATCTTTGTTTCCTTTATCAGAACAACGACGTTCGTACTCTGGTGTCGGTGTTTGAATCCTCGAGTCTACTCCATTGTAGTCCCCAACTTACAAAAGCCAAAGACACCTGTGAAAAGTCTTATCAGTTTGTCTTTATGGTAGTGGCAATGAAGTAAGGAATACTTCAATTGGAGTGATGCATCCATATGCAATACGTATCAGATATCGATACTTGTCGGATACTTGCGAATATGTATAGGATATTTTTCGTACGTATTGAATAATTAATAAAATATTTATCATTGTTAGATATTTACCGGATACACTCATTTATGCGAGTCTCCATGGTGAATACATTCACCTTATAATTACTGAGGTGGGTTGTTTAGAAACCGTGGATCATACAAATGAGGATTTCTCATTTCAAGATGTTCATTTGGACGTGAATTACATATATCACAAGATTTGTCAATTTTTAACAATTTGGTTGACTTGGATAATGAGTTTTTATGGCTTATGTTAAAGTTAATGAAGTCATGCTAAGTATAAAATAAATTATTGTAGTTTAGATGTGTTTTATTTCTTAATGTCTCATCTCTAATGTTGTAATAACATTATAATATATACACACAATACATATATATTTATATATATGGACGAATCCTAGCCGTACCCGTATCATACTTTTTGAGATTTTGGTGTATCATCATATCCGTATTTTGTCATATCCGTATCCGTATCCGTGCTTCCTAGGCTAGCAATCACCCAAAAATAAAGTTCCCTTGTGATTACTGATGTTCATTGAAAATCAGAATGACAAAACTAAACTCAACTATCAAGTTTTGTCAGAATGACGGGTTTTAATTGGAAATTACTATTGCAGGAGTGGGGAAATATTAGTTGGATTTATTTGGGAAATTAGAATGGCAAAAAAAATTGCTGATTATAGTTGTTCGAATAATATATTAAAGTTTCATTTCAGGTGAAGAGTCCGACTCAGAGAAAAGTAACCAGTGTGTCTATTCCATCAACCCAAGGTTGAAAAGTTTTTCTGATTGGCTGCTAGACATTATAGCCACTGGAGATTTAGATGCATTCTTCCCTGCAGCAACGCGTGAGTATGCTCCACTAGTTGAAGAGGTGTGGAGGGATCCTGCCATACAGGAAACATATAAGAGAAAAGATGAGCTTCACTTCCTTCCAGAAGTGGCAGAGTACTTCTTAAGCCGGGTATCTCACTAGCTTCAGCATTGATTAGCTTATGCAGACTATTTTTGTTTCACTATATGTGTGTGCTTCTTGTTCTCTTGCAATTATCAATACATTGTATAGGGCATTAAGGGTTCTTGCTGAAATAAATCTCATTTCTGCTTCAATCTTACTTTTATTTTTAGTTCCATCTGGTTATTTAAATGAGTGGAAACCATTTCAATCAGCAATTACTTTTTGTCTAATCAAGTTCTTATCATCCTGCATAGGTCTATGCTATGCAATGCAACAGTTGGGCTGCATGTCTCAGATGTATATGTTTTGGATGACAGAATGCTTATCTTATATGGTGTAGTTATATGACCTGGGGAATCTTTTGCGTGGACCTAGTTCTAATATATTTCTAAGGAGTATCGCTGTGACGTAAATCAAGTGGAAGGGAAAGTCACTGTTTTCAATATTGTCCTTTGTATATGTCCCTGAACAGCCTCGACATTGTGTGGTCCTTATGAATTGCATAGGAATGAATGAATGCCTACGCCTATGCTTATACCAATAATTTGTCTAGCTAATCAGCATCTTCAATGCGATTGTATGTAATTTTTCTTCTTATTCAACCTCATATGCCATAGGTGAAGTGTATTTTTTATTGATCCATGCATTAGACCTGCTTCATCCTCAGCTAAGACATGAATTTGTAGTTGAAATGAGAAGATATGTTTTTCATGAATCTGAAGATATTTTGTTTTTGAACATAAACTGTCGATCTTAATTATTGTAAAAGGTCAGACTATTGTCCTTAAAATGATGGTTTTAGGATACCCCCTGGAGTCCTGAGTTTTGCGAGACCAGCACCAGTTAATTGCCCTTGCAGCTAGTTAATGTCTCAATCAGATCCCAACATGCTGACCATATACGTCATGTTGAATCATCATGGCATTCCCTATGATTTATATATATTTGTCTTTGATTGTTATCCGGATGTTCTTTTGTTTCATTTTTGTCTTCCAAATTTTCCAGTCCGAACTGGTCTATGGCAAAATATTTTTGTCTATAATGTTGGACAGCTATTTTTATCTCCTTTCAGGCTGTTGAGGTATCAAGCAATGAATATGAACCTTCGGATCGAGACATACTATATGCAGAAGGGGTCACCCAAGGCAATGGTTTGTCTTTCATGGAGTTCTCCTTGGATGATCGAAGCCCAATGTCTGAAACCTACACCGACAATCTGGAAGCTCTCCCACCCCCACTAACGAGGTAATATGCTATTCCATACACAATAACTGTTATATTTAATGGCTTAATGGTCCACCAAAAGTTGTAAATGTTTGCAACTGTTTTTTCTGCTAAGAATGTTGTGCTATTGAGTATGCAGCATAGGCCTGGAACCCGTCACTGGGTTAAAAAATGTTCTGTTAGGGTAAATTGTCAAAATAAATAGTGGCAGTTGAATAAATATCATGGAAGTTTCTTGAAAGCTCGTGCCAACCGATAAATAATTGAGCCGACTAATTGGTTTTCGACATTATCATCCAATGGTTAGAATTTGGTGGTCCTTTCATTAGAGAACACAAAAGTCTCAAAATATGGTGAAAGTCGTGCCATAGCAGTCTCAGACAATGCCTGATGAGGATGATGATGGTTTTATGCTGTTGGATAAAGAGCACACGCATTTGCTTGATGCTAGCATGAAACTATTGCTTGACACTAACATGAAACTATTGCTCATTATGTGTGACAAAAGCTTGACATCTGTACCACCTTAGTTAAATATGGGGTAGAAAGTCAGACTTCTTGAAGGTTATGCCAATTGCCAACACCTCAAAGGGTTTTGTCTTCAATTTTTTTTATCAATTTTTTTTGGGGTTTTAATTTGGTGGTTAATGTTTGGAAGGGGTTCTTCTCCTAATTGTCTACGGGATGAGAGATGTGGTTCTTAGAGGATAAGACGGTACATCCACAAATGTGTAGTATACAAGGTCTCTTGTACGTCGGAAGCACCTTTTGTCTTGAGAACTAATTCTATGAAAAACTCCAGGGAAAATGGCATTGGTAGATCCCCCGTTCTCCCACCTTAACATCTCAAGCTCCAGGAAGAGGGGTAATGCTGTGGCATCCACCTAGAAAGAATAAAAGAGACAGGAAAGATGAGAAGAGAAACAGAAAGGATGAAATAGATGGAGAGAGAATTTCGAAGTCTTAAAATTATTGATTGGAAAAAACTGATCCCGGTTCCAATAAGCCTAGCATTACAGGCTTCTCTCCTCCCAACCCGTCCAAATATGGAAATAAAAATAATCGAATCCCAAAGTTGTAGGCATTATATATAATTAAGGAGACCTGTTATGTGGACAAGTATGGCATGTATGGATGTTTTCTATTTGTAGTAATGTAATAAGAACAAATGTTCTCTTCACAATGACGTATTTTGATCCATGCTTGTTTTCTAATGTTTTTTTTGGCTGTGGCTGGTCATCTGATAATTTTTTTGCATCTTTGTATTTTGCTTTATGTTTTGGTCTCCAGATACCAGCTCATTAGAGTCAATGCCAAGGGGATGAATGATGGGTGCAAGTGGGTGGAAATGTTTGAAGATGTTCGTGTAGTAGTATTCTGCGTTGCCTTGTGTGACTACGATCAGATGTGGCTTGCCTCAGAGAATGGTGGTAGCGGACCATTGCTTCAGAACAAGATGATACAAAGCAAAGACCTCTTTGAATCACTGGTCAGGCATCCCTGTTTTAAGGACACCCCTTTCGTTTTGATTTTAAACAAGTATGATCTCTTTGAGGAGAAGGTGAACCGGGTCCCTTTGAGTACTTGTGAGTGGTTTACTGATTTCAGTCCTGTTCGACCCCACCACCAGCAGTCCCTAGCCCACCAAGCTTATTACTATGTGGCAATGAAGTTCAAAGAATTGTATGCTTCCCTCACAAGTCAAAAGCTTTTTGTGTGGCAAGCTAGGGCACGGGACAAAGTGACGATTGATGAGGCATTCAAGTATATAAGAGAGGTTGTCAAATGGGATGAGGAAAAGGAAGAAAACTACTGTGGTGGGGCAGAGGATTCTTTTTACAGTACAACAGATGTGAGTTCCTCTCCTTTTATCAGGCAAGAATAATATAATTTAAACCATTTGTGTTTGCTGTGTTGATATAGGGAAGAAATGAGAGGCGATAATCGAATAATTTTAATGTATATTTTTCAACATCAGTTTGATGATATGTTGAAGGTGGTTGTCTTGTCTTTCAAGTGAATATGCGTCGCATGTTGTTTGAACTTACACCATTGGAGTGTAAGTTCATCATCCCAAACGCAACTCCATTACCATCATGTCTTTGTACTAGAAGCTTACCCGACGAAGGATGAACAGGCAGTCATGTAATGTTCCTTTAAATGTTGTGGAAACTTAAGCTAAATATGGTGAAAGAAATGAATCTTTGTGTCATTGAATTCGATTCATCCATTTGTTTCTAATGTCGCTGTACTTGGGAACAGGGCTCAAGTAGGCCTGGCAATGGAATGTGATACGAATCGGATTTGAATTCATTAAGACTAAATATATACTTTCTAATTTTAGCACGTTAAAAAATGTTAGCCCTACTCATGCAGTGTTTTGGGGGTTATAATCTAATCTATTATAACCCATTTATTAAGCTGAGTTAAAAATAATTTGAATTTATTTTACACCTGAATAACTTGTTCCTTAACACAAACAACGACGAGAGTTGCACCAGAAGGATTCATATCATGCAGTGGTTTGCGCAATCCATCTATTTCATGCCAAATTAGAAATGCGACGAAAACAACAGAACATCAAAGAACAAAAATTACAGGGTCGAAATCTATGAATACTGTCATTGGAAATGCAGTTCATCCGCGAAACCATGGATCATATTTGACTCTAATGAAATTTCCAGTACATTAAAGCTTAATAATTTCCAGTCATCTTTGTCCCTAAGCAGGCACTATCAATCAGGTTACTCAAAAGTAAGGAGTCCAACATGAGGCAGCTAGCTCCTTGCGGGGAAAAAAATGAGAAATGAGTCGCGATTTTAAAGGCAGCATATAGCTTTGGCCCAAAAGACAACACTGTCTCTTCTCCTTCACTGGGTTACCAGCTCTTCTGGAATATATCGTTACAGAGGACAGAACAGATATCAGTAAACAAAGATTATGATGCAACTAAATCGGGTGTTTCTGCCTCAACGGATAACAAAGCAGTGTGTACTTTCTCCATCCAATTGTCCAGGCGATCATGCAAAGATTTGATCTGGGGAATCCCCAGAACTCTTGGTTGCACCCAGGAAACATGAACCGTTCCCTCCACTTGATCAATTATCCCCTCGATGAGATGCACCTGCAGTCGGATAATCTCATTAATTGAACTTCTAAATAGAACAGCTTTCCTCAAACTCGGAAAAGAGAAAAGATAAGTCAGTAAAATGTATGTGAACCAAAGCACAGAATGCAACAAATTAAGATGGGAAAAATAATTTAGTACTTCAAAAGTGAACAATTACAATTGCAGACAAAATAACCAGATGCTCTAATTTTCTAACAAAACAATGTGACCAGCTGCTAATCAGTGTGTATAAAACATCATTTTATTTTCCAAATACTCTAATGAAGATCCGCTAAGAATATGATAAGAGGGGGGGGGGACTTCCCCAAAATCTTGTTTTTCATTTTCCCAAATCGTATAAATGAATGAGCCGCCAACTAGTAGCGATCAAACCATTCCACAAGGTGAAATTTACTTAATCAATCTACAAGATTCTGGCCTCACTGCTGGTTTAAATTTTACACGAGCAACTCCAAACTTCTGATCAATCGCGAAAAATTTAGAGTTACTTCCCACAAAGCAAAAATTTCTGATCTATATCTGCCATCAAAATGCAATGCACTTGCCAGGACATTATTGGAACAGCAGTCAGTCAATCTCTTGATTTTATCCTTCAGAGCAATGACTACAATGAGACTAGCACTTTTAACAAATGCAGCAATGGCATGCACACCTTAATAGTTTAGCATGCTTGCACTGTACTTACATTACGCTAGAAAATGATAGGAAAAAGTTCCCCCTATAACATGTATGTCTGTGATTGTGCATGTGTCCATCTAAAATTCCTGGGGTTGTAACTAAAGTTCAAAACTTGTTATTTACTATTCAATTTTCAAGAAGAGATGGACTCACAGAAAGGCTCTTCATGAGGAGATACTCCACATCTTCAACGGTAAGTTTTGTGCGCTCTGAAATGATACTTAATGGAATAGTTCTGTCCTCAGATGGTCGACTGCAAGAAGCGCATTTAAACTGATTTCAGTACCAATATGTAAATGTCATGAATTATGTAAATCGCTCTAATTTGAAAGCATGTGGACTCTGCCGAGATACCTGAAGATGATTTCCATCAAGCAAAGTATGTTAATCTTTTCCAGTAGTTTTTTCTCATTCTGCACCAATGCTGGTTGAGCACTCAGAGCAGCTTTATGCACATGGCATAACTCTTGATAGCGAACTAAATCACCAGAGTTGAATGCTTCGAGAATATAGTACAACCACTCAACCTTCGTTCCTAGAAGACTCTTTATCTGTATTAGTTAAAAAATGTTACACTCCCAAGGTAGCATGAAGCTAGACAGAAGTTTGTATCACATTCTTAAAGCAAACATCATCAGTGCTGGATATCAAGAATCCCAGTCACAATAAAATTAGTTCATGTAACAAATAATGCATGTCGTACTATGTTTTGATTCTTATTGTGGACCAAATTTTATTATAAAAAAGCTAGTTATTCTCACTCCACCGTCGGAAGTCTTTTGAAACTACTTCTGCAGCCTCCAAAGTAGTTTGGGCAAGTCACAAGAGAGTATCACACACAGTTTTCACCTCATCTTCCAAACCCTAAATTAAGTTAATGTAACCTCATATGTTAAACATCCCCAACCCATGGTGGACAGCATTCACTATGGCAACATGCAAAACCCTAGCACGTAAAATGGGCTGTAATTTAACCGAACTGCAATGCATCCTAGTTGCACTATATTCAATTGCAACTGAAGAGAATTTCAACCACACGTGATGCAGAAAATAATGGAAAATCCTTTCCTTTGGGCATTTCACAAGCAACAAGCAATATAACATTTAAATAAGTTCACCTGATATAAGAGTCATATAACTGAGATCCTCATGATCTCTTCAAAGCAATACAAGTTCACATACAGGAAAAAGAGGAAGAAAATTGAAATTTTTTATGAACATAACTTACAATTGGATGTGCAAGCAGTTCTCCAAAGTTGTAAATGTCTTCTCCCAGCAATGCAGATAGGGATAAATCAAACGCTAAATCCTAAAGAAATGTTAAAAATTATGGAGAAGTTAGTAACAGCAAAACACTTCAAAAAATAAGAAACTCAACAATGCATAAATGCATCTCTCAAGAGATACAAAAAGGATTGAACTATAGTTAAGATTAACAATGATCCATCCTATCCCAACTAGAGCCATTAAAGGCAACTTTACCTAAGACTGTCATTTACAGGCCAATACCAGCACATCTAATGAAACACTCCCATAAACAGATGCAAAGCTAATTTAATATCATCGGAAGGCTCAATCAGAAAGCTGAAGAACTTCAGACAAGAATCACGTTTTTCCTCATTTCAAAATTATAGGAGCTGAAAGGTTTTTAAAGTTTATTATAGTGGACAAAAATAGCATCATCAATCATAATTTTAATACGCATCAATCAGAGTCTAATGCTAAAGGCACGCTTTGCAGGGAAAACTGTCATTAGACCTATGCTTAACTAAAAAAGAAAGATCCGCCTAAAAAATTTCCGTATCTTTTAATGGTGGTTGAGATAAAGGCAAAATAATAGTTCCTTACAATGGAACTATATCTTCCTAATAGCTATTCTTCAGATATATTCTTGCTAGGCCACTTGCAATTCTCCCTAAACTTTGCTTTCTCTCTTAGTTGTCCCCATTATTGTCCAAGTAGATCCCTCGTATTTTTTTGTTGCCACTCAAATAGTATTTGATTATTATCCAACAAAGTTCAATAACAGTTTTGGCAATGGCAATGGCAATGGCAGATCATATGCATTCATCATAAACTAGAGCTTCATGTCGGAATAAATCAACACTAAAAAGGATAAAAATGCAATGAGAAAATAAAGACGAAAAATGTTCACTGCGATTTTTTACCAACTATAGATGCAACCTACAACTACAGGTGAAATGCATAACCAACCTAGTGCAGGACATAATAGATAATTGCTTACAAGCTTAAACGCTTCAGATAGAGACTCTACTGACGTGTATGCCAGATAAAGAAGAGCACTTTTGTAGAATTCAGCAAATTCCTGACAAGATTTATGGTATTGCGATGAAACCCAATAATAGCTAGCATATACAGATGGATCCAGGTCTGTCATGCTGTCAAGCGCACTCTTCCCATCTTCTAGAAGCTTCTTGCACTCTTTTTGGTCCCCGTGCTCAAGCTGGAATATAGCTATTTGCATCTTAATGTAAAGGATTGGCTCCTCAATGCGCATCCCTCTAGTAGCACGAAGCTTTTCAATCACCCCTTCAAGATAACTAATGGCAGCTTCTTTCTCGGCATATCGTCGAGAGACTATGACAGCAAAATGTGCGAGCTTGAGAAGATTGATCTTAGTCTCAAAGTCAGTGATGAAATTATGATAGAACTGTATGAGAGCATCGCCAGCCTGAAAGTTGAAAATTGTAACAAGGATATAGAAAAAGGTGTTACACGTGAATAAAAAGGATATAAGGGCAATCAAATTTCCACATACTGTGGTTTCCCAGTCAAGTAAAAAAAACATATACTTAAACAGCTACAAGAATCTGTAAAAACGATGAAGAGGTGGTACAAAGCAATCAACAAAAGACATCTCTAATTTCTGGTAAGGTATCAGTATGAGAGACATCACGTCATAAACAGTAGCCACTTCTCAATTCATTGTCTAGCCAGAGCACAGAAACTCAACAGAGAATTTGCATTTAGACTGTCTCAAAGAATATGAAGGCAGGTTGAGAGAAACAAGTTTTCCACCCCAGAATAGAAGATCCAGATAATGATTACGCAAGTCATTCTCTGCCCAATCAGTGGCTCCCATTCTGTGTAAACATTATCTGATAAAGGGAACCATCACCTTTGGGTGATTAATCTTAGGTATTAAACTCCAAAGGCTTTCCTATTCCTCTATGTCAAGGTTTGATGTGAGGGCATGGGCATAAATCATGGAAGACCTTGCAGGATTCATGCTTTGATATCCCTGGCAAAGTAAAGTGCATTTGTTTACTAATACACTAAGTGTACAACTCAACTCAACAAAGCTTTCATCCCAACTATTTGGCATTGGCTATATAAATCATTTTTCTCCATTGCGCTCTATCAAGGGTCATATGTTCCATTAGACTATAAGCTATCATATACTCGTTTTACTATTTCATTCACAATTATTTTAGGGCTACCCAACCTCTCATGTTACCATTGATATGTATCAAATCACTACATTATTATGTCCTATATAAACATGTCCAAACCACCTAAGTCGATTATCTCTTAGTTTATCTCCTATTGGTGCTCCTACTATAGTTTTACGAATATACTTGTTTTTAATTTTATTTTTTCTCATTTTACCACATATCCATCTTAGCATTCTCATTTATATAACACCTAGTTTTTGAGTGTGTTGTTTCTTCATTGCACAAAATTCTGCCCCAATAAGCATTGCTGGTCTAATAGTTGGTTTATAAAATTACCTTTCAACCTAAGGAGTATATGTCGATCACATAATACACCAGATGCACTCCTCCATCTAGTCCATCCTACTTTAATTCTATGATTAACATTGTATCAAATCTCTCACTCTCTATAGATAATTGGCCCTAAATACCTAAAATGTTCACTCTTGGGTATGTCTTGATCTTTGATCTTCACTATCTCCCTATTTGGGTTTCTACTATTATAACCACATGTCATTTATTCAGTTTTGATTTTATCTATCCTAAATCATTTAGATTCTAAAATTTCTCTCCAAACTTATAGTTTGTTCTTAATTCCTACTTTAGTTCATCAATCAATGCTATACCTTCGGGAAATAATATACACCATGGAATCTCATCCTAAATGTGTTTAGTCAATTCATCCATAATTTTTTTTTTTTAAAACAACGAAATTCATTCATAATTAAGGCAAAGAAATACGAACTTAAAGCGGAACCCTAATGTAGGCCCACCGTGATTGAGAATTAACTACTTTCTCCTAGGATTGTTTTTACTAAGGTTATTGCATCCTCGTACACATCATCAATCATATCAATATATCTATTTGTAACTCTCTTCTTCTCTAAAATCCACCATATTATGTTCTCTATTTGTAACTCTCTTCTTCTAAAACCCACCATATTATGTTCCTAGACACTCTATCATATGGCTTTTCAAACTCTAAAAACACTAATATAAAGATCTTTCTTTTTTCTCTCTATACCTTTCTATTAGTCTCTTAAGTAAATATATAACTTCCATACTTGACTTTCCGAGCATAAACCCAAATTAATTCTCAGATAGTCAGTTGATATTCCTTGAAATCTTCTAAACACTTTCAAACCTCATTTGGTACACCATCCAACTTTTCCAATTTTCATTTTCTTTAGTACATTCTTTATGTGAGTAATTATATAGCATCGGTGGAGAATAGTAGTCTGACCAAACTCAAGATGGTAACCTCAACAATTTCGCATCTTTATTAAAGAAGAAATAATGTGTTGGTGGAAAGAAATTTATATTTTCAAAAACAAAAGTTAGTTAACCCTAAATCATTCATAAAATGAACAATAGTTTAGATACATTTCTTTTTCGTGGATAGGATATGGATATTGTACCAGAACTTGACACTAAATGCATCATATATATGGACCAAGCTTACACAATGTCACAATATCATTCATGTTGTTGGCATATCAATCAAATCAAAATCTTTCATTTGACTGTTCATAACTTCAAACTTAACCCAAAAAAAGTGATCAAACGTAATTGAACCCCAAATAATGTCATACAGAAAATATGCAGCCTGATGTCAATTAGCAAATGGATACATAAGCTCCCCCACAATGGTATGTTTGACCGCCTATTTTTGCATTGCATTTCTTCAAGCACTACCTATGTAATTCATTTAGTTTTGCAGCCAAATAAATTTTGCAATAGCGTTCAATATGTTCAGTTGTTAAGCATGGTCTGATACATTGTATCATTTATCACTACTTTACCATCATTAGAGTCCATAACCTCTGCCACTCAATGACCATTTTGGGGCAGATAAAACACAAGGGTCCTTGATCACAATACTTTTACATAAGTCCAACAAAGAGGTTAGGCATTTTGCACACTCACAATTCTTTAGTCCATAGAATTTGTTAATGCACACCAATGGGTTTTGACAATCACTTGGTTGGATAATTTAGGATTCAAAATAAGGGTCGATACCGGTTCGACTTGGCACCTTCTTGGTGCATTACATATTGGTTGGGTAAAGGGTGTCATATGTGCTTTTAGGATCTTGGGTGGTTCTTTACCTAAGAGCTTAAAATTTTGAGTTGTGAAGCTATGAAAAGTGGTTTTAGTGCAGGACCTAGAGAGTCACAACCCATTAGCCGTGTGGGGATCTTATTAGGGATACTAGGGCTGAGGGCCTAGGCAAAGTGGACCCCCTCCAATGCTGGAGCCAAATGAGATGAGGGCTTCGCATCTTTGATTGGGGGGAGAGTGTCACATCACATCCCTTATTGGTTGGGTATGGGGTGTCATATGAGCTTATAAGGTGTTGGATGGTTCTCTACCGAAAAACTTAAACTATTGCGTTGTGAGGCTGAAACATTCCTCTCCAAAATTGATACACATATGATTGACTCGGATACGCCTCAAAACGCTTGGTCAAACCATTATTTCATTATGATGCAATATACTATTTCGTGGCACCACGATCATGTCTGAATCTTTCGTCAAGTCCACCTTTTTATTAACTAGCATTCGTACACATTGGCTAATATCATTTTGCAACACTGTGATTGTTGCGTCTCCGTGTCCTCTGAACCATGTCTCATACTGCGACTTCAAATCATGCGATAAATGAGGAGACAGCATTTGTACTGACCATACTAGACATTTGAGGATAGATAAACTAGAAGAAGTGAATCTAAATTTAGCATTAGGATCCAAGTTGTACAGATAGCGTGCACCAAAATATCCCCAATCTAGAAGACGAAATATCCAATTTTTTCTCCAAATTTGAGAGCCATGGAATGTTGAATGTTCTGTAAGAAGAAACATATTCAAAACATGGCATGTGGAAAATATCACTCCACCCAATAAACTCATAAGAGTTCCTTTAGTCATAACTTATAAGTGTGGTATTAACAATTTCAATCAACCTTTGCACAAGTTGGTGAGTAAAAAGCAAGATAGAGTGCACTCCAACTAAAAACCTTAAACAATCAAGTCCACGTCACATTTAAACAGCACTTCAAAATAACACTCCATCCAATCCCACTTATAGCCGCTCAATATATCCAATTGATCTCAAAAAAGAAGAATGGATGCTCCTTATCGCTTGTTATTATGTCACCCAATTATTTACCTCGTTTATTGTCTAGGCAGCTCCAACTATTCATCCATGCTAAGGGAGTCTTGTCAACAAGTTCTTCACAGAACGAAAGCCAAGAGTTTGAAGAATTTTGTCACAATTTTCACCCACCGGACCCAGGCACAGAGATACACCTTAATAGATGAGAAAATATAAAATAAAGATAATGACAACTTAAGAGTCTAAGACTTAAACTGGTAATGTTTAATCTATCATCACCCTCGCTGTGTTCAATCATAAGATTTAACGAATACCAATTTTGATGTTTTGTACGAGACCTTCATTTCACTTTTTTTCCCTCTTTAGCCAAAGTATCTTATAGGAAAGTTTCAACTCTGAAATAGGCAATAATCAGTTGAACTAAGTCTTTTCATCCTGTAAACAAACACCGAAAGACTTCTTTACAAACCTCAATTTTCGAATTCTCTTTTTACTCAACCTCTACTCACTTCTCTCCAAAACCAAACACCGCCTTTTGACTTCATTACAAACCCTATAAATATTCTGAACCAAAAGCACTAATTCTCCCATAAACCTCATTCGGTCTCCAAACCCAGAATCAACGAAATACTGTCCACACAAAGCCCTAAAATTTCCGCAATCCAAACCCAAAACAATCACTTAACTCCAATAAATTCAACAATTTATTTCATTTCTTCACATGTTAATATAAATAAAAACATACGTATAGATAGAAAAATTGAGATTGAAGAAAAGTGAAAGAGACTGGCCTGAAACACCGCTAGAGCGACGAACTGCTCGAGCTTTTGGGTAAGCTGGTGCCAGAGCTTCCTCTGGTACAGATCTGCGAGGGCACTGTACCAATCGGACAGCTCTGGATGGTCAGTGCGCAGAGACTCCAAGTACTGCAGAGCAGCCAT
The DNA here is from genome assembly GCA_023539305.1 of Ilex asprella. Classification (NCBI taxonomy): domain Eukaryota; kingdom Viridiplantae; phylum Streptophyta; class Magnoliopsida; order Aquifoliales; family Aquifoliaceae; genus Ilex; species Ilex asprella. Next base: position 19,615,029 of record CM042198.1, on the reverse strand, counting down.
TGCTGCGACGAGAACGATGAACTCGGTGGAGAGAAAGAGAGATGTGTTGTTTGTACGTGCACGGTGTGTGTACAAAAATCTTATAAAAACCTCTCTGTCTCTCTCCTAATTTGTCTTTTCTTTTGCTCCAAGACAGGAATAGAATGTGAGAGAAAAATTTAAAATCTGGGGTTTTAACTGTAATTAGTACAAATGTGAGGGGGCAGACTGTAAATGAAAGCTTTTATCGGACGAACCCGCTTCTTAGCAACGAGTTTGTTTGGTAAACCAGCAAGCCACCCGAAAATCCGACAACCTGGCTCACATAATGGAGGCCAGTGGGCTTCTTTTGGCCCATATGATACGCCCAGTCCACTAAGGCAGGCAGCAACACCCACTGTTTTTCATTGTTAACATCCAATCCCATGCTAAAAAAAAAACAAGCGATCGCTGGTCGGTCTTCTTTCATTTTTTGAAATAGAATGGTAGGAGTTGAGGCTTTGAACGCTTTCCAACTTTCTTCAATTAGGGAATAATGTAGATAGGTTAATCTCGTTGTTTTGTAGCATCATTCAACTCGATGTCTGTTCCTTTTTATTTTCTTTGCTGGACAAGAAGATGCTAATCGTGAAGGCCTTCCCACCACGCGAAGTTCAAACCTTGCCGGATAGAGAAAAGCGAATTGAAAACCAGCTTCAAATTCCTTCGTAATCGAAAAAAAGACAAAGAAACCCTTTTTTTTCTTTCTTTTTCAGCCGATTCAAAAGGTGATCTCAGTGTACCGCTATGAGAATTATGAATGCAACTCTTAAAAAATTTAGAGAACAAACGTAAGACAAACTTTGGTAAATTCAAAAGACTTTAAGCTCGAAGAAAGTCGTGTTTAAGTCATTTAGATCATATTTGTAGGTTTTACACACTTTTTTAGTTGATAGTGACTGGCCAACTGCCGGAGAGAACTAAGTTGACTAGCCTTTGACACTAATCGACCAGGTCCAATCGAGCTGATCGACCAATCTATATAATCAAGTTTTATGGACTAAATTGAAATCATTTTTTTTGGGGGGGGGAGGGAGGAGAAAAGAGAAGGGAGACTTGAACTTTTGACTTCAAAAAGACAAAATTTTTACAAGACAAAGAGTACCATTGGAGCAAAAATTCATTGATGAAATCATTCTTGAATTATGTTGTATGACACATTTCCAAACACACTAAAGTTTGGTAACTATTTACCTTACATAGAAATTGAATTGGAGAAAAACTAAGCATCATCACTAGAACATGAGGCATTCGACTGGACGCGATTGATTGATTTCTACACAAAGAGCGTTTTGATTTCCATTTCGTAGATTAAAATTAGCGTTTTGGCAAACTAAGTCTCACCCACTACATGAACTGTAAAAACATGTTCAAATGAGTAAAAAGTTAAATCGATCCAAATACCCCTAATTTGAATTAATCAAGACCGACTTGGTAGTTGGTGGGCATGTCATGGCCATCCCATCTTTGTGCGGACCAATAAATGGTTCAACAGCCCAATTCATAGGTCCATCTAAGCCTCTCAATGGATCGAATATTAATCGAATTGTCAAATATTCGAATTCAAATCCAATTAAGTTTTTGTTGATTTAATTCGATCCGATTATTAGACGGAATTATAAACTTCAATCCATGCTTGAATCCATTAATTTTTGGATACCCGATCCAAAACTTCAATCTAATCCGATTATTACAAAAAACAAATGTATGCTAAAAAATTAACAATAAGAATTTGGATAATAAACTAAAAAAAAGAGGAAAAATGAAAAATGGAAGTGAAAGCAAGAGGAAAAACCAAGTAAGAGAGGGAAACAAAATGAAAATGAAAAAATTGAGTCTTACATTATGATATTCACTCCATTTTTACTTGTTTTCTAATATAAATATAATATTTATGTGATATTTATTTACATAGTATATTTTTTTTATTCGGGTCGGATTAATAACGGAGGTAATTATTAAAAATTCATATCCAAGTCCATTTAGACAACCTTAATCGAATTTGGATTGGATCAGATCAATTGATCTATATCCGCTCAAATGAATTTGGATTTGAGTTGAAATTCGGTTTATTGACAGGCCCAGGACAATGCAGTTCGTCGGCCAGTGTGTCGGGTCGGTCCACAATATCATCGTTAAATTTCTGCAAATTCTAACAAATTTAAGGTAAGAAAAATACCCAATGCCATTAAAAGATGTTTTCAACCAAAGGGTTAACGAGAATACTACCCAGAAAGATCAGAACTTCATCCAGAGAGGTTCTAGAATTCTGAAAACAATACCATTTAATAATACAATTCATTGGGTAGTTAGACTTAGACATCAAACTAATTTAAGTACAATCTAGAATGATTGAGCATTACGTAAATGGAGCTGCTATGTGGCATTGATGTAAATGGGAGCACCACAAGTAGGACGGTTAGTCGAACGAGCCCGAACTGAGCTTAAAAAACTTGTTTCTTAATCGAACTTAAAAAATTGTTCAAATTCAGCTCGTTTAGGAAACGAGCCGAGCCAGAATGAGCCAAAAACAAGTCGAGCCTGAGTATTTGTACATAAACGAGTCGAGTCTGTCGAGTTTTGAGTTGGACTTGTAGGATTTGTTTTTTAAACGAGTTTAAAATTTGTTCAAGTTCGGGCTCATTTAAAAAACAAACCGAGTTTGAACGAATCGAACTCGAGCTGAACTCAAGCCGAACCTGGATAGCTCAAATTAATTAACAACCCTAACCACAAGCCTGTAGGCTATGGGATGATATAACACTTTTCGGCCCATCTAAGTTATGCACCATACAGGCCATAATATTAAATATGTACTGAGCATATAAAGTACAACCAAATTCACGAAATTCCGGTCACTATAAGGTATGAAAAAAATTAAATATACACAACCTTAACTTATTAAAAAAATTATTTTTATGACTCGAATTCACGACTCTAATCACTTGACGCTCCGGTCATAATTGATTAAACTAGTCCTTGCACCAAGGATTATACTCACCACATCATTAATATATGTTAGTTTCAGCAATACTAGTTCTCTATCATAATCATGACAACAACAGACACCTAGCCAACTCCATCAGTAAAACCAACCAAAAGCATAATAATTGATCCAGCAATTAACATACCGAAATGATTTCCATCTGACTTCTATGCAAAGTTGGCTTGTAAGCCTCTTTATAAATCACACACACACAGAGATACAAAGGCAAGTTACTACAAGGCATAAGCACAATGGCGCAGGGGAGAACTTTTCTCACTTCCCTTGCTCTCCTGCTATTCATTTTTAGCTCCTCAATATTAGTCCATTCAGCTGCCAGTGGAGCTCATGGGGTGCAAGACAAGAAGCATGTCCAAGAAGTACATCAGGCATGGCAGAGGAAGCCATGGATGAACCACGGAAGCCTTCGCGGGCCTCAAAAACAACTTCTCAACCCAACAGCTGAGCATCTGTTTCAGATTCCCAAGTTGCCTGTTTAGCTTCGTGCATATTTGGTAAAACAGTGGTCGACACAAGAAAGGGGCGTGAAAAGGGTCTTCACTTTCATAATTAAATACTGTTACTATGTCTTAGTTGGTGATGGTATTTTACTAATTAATCCCATGGATAGTTGAACTTCAATATCAATTTGGAAACATTTTAAGTATTTTAGGCCTAAAAATTTCCAATTGTTCAGTTATTTTGATCACCGAACTCGCAGTCTCTGCAGAACTGAACTCATGTCATATCGACATGGAAGAATTGTAATTTCTAACTCTCGTACTAAACCCAATTACAACCATTCTTGCCAGTAGTACATCAAGGTGTACCTTATGTCTCCAGCTCCAGATGGACAACTTACCACCTCTCACTGCTTGCTGGATCAATGGAATGGAGTTCTCAAAATGGTCCTTTGCATCCCAGGTGATCAAATTTTCACATGATACATTGTTTTCATGATCTTGATGACAATGGAAACACTGACGATGTGAAGGCCCGAGTGAAAATTGGAGAACTAACAGGAATATAATCACAAACAGTATTTACGATTAAGTCATAAACTTAACCTTTCAACCATCTAGGAAACATATAAGCAAGTGGTGTGAGTTGAGAATAATTCTTACAGATTCATATCCTAAAGCAAATGATTGAAACAGGCAAGAGGAAGAGACTGAAAAGGTAAACTATCAAACAAATTGTTCATTGTATGGATATTATGACAGAATTCCGATCATGAACCTAGAGCATGTAATTTCAAATCCCCGATGCATTACATTCTTCAAGCAGTTTAAGGATATTATGTTCGGGGGCACTGATGGATGGTAGAATCACACGATTGGAAGGGGATCGTGGTTTTATTCCAGCTGCCTCAGGTTCAACAGGGTTTTCTTCCTGCATAACCGGCAGGTCAGCCCTTCTTGGCACGCCTGCAGATACTCGCTCTTTCCATATTCTTCCATCCTGATTATCAAGGAAAGAAAAACTAACCATTTTATCTAGGCAGCAGACCTCCCGAGTTAAATTAGGGAAATAACAATGAGTAAAAAATGAATATATATTCTGTCTCCCAAGCCGCTCACAAGCACATATCCAACATGATACATAACAATCATGAAATCGTAATCTTGGGTTTTTCAGATCAAATATCTGATAGTGATAGAGAACCAACACTTAATTTGAAGAAACAATATCAAGCAAAAAGAAAGTCATTATACTTTCCCAGAATCTACAATGTTAAATTTCTGAGGACAGAATGTTATTCTTCTTTTTTTGTTCCTTTCTTCTTATGTTCTGTTTCGTATAGCTCTTTCTTGCATTTGATACTGTCATAAAAACGAAAATAACAGTTTTATTCATAACTAGAACATGTCATGATTCGACAGTACATCAATAATCAGTTACAAAACAACTGAGGCTCTACAAGGTCCAAATGTATAAGTGCCCCCACAAAGACCCCGGGCAAGTATTTTCACCTCATACAAGAGAGTTCTAACAAAGGCCCCATAAGGATCTGAAAGCCGAAAACATAGGAGAAAATCACATCCACTTTTGGAAAGACCCACAAATTAGGAGGACAGATTTAACGGGTATCCTTGCGAACTACAAAAATCATGGTGGCTCTGCATAATAAGACCAGAAGCATCTTATTGCATAGTCCAGTGTTCTTCAGAAATCTTTTACCATGATTCAAGTGGCATAATTTTCATGAAGTAATATACGCCTATCACAACCAAGGCAGACATCCTAAAGTTGGCAAAACTTAAACCATTCTCACCAAACTTGCATGAAGTTTTGCTTGTACAAATTCCTACCATCATTAATGAACTTTTTTTCTTGGTCATATACTGAAAAGAAGATTCTTGCACGAGCCAATCGAATACTTTCTACATGCACGATGACAAACACCCGCAATTATGTATAGCAAAATCCAGTTAGTGCAATACAAGTTTTAAGCTTACATTAAGAATTGAAGGTTCAGGCAATGGGCAATGAAGTGGTTGATCATTGTCAAGTGGCTCAGGCGGGTGTTCAACTGGCTTAAACTCAACTACGACTTCAATCCCATGAGCAACAGCAGGGGCAGCTCCAGCTACAGAAACAGTTTCTGTTGCCTCTGAATTGGGGACCAACACATCCCTCTCATCCTGCATCGACAAACCAACTCAACACACAATCACCACAACAAATCAACTTATAATATGTGACTACATATTCGGATGCAGAGATCAGATATTGCATTACATAGCGTGCACGAGACCAGACTTGTTCATTCTTTGTGGACATTCATATGAGCATAGCATTACCAAGCAACAACAATTTATAAGCCTTTACAAAAGATCAAACAAAGAACGCTGAAAGCCCCGAAAGGAGCATCACAAAAGACTGGTAATTTTTCTACAATAAGCACTGATCATCGAAGACAGAACATTTGAAGTACCCAAAAAAAAAATCTAAGAAGTTAACTTATAATTACACAGAGTGATAGTCAATTCCATCCCAAAGGAAAAAAGATATTAAAGAAGCAACCCAATCTTCCTATCCAAAAACTTACTGCCAAACTGAACCCCCAAACCAAAAAGGAAAGAGGAAATTAAAGAAGCAAAGATTTGCACATAATGGAATCAAACAAAACCAACAATAAAATCTCAACCTTAAGAAAAAATTCAATAGAGGCATAAAGCAGTCATTTCATAGGTGAGAGAGAACGCCTGATACCCAGTTCGCAAAACAAGACAATCAATTGAAGAAACCAGTCATTCGCACGTTAGAACCAGAAATAATTAAATGACAGCTGCTTACAAGTGCACTTTGGGTCCGACGAAGGCTATTTCTGCCGACAGAAAATCTAGAAAAAATGCCAACCATATTTGACTATTCACCTCACAAACAACGATTCAACCAAAAGGGTGTACTGTAATCTTGTCCTACAGTTTCACTGAGAGAGAAAGAGTACCAGACAAAGTGTAGCTTGGCTTGTTGGGTTGCTTTGAAGGTTTGATTCGTTGAAAAAAAGCTGCGAATAGAACCCAAAGGACTGTTGATGGAATCATTAAAGAACGAAGCATGTACGAAGGCAATTGGTTTAAGGTAAAGCACTATGACTAAGAAGCCATGCGACGCGTTTTCTGTGAGCATGACATGAAGGTCACAGAAAAATAGGGGAAATCGACATAGCACAAGGTGGCAACAGGACGAATAGTGAACTTAAAACGTGAATCTGGACAATTTAATAATACCCCTAACCGGTGGATTACAAAAAAAAAAAAAAAAAAAATTATATTTTGTACCCCAAAAAATTTAATAATTTTTATTTTATATCTTTAAATATTAAATTTCATATGTGATACCCTTAATGTCTTAAAATTTTATAATGTAACACTTTCATTAACTTTTAATGCTCATTCTATCAAATGACCCCATTTATGTTGGCAAAATGAACAACAAAAGTTAACGGAAGGGACATATTGTAGTAATTTATATATAAAGGGTAACATATCAAAATTTTAATATTTAAGGGTATAAAATAAGAATTTTAAAATTTTAAGGTTACAAAATATAATTCTCTCTAAAAAATAATGAGAAATATTAATTTTAGGTAATTAACACTAAGATCCTTTGAGAACATTGAGAGTGTAATTTGAGATAAAATTGAGGGTTAATTAACAATATTGCACTTATTTATAACACTAAGGGTATAATTTGAGAATCTAATTCTTTATGGTATAAATTAAGAATTAGAGTTTCTTTTAGAGTACAAAGTGAGATTAATCTTACTTATAAAACTTAAGATGGATTGCTGTTTGTACCTAAAAGATTTTAAATTTTTTATTTTGTACTGTTAAATATGAATTTTTTTATATTATACCTTCAATATATCAAAAGTATTACAACGCGACCCTTATATTATTTTTTGTTATTTTTTCTTTCATTAAAACCACATTATAGTATTTTTGATATATTAAAGGTATAATGTGAAAATTTTAATTTTTAAAAGTATAAAATAAAAAAAACTTTAAATCTTTTAGAATACAAAATACGAAAAATCCTAAAATTTATCCCATTTGTATCTTCTATTAGAAAGCAGTAAGTGGCGGGAGTGTGATATTTCTGAAATAATAGGGGGTTAGTGACACTATTAAACTACTCCGGGGGTGTAATTGATATTATCAAACTGCAATATATCCTGAATATTGCCCAAATCACTCCAAATTCAGCGGTTCCCACCTGTTCTCTGTTCGATATTCGAGTACGGAAAGAACACCATAGACGGAGTAGAGAGAGAGTGAGAGCAATGGCGGACGAGAGTTTTGAAGAAGATTGGCCCCCAGATATATTAGACCAAATCATCGAACTCGAAGAAAAAGCCTTGTCCTCAACAAACCCTACCCAACACTTCCCACTACCGCCACCGCATACGGCGGCGTCTTTCTTCGACCTTAGCTATTCGCCTCCTCGAGAGTTGTCCCAGAGAGTCAAAGACGATCACAAAAAGAATTTCGATCAGGTAACCAATGGCATTGGTTTCGGTCAAGGAAATTTCGCCGCGATTCCGTATCTTCGCGGGCCTCAGAATGAGAAAGAATCCGAAATTGACAGATTAAAGGTTGGGGATTTTCGCCTATCAGATTTGAAATTTTACGATATATTTATATATTTAGATGTACATTGTTTGAATATGTATGAAATTATTTGTTCATTGACAATTGTTGATATAATTTGTTATTACAGAGGGAGTTGGGTCGTGTTTCAAAGCAGCTTATTCATCTGGTACGTCCATAATGAATGTATCTGTGTTTATATGTTTGTATTTTTTTCCCAACCGCATATTGTAATTTATACAAATGGTGGCTACCACATGTTTATAAGTGGGAAATCTGTTGAATTTCTTCAGGAAACACGAATTGCAATATAATTATTTTGACCTCGTCAGTATTTTTTTATTTTTTCGATATAGATTAGTATATTTGCCAATTGTGTAATCTCTGTATATGAAATTTTTTTAGTAATAATGTTTACTGGGAAATAAATGGAGTAATAATATGGGTTGCTAACAAGAAGAATATCATTATGGGTTATTTGATGGGATCTTTTCTACTATTTCTTTCTTCCCCTGACCAGCAAATTACCTCCTCTCATTATATGTGTGTGTTTTAGAGGGCCATGTCTTAAATTCAGGGAATGTTTAATATTAATCTTCATCGATTGTTATTTGCGATCATCTTCCTGCAGGATAATAAAAATGGAGTATGGTGGCTAAGATAATACATAGTATCATATCCATCAACTTCCTTCCATAAGACTGCACACTATCTTATAGGAGAAATAAATAATCACATCGAGACGGTAATGGTTAGATGATGGAGTTATTGAATAAGGGCCATATTTGTCGCCTCACACTATCTTGAATGTACTTTCATAGAGGAGCATAGAAATTAGGTGAAGAGGAATTTGAGTGAGAAGAACAAATAATGTCAGTTTTTGGGATTGAGGTGGGTATGATACTATTACAGACGGTGGTTTCTTCCTGGATTAAAATTAGAAGTATGTTGGGAAGTACTAGGTAGAATTCTTTTTTCCCCTTTGATAAGTAACCCATTGGAGTTTAAGGTGAGAAATCTGGAATGAATGTATGGTGCAAAAGTTAGATAGGCAGGGTATGCCTCACTAATTCGTAAATAAGACTTTCTTCCCAACATTACTGATTTTCAACTGTTGAGTTTAGTTTGGAGTTTGTAAGTGTTTATTGTAGAGGGCTGCACCATGTTTTTCATCTATATTGGTATATCTGTTTCTATAAATTGACCTGGTATAGTTCTGTTCGTATCCTCAAGAGTGATATATAGAGCTTAAATTGTTATTCCTTCGTCCTGTGCTAGTAATCAAAACTATAATGTTTGAATCTGCTAAATTTTCTGGAATTCATGTATGATGAATCATTTCCTAACAACAAATTGTTATACAACTACAGGAGCAGGAGTGTTCAGAACTCAAAAAGAAAAGAGAAAAGAAAGACTTGCAACTTAAATCTGTATTTCCTCAGATTGAAGTAAAAGATGCTGAAGAGCAGTGCGAAAAGAATACAAGCTTGTAAGTTGAATATGCCCTTCATGGTGGAGTTTGAAGAAAGCCATCATCTGAAATGAACTAAAAAATATACATCTGACACACCCTTTCCATGGATTGTGTGTTTTAGACGGCACTTCATATGATTATAGGATTGGAAATATGAAAAAGTGTAGTGTGAACTCAATTGATGTATTTAGTTTTGTGGACCACCGAGCGTTAGATCAGTTGGTGAGGGACTCTTCTAGCTTAACCAAGGTTTCGAGTTCGAGTCTTGGGAACGCAGTTGTGTTCGGTAGGGAGAGCTTTGCCGCCTTTGTGGTCCTACCCGGCTCGAATCCGGATTAGTCGTAGCCAAAGTGACATTCGGATACCGGATGGTCTGACAAAAAAAAAATAGTTTTGTGGTATATTATGCCTAATCTATATTACAAATTACGATAGGTAAGTTTTGAAGAATTCATATAATTAAGATTTTGCCATGTCATCTACCTGGAAGACCATCACCACTTGTTTGGACAACATGCTATATAGGATAATGAAGATGAGAAACATTAGTGATGAAAGAAGTGGTGCATAGCACCTCAAAGGAGTCATTGGTGATGATTATGCAGATAGTAGGTCACCATAGAAGGAAGAAAACTAAGGGAAAGAAAATAATTAGTGAAGAGAATATAGACGAAAACAACAGTAATGGTAATAATCGCCTTACATTTAAGATGTTGGTTGGAACTTGGAAGTGATATCTTTTTTTGCTAAGTAGATTGGAAGAGATTTCTTTTGTCAGTTTGTGCTATGTTGTCAAACAGTTGCTCTGAAACACCTGTTATTACCATATGAAGTATTGAGTATCATGAAATTAGTTCTCTTGACTGAAGTCCGTATGTGTAATGTTTTGGGTGCTCTCAAAAATCAACTCCATGCTCATTTACTGGAGTAATTAGTGTGTATATCACCCATCTTTCTTTTGCTGTCAACCCTATAACTTAATTGGTAGATCATGTTCAAAACACGTGTCTATTTTTCGAGTAATCTAAAATAGGCTATTTTTTGTGCTCATTGATAAAATGTACGTTTTGTTCAAGGCTTATGAAATTAGGTTCATGAAATATTTCTTAGAATTTTGGAAGCACATGACCCTAAGACATTACTTATGGGCTCTCTCCCTTCTCTCACATAGATTTTATTTAGCCAATGTAGAAATGAATAATTTTTTGTTAAAGCTTTAGTTTGATTGATTTGGTTTGGCTTCCAAAGATTGCCCAAAAGGCACCATTTTTTTTGGTCACAGATCATTGGCATTGCTATCTATGAATCTAGTTATATAGTGTATGCTCATTTTTTTGTTTGCACATAATGCATAATAAGGTGCGCTTCTATGTTTCTGAGGCTTGGAAAAGTGAAAATGAAATCTACATACTGAGGTACTCCATTACGTCATCTTTGGGTAAAGTGAGTGTATTTATTATTTAGTGTAGAACAAAACAAAGCTTGAGTTAGGTTTGCTAAAAACATTAGACATTGTTGTAACTTAATGTTGCCTAATAGTGAGGTTGCTCTGTTGTGACTCAAACGTCATGAGTTTGAGTCAAGGAAATCGACTTTTCTCACACAGGGGTACGGTTGTGTATATCTAACCTTTTTTGTACCCTACTGTGAAGGGAGATTCGTGCATTAGTTTGTCTTTAGCAATTCATGGTGGTGTTGAGGTCAGACACGAACACAAGTTATGTCAGCGGAAGGTAGACAAACAATGCTTTCGTCATGTAGAAGAAATTAGGCGTTTGCTAAATTGACATTTCATAATGGTGAGGTTATGGGGAAGGTCACAAACAATCTGCCCACATGTGGAGGCAATGATGCCAAAATCTAACTCTCCTTATGCCCCCACAATGATGAGAGCCTCGTACATTAGATTGCTTTTTGCATTCCATAATAGTGTTGAAGTTTGATACAAACCATGTGAGTGAGGGTATTTTGGTGCTGTTAAAATGGTCATTTGTTATCTTGGATCCTCTTGCATTCATATCCTACAAGATTAGGCTCGGATCATGATTACTTAAGAACAAGACCATGGGAGCTGGGGGGCCTTTTTGGCACCCTTGAAGCTCACGTGTTAAATTCCTTATTACTATATGTTTATTTGTGTCATGGAACGCCAAATTCCTTGTACATATAGATGCACTATACACCTGGATGTTGCATTGTATATATCATAAAAAATTTGTAGGAAAGTTGTTGACAAGATAAGCTACTGTGGTAGGGAGCATCCTGGGATCTCTGCTGGATGTCAAAATGAGAACTATTCAAATGATCATGTTGGCTCCAGGATTCACATAGGTGAGCAGTTCGCTGTAGATATGTTAATAGTTGAAACCATTGACTTTGTAGTGTCTATTATATTGTTTTCCTCTATTTCTTTGAATTCTCTGCTCTTGACAATTTTTTTTGGGAGCATCAGGTAAATCAGCATGTAAAGCCGTAGGTGTTCAGACAGATAAAACTGATGAATCGACCCAATTAACCTTGGAAAGTGATTTATCCACGTCTCATCGTTGTCCAAGCAAGTTGCTAGGTGTTTGGGACTCAACAGTAGGCCAAAAATATGGAAGAAGTCTAGTCTCCAAGTTGTTTATGGCTTGTGAAAAAGATTTTTGTATCCTTCTTGGATACTTAAACTCGAGTTTGGTGTATAAAACAAATGAGGACTCTTCTGATGTGGCTTCCCAGGACCACATGCCGCCTGCTCATTCTGCTGAAGCTGCCAAACTATCTCATTTCTACTCTATGTTGACTAAGGTACATATTTAATGATGCAATTACATTAATCCAAGGCATGCTCACGAGTATATGCTGCCACATTTACTACATGTATCAAGTTTCAGTATTAGGAAATTTCTTGCAGTTGAAATTGCTTATCATGACCCCTATATTTTTGTCACTTGTATCATTATCTATTATCCACCTTTATCATGAATGTACCCAGGAAATATTATGTGTCTGTAAGCATCCATTTTGCACAATGTTTATCAGCATGTATTGTTAAATGGCACATTTGCATTTTCCTATCTTATGTTGCTGCCTTCTTTATTTTATCTTATTTCTTTCCTTTTTTTCACCTGCACAATATGTTATTTGTCCTGCCATCATTTTGTAAGTTTGCTGAATATCCATCCTTTTTACCCTTATATTATTATGAACTTATTCTTCCCCTTGGGTCTCATTCCAAGGGATTCTCGTGCCTCAGGTCCCTATCCTGAAAGAATTTGGATCCATGTAAAAACGTTCATGCTTATTTTGAGTCATCCCACCTTAAGCAAATCTTTATCACCTGCCCCTTTATTAGATCAAATGCTACTTTAGTGATTATCGTGCATGCAAAAGTCAAACAAATTGGAGTTATATAATTGCCTTATCAAGACCAAGATCTAATTTAAAAGGTACAGACACACACAAAAAGTGTAAAACATGGAACATTATATTAAGCTTTCTTTTCTTGCATTTTCTCTTAGTTAATTTTCTTATTTTTGAAATTTGTAAGAGGCTAGGTCTTATTTATTTAATGTGTTTTGACGAGTCAATGACCATTAATAGGAATTTTGGAAGGAAAATGTCAAAATTACCACAGTTGTGGTTAGTTAAAGAAAGGTTTGGTAGTGTGTAGGTTAACAAATCGCATAACACTATAATAGAATGGAGAAATTGGACTCATGTTGCCAATGTCATATAGGGTCAAGAATATGTTGAGTTGAGTTTTATATTGAATTTTTGTTATTCTAATAGTCAAGTGAATATGAAAAAACCATAGTTTTTCAATCGATAGTGACAAAGTAGTAAGCCCCTTCCACGTCTTCCTTTAGAGAGGGCATACTGACACCTTTTGTCCACTGTAATATAATGGGTTTGTGATTTTACTCAACGTAAAACTTTTTCAGTGGAATGTCAAAGAAAACTAAAATGTTTTCGTTTTTACTAACAACAAAATGATTGAAGAGTAGTTGGGTATGTAAAATAGTGAATTTTTTATTCTAAATTGTCATATCTTGATGCAGTTACATGTGCAATACAGCCCTAGTTTTTAAGATACATGTATACTGTATTACGAGAAAAGAAAAGGCAATGCCTTGAAGAGAGGTCCTAGTGAATAAGGGGAGTACAGTGTGCTGAGATATAGAGGCGATGCTAAAATTATGAATGCCCTATGCCTCTCTATTATGTTTTGGTTTAATTTTTTTTACTAGTTTTGTATATGTATGTGGGAGGCTTTTGCTTGTTTTGTTCTAGTTTACTTCTCCCTGTTTGTCTTTTTGTTTTGTTTTTGTTATGGTGAACGTCCATCCTAATTTACTCCTTAAATAGGGAATCTCAATCTCAACAAGAAATAGATGGATTTATCATTTTCTCATTCTGTATTTATTATTAAGGCAACCCTTGGTTTTATATTTTTTTAACTTGCAAATTTCCAATGGTGAATTTATTTATTGAGAAAAATTCCGGAGGCCCTCAATTGTATTAAGAGCTTTGTTGAGGAAAACTATAAAATTCCAACAGAAAGAGGTTCTGATTTCATGATCAGTCCTCCCTACTGTTTGGTCACCATAAGTGGCACAAATACATGCATGAGATATGGATTAAGGGATAAAGTTATGCCCCAAGATAGCTTGTGATGTTGCTCCATCCGCAGTGCTGTGCCCTGGAGAATTTTTCTTGTTCTTCTTGAGGTGAGTCTCAAGGTGTAACCTTCAAATACCCTATAACCTATGTGAAGTTACCTCATCTTCAGAACTTGTTGATGTGGATATTTGTATCAGACTAGGAAAGCTTCATTTTCTATGATGAAGGTTTTTTGCTAATTCCCACAAGGCGCCATTTCGAAAGTGTGTGCCAGTTGAATAGCTTGTAATGAATCTTAATTCTCTTGGTTAGCCAATCATTATTTGGCGCTCAGCCATTGGATTCAAAAATTAAAACTCAACACTTATAGAATATTCATTTTTGTCTGTTCCTGTGTAGAGTTTCTTTTCCATGGTGCATGTGTATATGTATGCCACTTCAATGTGCTACCATCCTTATAATTGTTCGATTGAATTCAAGTCTTATGATTAAGTTCTCATGTGATGTAGCTTAGGATGTTTCTATCCTGCAGAAATTAAGTGCCTTTGTATTGAGAGTCCAACTTCTAGGGTAGCTAGGATTGAAGCTAGTTGTAGCAGTTGATATTCTTACCCATGAGATCAGATACATGCCTTGAATGCAAATCAAGCTACATAGCTGTATAATTATCGGAAGTATATCATGGGATGGTTATAGTATATTAAATAGGTTTGCATTCCGAATGCTTAATTTTCCTTGTTATCTTTAACTAATGTTATTGCAGATAAATAATGATACGGAAAAGTTGGAGGCTTTGATTGAAGCTTTGGTTGATCTTTGTTCTCTTGAAAATGTGAGTTACAGAATTGAGTTATTTAGATTTCATATGTTTGAACATAGTTGTATGGCAAACTTCCTGTGGTATATTTATTCCTACATATTTCTTTCCCTTTGAGAAACAAGACCATATTGTTAGGGAAATGAATATACTGCACAAGCATGGAGAACTAGTTGAACAAACTGTACTGTATGGGTATTGACTCTATGATGTTGGACAAGTTTGGAAAACTTGGAAAAATGCTGACAGTTGATGTTATTGAGATGAAAAGCTCGTATAGTCGTGGATGCAGGGTTGTATGCTTTATGGAAGAGGAAATGGTTGGAATATGCTTATTCAGAAGCTGATTGGTTGCAAGATTTTCAGGAGAATGTTACAAGAGAATTGTGGAAAGTAAGTTTTCTGTGGTTCTGGGTGCTAATTGAGAGCCAAAGTAAGGTGATAGGGTGGGAATTGGGCTTGGCAGGGCAGAGTTGTTAAGTTAATGGGCTAATTTAGGGATGCTGATTGTGACTCAGCAATAGTACCTTTAGGGACAAAGAGGAAAATGAGAAAGAAGTAGAAGTGGGGTGCGATCATAGTAAGCATTTAGAAGGTCGATCCTTAGAAGAGGTGGGGGAGCCCCGGTGTACCTGACACCTGAATTGGTATATATCTTCAACTGTATCACTGACAATTTGTTCTCAAACAGAAGAGGGAAACTTCATGGTGTCAATTATCTGTTCCTAAGCTTAGGTGGTTCCAAATTAATCTGGAGTCGAGAAGCTTTCTGAACTATCAGAGTATATAAAGGTGCTTCTTTCGGTTATCCCATATTGCTTGAAAGTGGAAACCTTTCTCACTGTGCTCCTCAGCTGAGTCACTACCTCAACATTGTACAGTTGGTTCAAGGCTCATTTAATGGCGCTCTCTTTGAGCTTTCATTAGGCTCTTCTAAATATTCCAAATAAGAAATATTTTAGTTAAATCACTTCCAGAGGCAGCCACATCCAAACTGAATCCCCCGTCTGTAGGAGATTACCCCATTTTTTGCTTTTTTCTTTTACTCTCTTTGCTACATTCCTTTTACTTTCAATTTTTAATTAAAAAAAGTAAACAATTGATGGTGGAATGGAGAGAAATGGTTTGAAATGTTGACATAATTTTTGTGGGCTGATCAAGCATTTCTGGAACGATTCCCAACTTGAGGTCCTTTAGCTCTCCTTCAGCTCAACAAAAGCCTAGGCACTTGTTATTTGGTCGAGCAAGGCCTGGACATGCAAAAATTCATCTTGGGTTGGCTTGTTAGCAACCCTATGTCATTTTAGATAAATAGTATAAATGTGTGCATTATGTTTACATGACATGTTCATATGTGTATGCATAATATTATTTGCTTCAAAATAGGAACCATTCATAAAACCTATAATTGTTAGTATCGTACAATACGTGATACGTATCGTACGATACAGAGGTAAAACGATACGAATCGGAGTTCTGTATTTTTTTTTGCATAGTATCGTCCGATATACGATACGTTTTTACGATACGGTACGTATCGGTCGATACGAACGATACGTACAGTCTCTGCAAAGAAAACACAAGCAAAAGCAAAAGAAACAAATTTTTGAAATTGAAAAAAATAACAATACTAACCTGTAAATTTTGGATGAAATCCTAGGGTTTTTCTCAGATATTAGAAAACACTTCTTCTTCTTCCTCGCAGAGGTCCATTAAAGAAACCCTAGAAAATTAGAAACCATCGAAGAAGTAGATCATCCAACACTTCTTCTTCTTCCTCACTGTCTCGCGATGCCTTTGTCTCTTGATTGCTCTCGCGATGTCTCTCTCTGCCTCTCGATCGCTCTCGGGATCTCTCTCTCTGCCTCTCGATCACTCTCGCAATATCTCTCTGCCTCTCGATTGCTGAGAACGATCTTTCCGTCACTCTCGTGTCTTTTTTTTTTTCTTCTGATCAAGCCTTCTCTGGTGTCTTAAAATAGGGAAAATTACACTTGTTACTTAATCACTTAGACCCTCTAATATTTAAAATATTATACACAAATCCCCTAAAATTTATACACTTTTACCCTACTATAAATATATCTATTAATAAATTACATCTAGACACCCTAAAGTTTACAAATATATATTTTATTATTAATTATTTAAAATTACACCGTATCTTACGATACACGATACGATACGATACACTATTTTTAAAAAATGATACATCTTCCGATACACGATTTGATAACTATGATAAAACCATTGTTTACATACATGTAATCCTTTTTTGAATCTGTTCTTCTCCATGGTTTTAATATTAATTCCTTGGCCTACAGGTTGTTATTGTCTACAGATCTCTGCGGGTGTTGCATATGGTTTTGAATTACTTGTTCAGTATTCCATGGAAAACTAATAAAAGGTGTGTTCTTTGATTTTCCATATTTGCTTATACTCTCTTATTATTTGGCTCGTTGTATGCTTACTGAACAAGTTTCTTTTACCCTAAGTTTGATGGCATGAGATTATAAAAATTTGATAACTGTACTTCAGTTAAGCTTGGTTCATATAGAACATCTATTACTCATCCTAAACCAGCGTTTAAGCTTGGTTCATATTGGAACAGCTATTAGTCATGCCGAACCATGCCACTAAGATTCTTTTTATCCTTTTCTCAATAGGAACTGAGATATAAATGTCTGTTTAGTTCTAAATATTTTGAGCGGACTGTGTATAAAGTTTCTTTTATTTTGCAGACCTGGAATCCTAATAATTTTTTGTTTTTTCATATGACATAGCAAAGTTCTCATGCATTCGAAATTAAAGAGCACTCTAAATTTTGTTTTACCACCTCGACCTCATAATTTTCTGGGGCGTCTATCTTTCCTTGTGACCTTCTTGGATTTGAATCAAATTAGTCTTTATTGATTACACAATCATCTAGTATTCTTCATCGATTGTATTTATCTCATATAGTGAATGTTCATATTGCATGCCTATCAAGTATACTTGTTAAAGCATTCTACTAAAAACCAATTAGTCATGAGTGTAGAGGCTCACAAAGCTCATATTCTAGTTTGGGAGGCACTATTATACTGATGTGAGACAATTTCCAACATTCCCCTGCATGTGCGACCCCCACTCGCATGTGGAGTGATAGGCAAAATCATCAGTGGAATAATCAGAGGCATAAGAAGTGCTCTTATGTGACAACCATAGGGGGACGCAATACGGAATTGAAAGGAAGAGTTTTTTTCCAAAGCTTCCCAAAGTGTAGCTCTGTTACCATGTTGAAATTTGGGTTTAATGAGATAAGAATAGAGATTTTGGTAATATTAAATTAATGCTACTACTCGCAACCGGTAGATAAATTATATATGTATTAGGATCAAGAACCAAAAGACTAATATTCCCTTACGTAGGGTATAATTATTACAATACCCTAACAACGACATTGTTCATTGACTTGCCTCTTGTTATTGTTATTGTTATTGTTGTTTTTCTTCTTCTTCTTCTTCTTTTTGTTTTTGGCATTTTTCTTTGTCATTTTTCCTTTGTGTCCAAATTTTCTGCTGCTTATGAACTTTGATTTGATCTTTCCAGTGTCCTGTACTCAGGGAAAATGTCATGGTTGAGGGACCTTTATGTAAAAACAATGCTGCAGAAATGTATGGATCTCAATGTTCTGAAATTGGAAGCCTGTTTTATGAGAGTTGGAACGGGACATCAGATTCAGGCCCTATTTCATTTGGAACGAGATTATTCAATTTGAAATTTCCTTGCAAGAATGAAGTGAGCAATCATGAATCTACACTGTTGATGTCTTGTGTGGATTGGATTGCTCTCTTTCAACTTATGTGCCAAATTGTCACGAGGAATGAAGAGGAATATGTAAGACTGGAAGCAGTTTCTATTATGAATATGATTCTTATGAGAACTAATGCTTACTTGGACAGAGGGAAGTAAGTTTGGAGTGGTTCTTACAGCAAATATCTCACATTTTGTGTTACTCTCTTTTTTAATCTAAATGAAGAACTATTTGATGTAGATTTGGGATGTTGCTAGTGTTTCAAAGTGTGTCGCAGCTGTTGAGGAAGGAAGCTGGTCTGTGTGTGCAAAAGCAAGCTGTGCATCTTCTGTACCTGCTACTGAATTGTGAGCTCTACTGTTCTTTCTTCTCATCATTTTCACTAAATTTGATCTTGTTGCCTGCACTCGTCTAAGAAATGTTCACACTCCCTAGTATTCCCACTTTCTAAGTGGGCTTATCTCCGTTTTATTTTATTCTCATGTAATCCAATTTTAGCTTGGCAATTTTGTATACTTAGTTTCCTATATATCTGTGCCTAGGAATATGCCCTTTTTTCAGATCTCACAGGAAATATATATTCACTTTCTAGGGGATTCCCTCTTTGTTCCTGATTTGTGGAACTTATGAACTTTTCCCTATGCGGAGGAGTCGACTAGATCAGATACACTAATCAGATTGGATTGTATCCATTTTAGATGACCTTTTTAGTGAGGTGGCCTTGGCTCATATTCACCTTCCACGGCTTGAGTCTGGTTGAAATTATTGATTATGATGGAATTCATATTTGAATGGCAAACTGCCAAAACGAAATCTCGATAAATTTTTTCTTTTGAAGCTTGATAATAGGTGTATCAATTTGTTCCAAAAAATACATAATCAGAGTTTGTTCAAAGACTACGTAATTGCCCAGTGGTTATTTTTTTTTTCAATATGTTAATAGCACTTCTGTCTACTAACTTATATGCCATATATGTATCGAGTTTCCTAACTGATGTTACTGTGTTGATCAAGGTCCAGAACTAATGGCGATATTCTGTTCCACTTATAAGGAGGAGGGGGAAAGTGCTATGGATGCAAATAATGATGCAGCACATGCTTCATCTTTTCAAGGTTTCAGTGTGATACTTGATGGTTTGGCTGATTGTGTAGCTTGCAGTGGAAATGGTGCACAGGTAGGTATGGTATCTAAATTGTTTTATTCAAATGCAGTCAACAGTTTGACTCTTGATATTTAACTTGTCCTAGTTGCATTCTCAAGCTAAATGATTTCAAGTCATCATACCCATATTAATCTAGGTTCTGGGTTCGAACCTGAAGTCTGAAGATAATGCCAAATGTTAGATTTGTATCCAATCTACTCCACCCAGTCCCCCCTTAATGGTAACATAACTAGACGTATATCAGGACGTAAAAGCATGTAAGCAAATAGTCACTGAATCTGCTGGCTTTATTTTAGTGCAGTTTCACTTCATTAGCTCTCAAGTAGAAATCACACTGCCCGAGTGATTGGTTCCAGATTTTCCAATTCGCTGGTCCCCCTGTTGCATTTGTAGGTCTGTGATCTCAGGTGGAACAAATGAAAAAGGAAGATAAAGTTCTGGGGTGTTCTCAAAATTAATCACGTAAAGAATTTTTGACAATTTTCCTTTTCTTCCCCTAGTTCAGGAGTTCCAAAGGGATCTTCAGTTTTTTGTCAGGAATTATGTGCTTTTATAATTAGCTTTTACTCGGCATGCCCTGCCATGTATGTAGCTGAATGGGAAGTAGAGGCTTCACTCTTGTTACCCGAGTTGGATTGTAGGTTACCTATCTCAACCTCCCAATTGCCATCTCCTCTTAGTTCTTAGGCAGTTGCCAACCACATATTTGAAAACATTTTCCTTTCGTTCATAAGTTTGTAAGCAGATCCGATCAATATATATATATATATATATATATATATATATATGTATAGATACATGTACACTGTCTTCTTGAGGTATGCAATTATGGCACCTGGAACTGGTCTGAGTCATTATGTGTTTTTTCGTGTGTTACTGTCTATTTCACTTCAATTAAATACTCAGTTTGGAATGCTACTTATTTTCAAATTTGTCAAACTTTCAGGAGTTGAAACTCCGAAGAAATGCTATCATTGTTCTGGCTTTCTTAGCATCGTCCGGAAAAGCTGGCTTTGAAATTCTCTTGGGTCATAGGCTTCCGAAAAGGAGTGACTTTCTTACATTGATTTTGCACATTTTGGCATCAGAGATGGACATAGAAGCATCAGAATGTACTCAGCTGCCTGAAATTTTCAAAGAAAGGTATGCATGTTAAGTGTATGTAGCAGATCTGTTGTGTTTGTTTGCTAAAATGTGCATCTGTTCCTTCTTCTTTGCTCATCATCTAAACTAGTGTCATTATGGTTTCCTAGAAGTTCTCGTCGTGATGTTCTTCTCATCAGTTTTTGTAAATTTGCCTATTGACTCTATTAGTTTCTTTATTTTGGCCGACTCTGCAGATTCATTGGTGTAATCGAGTTAAAACAAAATGGAATGCAGCGAATGCTTTAAAATGTGACATCCCTAGTTATTTTTGTTATCTTTATGTTGTGTATAACGTTTATGCATTCTTCTTGGGTTAAATTGCAATGACTTCCCATTCATTTGACTTCTTTGCAACTTTTTAAATGACACTGATTCAAATCTATTTAGATGTTTTTCTTAAACTTTTTCTGGGATGTAATGTAAATTCAGGAAGAAATTGCTGATTTCAGCTTACTGTTTTTATTTATGTTGGCCACTTAAATCGTGAATCGTTTTTCTTTGGCAGAACCTTGCTAATTCGAGAGGCACTTATCCTTCTGAATAGACTAGCATCAAATCCGCAGTACTCAACTCCTGTTTTCCGAATACTAACGAACAGCCGAGATGTGGCCTCTTTGACCTTGGATGTAGCTAACAGGTTATCCCGCAAAGGCAAATGGCTATGGCAGTCTGACAAGTTGACTCGGCAAATCAGAGAATCTGAAATTGTGGACTTAGCTCGGGTATTTAAAAAAAGGGTGTTCACCTTTTTAGGAGAAAGCTTGTCCTGAAGAAGTCTCGCCATGGGACCAACATCAGCTCCCTTAGAAGGGAAGCTGCAAGGAATGACTAGTTTGAAGAGTGCAAAGCACCAATGTTTTTGGAAGACGTAGCCGGAGTGCGAAGTTGTGAAAGAGCCTGCCAGAGTTTTTCAAGCTGTTATCAAGACTGATGATTGCTTCTAATGAAGAGTTTCCCAGGTTTTGAACTTTTCTTCTGGGTTCACTTTGGGTTCTTTTGACATTTGCTTGTGTAGGTTTTTGTGGTCTCCTGTGTGTGATAGGCTCTACGGAACGATTATGGTATCATGTTTGGTACCTAAAGTTACGAGTTAATAGTGATTAGCTAAAACTCAATTAGAGTTGAGTTACGTCTAAAAAAGTCCACTACGACTCAATCGGGTGAAGTTATGATTCAAAAAAAAGTTAAGATCGATGCTAACATTTTAGGCTTGATCCCAAGCGACTCTATTTAGTCGTAATCTCATCCAGTTAAGTCAATTTTTGGTACAGTGTTGAAAATTCATCCTTTGGTGCCTTTTCCGCTGTCTTAGGTCTCTACATATGAATATTCCTTGTAGTTTCTCAGGCAAGAGAATTGTTGTTGGCTGGTATTTACTATGTTTGTTATTGTTAAAGCCTCTGCTTTCAATTATGTGGATTGTAGTGCATGGTCAGATGCTTACACGTTATCATGTTGCGCAATTAATCCAATCATAAAACTCGATCACTTTGGAGGTCTCTTTAATTTTCGGGTGTGCGAGTCTTCTTGCTTTTTTTTTTACCTATCTTGTTTATATTTCCACCTACGCCATCAAGCTAAGAAGCATGGACATATATCCGAGAGTATCTGAAGAGTGCCAATGTCCGACACTTCATAGGCATCAAGTCTTTTTGGTGTTATTTGTTTAGAGTATGGTCAAAACCTAGGATTGGAAAGTGCATTGTGATTCCAGTAGAACATAGTGATGTATGTAGAGAACTGTTTATTTCTCTGGATTGCCTGAACTCATGGGATCAAGCCTTACAAGCGGCATTTGAACAGCCAAAGGTTACATTTCAGGGCTTATCAGGTCTAAGATCCGAGTTTGTGACAGGTTTTGTTGGGCTTGTGTCATATCTGACTAGTTTTGTTTTGTGCTAATTATTATATTATGTTGATCTTTTATGGAATTTCGAAATCTTATTTAAAATTTAATTTTTAAATTAAAGTCAAAGTAACATTTAATTTAAAATTTAGTTTCTTCATATTAACATCAAATTGAACTTCAATGTCACCAAATTAATATTTAATTTCATTTATTCAAATATTAATTTTATCAAATTAACACTAATATCATAAATTTAATACCAAATTAAAATTCAATTTATTTAATTTAAGATTTAGCTTCATCATATTGAACTTCAATTTCATCAAATTACCAATATTACATAAAATTGGTTTTAAATTTTATTAAATTACCATTTTATTTCATCAAGTTAACATTCAATCTCATCAAATAGATATTCAATTTTATCAAATTAACATAAAATTAACCTTTAATTCTGTCATATTTACATTTGATTCTATCAATTTAACATTTAATTTATCAAATTAACGTCATTTCCTTAATTTAATCCCCAATTAACCTTTATTTTCATCGATCAATACTAAATTGCCATTTAATTTTATAAAGTTAACATTCAATTACAAGAATTGAACATTTAATTTTACTAAATTAATATCATTTTTTTAATTTAATATAAAATTTACTTTCAATTATATCAAATTAACATTCAATTTTATGAATTTAAATTGCATGGTGATTATGGGACCTAAGAAAATCATCAACATAAATTAGTTGTAATAAAATTGCAACAATTACCAAAAGACACCGCATAAAATTACACACTGAACAGTAATGAAAAAAAATTACATGGGATATTAATACAATTTTGCCAAAACCCTAATTGCTACCTTTTTTATCAACAACCTAACACAACCTCTTCCCGTGAAGACTTATAAACACAACAAAAGAGGTAGGCCAGGTGAAGACTTATAAACACAACACACACACACCTAAAGCTACCTTAATTACGCAACTGAAAAAAAAAAAAAACCAAACCAACAAAATAGTAACTAAAAAAATGGTAGATTGTACTAACACAAGATCGACTTCTCAGGGATGTGTGCAAGTTTTTTGTCATCCCATGCATTGTTATCTCTATCCATCATGCTCCAACCGAGTCCAAATAGTTTAATCGAGCGAAGGTTGGCCAGTTGTTCTATTCCACTTGGATACTCCATCAAATCACAATGCTCAATATTTAGCTCTTCAAGATGAGACAGGGCGCCCTGCTCTAATATCATCCATCTCAATTCTTTTAAAGAATAAAGACGTAAATATTTGAGACTCTTAAATCCTCCAGCTTTGAAACGTAATTTCTCCCCAACATAAGCATCATATTGAAATACAATACTTTGGAGATTTGGCAAATCCTGTAGCCATTGCAGTGGGTCGTCATCCCTTAATTTGCTCCACCCTAGAGTTACCGAGACCAGACTACGAAGAGAAGCCATCCAACGTGGTTTCTCCTCTAGACGTCCTCTCAAGTAAAGTTTTTGTAGAAGTGGAAGACCTGAAGATAATGTATTTAGATCAAGCGACTCACACTTCGTATCTGGTCTATGTGCATCGACACGCAATGTACGGAGGTTGCCCAGTTTTTCAAGAGACCAGCATAGGATCTTTCCGTCTTTTGTTCTCAACCCTGAAATTTTCAAAGATTTTAGTTGGGTAAGTTTCCCCACCTCTCTCATTATAATGCAGTCGTTGACTGTGTCTGCCCGGATCGTTCCAAGCTTTTGCAGGAATGACAAATTTCCAATTTCTGCCGGGACTTCAATCCCACAATCATAAAACATATGTAATGGACCCACAAGATATCGAAGTCTTCGAAGCTTTCCTATTTCGACAGGCAACTCCCTTACAATTGTATGTTTCAAATCCAAGGTCTCAAGGTTTCGAAGCTTTCCAATTGATTTTGGAATGAAATACACATTTGTTTTCCTCAAGCTTAGATATTTGAGAAGAACTAATTCAGAAACTTCAGGTGGGAACTTGTGCAACGAAGCCCCTCCCAAGTCCAACACTGTTAGTAACTTAGAACCACCTCTTAAGATCGAAGATACAGATGAATTGTAGAGCCCTTCTACTTTCCCAAATACGAGCAGAGAGCGAAGCCGTTCAAAACACTTGCTTTCTTCTTCATTCCTTGAGGAGTTGTGCATTGCTAGCCGTCGAACTTTTTGTGGACACGATATTGCTTTTTCGCTGGCCAGAGTTACAATGTTCAGCTCTATCGCCTTTGAGATAATAAAGTCACGCAAAAGATCATGGATACGACATCTTTCCGGTCTACCAACAATTTTTTTCTCCAAGACCCTTTGGATTAAACTTCTATTTACAAGTTCATTGAAATAGTCCTCTGCTACTTCTTCCGCCAACTTGGTTCCTTTCTCTTGCGCAAATCTTTCCGCAGCCCATAGTCGAATCACTCTCCCCTTTTCAATCTCGTGATCCTCAGGAAAAATGCTCAAGTATAAGAAACAAATTTTGAGATAGTAAGGCAAGTCAAAATAACTGAGAGAGAATATTTTGTTTATCCTCTCAAGTTGGTCATTGTCTTCCAACTCACCACCGAGATTACGCAGAACCAACACCCACTCCTCTGTTCTACTTTTGTCCTTCAAAGCCAAAACACCACTGAGTACCACAATTGCGAGTGGCAATCCCCCGCATTTTCTTAATATTTCTCGTGAGATATTTTCTAAATGCGAAGGGCAGGTTTTGTCTTTAAAGGTTTTCTTACAAAACAAAGCCCATGATTCTTCCTCAGACAGGACCTTCATTTCATAGATATAATCAAGGGATTCTAAGCACGATGCTTGTGCTACATCAAGTATACGAGTGGTAACGATTACACAACTACCACAATTGTTGCTAGGAAATATATACTTGATGCCATCCCATGCACCTATGCTCCATAAATCATCTAAAACAACCACGTACCTTTGTTCCCGGAGGAATTCTTTGATGACTTCTTTGAGTTCATTGTTATTCATGGTCTCCATTTTTTTGGGCAAGTCTTTCTTAGCTTCATCATAGAGTTGTTTGATTATGTTCTTTTGGAGCTCCACCATGTTGAATGACTCTGAAACAGTGATCCAAGCGTGGCATTGAAATTGTGGCTTTACTCGTTCATCCTCGAAGACTTTCTTCACCAGTGTGGTTTTGCCTAAGCCACCTATTCCCACCACTGAAACCACTTTGAGTGGAGAATAATCATCAAGAAGCCAACCAATCAGTTGTTGTTTGGGCTTGTCGATGCCCACAAGCTCAGCTTCTTCTATTAGAAGTGTATCACCTCGACCATCACTCCATGTGTCGGCAATGACAGCAGAGCTCGAGCCTTGCTCAATGTTTCTAAATGGTTCAAGACTCTTAAAAATATTTTCAAATCTGGCTTCGATTTTTCGTAGATTAGAAGCAATTCGATGGCGAGCTTTCAAGCTCTTAATAGAGCAAGCAATCTTATGGAGAAAGCCATAGAATCCGCCCCCGTGATGAGGCGCCAACCGGAGCATGAATTTATCAAGTGCATCTTCGGTGTCGTAAGCAACCTCTCGCAGTTGCTCAACCAAAGCTCTGAGTTGTGTATCATCCTTTTCTTTGGCATCGGCAACTCTCAAGAAGGCTTTCATGCGATCCAATTCATCCTTGATGAGCACAACTTCTTTCCGAACACCACCTAAAAGCCTTGATTCTTCTTGCAGGATGGGTTTTAGGTGATGATCGAGGAGAAAGGATACAGCAACCGCCGCCATTGTATTGTTCACTTTTTTCAGAATTCAGATGGTCTTCACAATTGTTTGAGATTTGGAAACTAAACAAAGTAAAAAAATATATTCAAAATTAAAACTGATTTAGGGTATAACAAAAGATCATGACATGAGCTATATATTCCAGTGTAAAATATGAAAAATTTGGAAGAACAAGAATACATGCAATTTCATCGTACCTTAATTTCTGCAGTCTGAACTTTCTCTGAAAGGTTCAATGGACGCCCTTAAACTGTGTTGAACCTGACTTTATCAGATGACTCTTGAATTGACACTTACATTTGAAACTTACTGTTGAACCCATTCTAGGTCCATTAAGTATTGAAATTTATTTTTTATTTAATAAAATTATATTATTAGATCAACAAATGAGATTAAATTTTTAAATTCAAATAATATTATTCATCCTTCCTACTTCACTTTTAACCCCCTCCAATCAAAACCAACACCTACAACCTCATCATCCTCAGATTATAGAAAAATATTTGTTAGTACTAAATTAATATTTAAAAAAAGTTAAAACTTGGAATGATGATTTTGTTGAGAGTTAGACTATAATACCGAATTTTTTTTCAGTACGGTACAAAAAATTTATTTGGGTCATTGATGTAATTTTTGTTTTTTTAGTCGTTGATTAGTTTAAAAAATAGATACCGATTACCTGCTAAACCGATAAATTCATTTTTAAAGCTAAAGCTCAGCCGTCTTTCTAGCTCATACAGTTGGACCCTACCCTAAAGTTGAACCTCTATCCAAAAAAATTAGAACCCCTCACCCTTGATAGTTGGAACATCTACCCAAAAAAGTTGGAACCCTATCCCCAACTGTTAGAATCTCTGTCCAAAAAAATTAAAACTCATACCCAAAAAGTTAGAACCCTTACCTAAAAAAATTAGAACATCTACTCAAAAAAATTGGAACTCATATCCAAAAAAATTGGAACTCCTCCACTAAGAGATGAAACATCTACCAAAAAAGTTGAAACCCCTACCCAAAAAAGTTGGAATCTCTATCTAAAAAGTTAGAACCCCTACTCAAAGAAGTTGAAACCCCTCCCCTAAGAGTTGAAACTTCTATCTAAAGAAATTGAAACTCCTCGATGGCAGTCGCAGTTTGCCGGAGTCGCCTTTGAGTCTCCTTCTTCTGGATCTGGAGTGTTCTACGACAATAGCTTTATGTAATTTAAGGTTTACCTTAGATTGGTCCGGAACTCCTAGGATCGTCCTTAGTTTAAATACACAATTCCTCTGGTTTTAGTTTAAATGACACTTACACCCCTAAACCATAGCAATATTTTCATTTGTTTTCCAACCCAACACAAGTAACATTCAATTGATTAAATTAACAATCAATTTATCAAAATTAACATCCAAAAAAATCCAATAAAAATTTAATTTATCAAATCAACACCAAGTAATATCAAAATTAATAAAAAAAATATTTAACTCATTAACTCAACGCTAAATTAACATTACATTTCATCTTATAAACATTCAATTAATAAAATTAACATTTAAATTCAAATCTTAACATTAAATTCATCTGATACATATTCATTTGTCAAATTATACCAAATTAATGTTCAATTGATGAAATCAATACCAAATATATATATTCAAATAATACAATTTATATTAAGTTAGTCTTAGTTTGATGAATCAAATGTTAATTTGATATTGATTTGATGAATTAAATGTTAATTTAATGAATTCAATCTTTATTAAATGAAACGAAATGTTAATTTGGTATTGATTTGATAAATAAATGTTTATTCGATAAATTTCTATATTACATTGATGTTGGTTTGATAAATTGAATTTTATTAGATGATTTTAAATGTTAATTTGATGAATTAAATATTAATTTGATGATTTTGAATATAAATTAGATGAATTGAATGTTAGTTTAGTATTAATGTGATGAATTGAATATTTATTTAATGAAATTGAATTTGAATTTGATGAATTGAATATTTGAAAGTTAATTTGATGTTAATTTTATAACCTGACCCAAATAGTTGGAAGCATTATTTTGTTGATTTTATTTATTATATATTTATTGTTAATAAAAAATGGGACTATTTATAAAAAAAATGAATATTTTTGGGATTTTTTTTGATTATTTAAGGGATAAAAGTATGATAGTTAAAGGATAAAAGGGATAAAAGTGTGATAGTTGAGGGATAAAAGGGATAAAAGTGTGATAGTTAAGGGATAATATGGATAAAAATGTGATATTTACCCAGGATCCGTCTTCCATTCCTTGTATCGGTCCTAATACTTTTTTGTAAATTAGACTTACACCTCACATATTACAATATATTATTTTTTTATTTTCTAACTGAATATTTATGTCCCCAAATCACTTATCGCTCCCTCCACCCACTTCCCCGCCTAAACACTATTAAAGGTGTGATAGTTAATTTAGTGTTAATTTGAAGAATTGAATATTAACTTGATGTTAATTTGATGAATTGAATATTAATTGGATGAAATTGAATATTAATTTGATGAGATTGAATGTTAATTGACATTCAAAATCATTCAATAAATATTCAATTTATCAAATCAACATCAAAGTAACATGCAATTACATCCAATTAATACTCAATTCATCAAATTTTCATCAAATTAACATTCAATTCTTCAAATCAATATTTAATTTTACATAATAAACATTTAATTCATTAAACTAGCATTAAAATTCAACTAATAAACATTTAATTCATCAACGTAACATTCAATTTCATCCAATTTATATTCAAATTCATTAAACTAACATTCAATTCATAAAATTAACATCGATAATCCTCCAATAAAGACTCAATTTAACAAATTAACACCAAAGTAACATGCAATTTCATCCAATAAACATTTAATTCTTCAAATAAAAAATAAATTAACATTTAATTCTTCAAATCAATATTCAATTTCATCTAATAAACATTTAATTCATCAACTCAACATTCAATCACATCCAATTAATATTCAATTTATCAAATTAAAATAAAATTAACATTTAATTCATCTAATTTATATTCAAATTCATTAAATTAATACTCAATTTATCAAATTAACATCGATAATCATCCAATAAATTTTCAATTTAACAAACCAACATCAAAGTAATGTACAATTTCATCCAAAAAAAATATTTAATTTATCAAATCAATACCAAATTAATATTCAATTCAACAAATTAACATTCAATTTCATCTAATAACATTTAATATTCAATTCATCAAATTTATACAAAATAAACATTCAATTCATCATATTAACACCAAATTCTAAACCAAACAAATACGTTTGTAAGGTGAAAGGGAGAAATGATGTACAGTAAAAGAGAAGGAGAGGGAGAAATGATGTACAGTAAAAGAGAAGGAGGGAAGACAAGAAAAGTGAAAAATGATTTGGGCGACAAAAGAGATAGAGGGAAGACAAGAGAAGTAAAAAATGGTTTGGGCAAGAAAGTGGGTAGAGGGAGAATATAAGATTTTTGTGATTTGTGGACCACAATATTCACTGAAATTTTTTTTTGAAATTAAATGAAATTGAATGTTAAATTAATTATTTATTATGTGAAATTGAATGTGAATTTGATGAATATAATATTAATTTTATGTTAATTTGATGAATTGAAAGTTAATTATACGAAATATAATTTTAATTTATTGAATTAAATGTTAATTTGGTATTGATTTGATGAATTAAATATTTATTTAATGAATTTTTATATTACATTGGCGTTGGTTTGATAAATTGAATTTTTATTAGATGATTTTGAATGTTAATTTGATGAGTTGAGTGTAAATTGGATGAATTTGAATAGATATTGGATGAATTGAATGTTAATTTGATAAGTTAAAATTTTATTGAATGGAATTGAATGTTAGGTTAATTTGATGAATTAAATGTTTATTAGATAGAATTGAATGCGAATTTAATGAATTGAACATTAATTTTGTGCTTTTATTGATGAATTAAATGTTAGTTTGGTATTGATTTAAACAATTGAATGTTAATTTGGTGTTAACTTGATGAATTGAATGTTAAATAGTTAATTTAAATGTTAATTTAATGAATTAAATGTTTATTATTCGAAATGAAATGTTAATTTGTTAAATTGAATGTTAATTTAGTGTTGACTTGATAAATTAAATATTTATTGGATGATATTTTATTTTAATTTGAAGAATTCAAGGTTAATTTAATGAACTAAATATTAATTAGATGAATTGAATTTTAATTTGGTGTTAATATGATGAATTGAATGTTTATTTGGTATAAATTTGACGAATTGAATATTAATTTTGTGTTGATTTGATGAATTAAATCTTTATTAGATGATTTTTTATGTTAATTGGATGAATTGAATTTTAATTTGGTGTTAATATGATGAATTGAATGTTTATTTGATATAAATTTGATGAATTGAATATTAAATATTATTAGATGAAATTGAATATTAATTTGATATTGATTTGATGAATTAAATATTTATTGAACGAAATTATATGTTACTTTGATGTTGATTTGTTAAATTGAACCTTTATTGAATGATTTTTAATGCTAATTTGATAAATAGAGTGTTAATTTAATGAATTTAAATATAAATTCGATGAATTGAATATTTATTTTTGTGTTAATTTTATGAATTGAATATTAATTAGATGTGATTAAATGTTAAGTTGAAGAATTAAATATTTATTAGAAGGAATTGAGGTTGATTTGAAGAATTGGATGTTAATTTGTTATTTATATAATATTTATTAGATGGGATTGCGGGTGGTACCCATGCTGGCGTGAAAGAGGGAGAGACAGAGCCTTGCAAGTTGCAATTGACGAATGCGTGTGGTCCCATGACTTTATTTCTTGAAATTGACGAAAGCGTGTGGTCCCACGACTTTGTTTCTTGAAATTGATGAACGTGTGTGGGTCCCGTGACTATATTTCTTGCAATTGATGAACGTGTGTGGGTCCCATGCTGAGAGAGAAAGAGAGAGGGACGCCTCTTGTGCTCTATTGACAGCTCACCAAATCAAATTTGGATTAAGAGCGTAGAAAAAAAAAATTCAATAAATGTATGCTTTACCAAAAGTTGTCCCGTCACATAATTTTCAAATTGGTCGATCTAACACGGCACGTTGTTTCACTCACAATCTTTCAAATGTTCCGTCCCTTTCTATGGGGCTAGTGGAGAAGCCACTCGCCCCTAAAACTTGACACGTACCAAACATCCTTAGACGTGAACGGTGAGCAATGATCAAAGATATGCCCAACAGTTGTGGTCCTCTCGCATTATTTTCTTCCCGTCACTGATTACGGCATAGTCACATTATTCTCTTTCTGTCGTTGTTTATGCCAAGAGTTTTTTCTAAGACTATTTAGGTTCATGTGGGACCCACAAATTTTTTTTCCGGGTAAATAGGCAAAAATTGATTGTAAATCAACCAATGCTATTGAGACATAATTTATAGACATAATTTAAGGACATAATAAGTTATCTTCAATCAAATGATAATGAATTCATTAATGCTACAATGAGACCCATCATTAAATATATTTCACTATCATTTTATTGATGACAACTCATTATGTTCCCAAATTATGTCCTAATAGCATTAGTACAACCATTATCATCATTTGCTAGTATGGAATTGATAAAACACTAATGCTATTGAGACATAATTAAAGAACATAATTTGGAGATATAATGAGTTGTCACTAATGAAATGATAGTTAGATATATTTAATGATAAGTTTCATTGTAGAATTAAATGAATTCATTATCATTTTATTAGTGACAACTCATTATGTTCCCAAAATTATGTCCATAAATTATATCAGAATAACATTGCTCTTGATAAAATTGTTCATTGTCCAATACAATCCATATTCATGTTTGGGGTATGAATGTGTTTATACCTCTACTCATCCAGGCTACCCAAACCTGCCTCAAGTTTGCTCAAACCTAAACCTACACATGTGGGCTTCAATCAACTATAGTCTATAGCATTCGTGCCTTAAACAAAAAATCCTCTAAATCCTGGTCCTAACATCTCCAACCAGACAAAGTTTTTAAGGCTTCTTAGACTATTTTGCCAAATCTCACCCCCAAGGGCGGAGGGAGGGTATGGCCAGGGTGGGCAC
>CM042198.1:19537338-19552139 GCA_023539305.1 Ilex asprella | reverse complement strand
CCCTTCCCCTTCCCCTTCCCCTTCCTCACCACACCAAACGCGGTTGCCTGTTCCTCTTTATTTCTTGCAATTGCTGAATGCGTGTGGTCCCATGCTGTGAGAGAGAGAGAGAGAGAGAGAGCCAACCAAACCAAATATACTTGATATTAAAATTGATTTCAAAATATAATTAAGATAAAGAATCAATAGGATGGGTCATAGGCCTTATGGGACCCACTACGGAATTGAGTTCACTACTGTACTCAAAATGAAGAAGCAATAATATGGGTTAGTTATAACCCAATTCTGTGAAGTTACGATTTTAAATAGTCTGTAATTACAAATAAAGACATGACTCAAAAAATTAAGATGTATCAGGACACATTTTAAGATTGATTTCAAGTGATTCCACTTAGTCATAATCTCATTTTGGTTCTCTCCCATGTGTGTTTGTATATACACATTAAATATATGTTTATTTTACGGAATGGTTTCAGCATAATGAATAAGATGACAAATCTCTCACATAGTGAACTCGAGTTTGCCTAGAATGTCGAAAATCCCTCAGTGAGTGGTTGTTGAGAAAGCTTAATGAACGTGGATGAAACTTTTTGTAAATAATTTATTCACACGTGAGTATTCGAACAGATTCTTGTCACTTAAAAAAAAAAGGTTAGAAAGGCGTCGAAATATTTTTTGACGTGACCCCTTCAACGGTCAAGTTAGTATTTGAGACAAGGTTTGAAAATATTGTTCTATTACTTAGGTGAGGAGTTGCATGCCTTGAACTTGAGCTATACCTGGCAAGATAATTATACCTGACTGGAATTTACAATACCATGCATGCTAATGGTAAGGCCTTTGCTTCCAATGTTATGCGTTGTTTGATGCATGTATAGTAATTTCTGCTGACATTCTCATATGGATATGCATACATGGTATTATATTGTGCAATTAATCTAATAATAGGAACTTGCATGCTACATTATAGTCAAGGTTTCCTTTGTTGAACCCATCTGGTTTACATATTATTTTTGTTTATTAACTCTTCTTTATTTCGTTTTGGTGGCAAGCCCTTGTCAGTTAATCATTTAGATTTTCTCACATTTAAAATATTATTTCTACATTTCCTGACATTTGTGCACGTATAATACATAATCCCTTGTCATTAATATCTGTTAATATAACCATTAAAAACATGATTTAATCATAATAAAAAATTATAATTTTCATATTACCCTTTTTATGGGCCCATTATATTTTGAAGTTTAAAATCAAGCTCTCCATTTGAATGTCCAATATAATGCAGGTATATAATGTTCTTTATATTCAATGCAATTGAACAAAATTATTTGGATGTCCAACTGGAGAAACATTTTTAGTCATATTTGAATTATCAGAGGATGTAGGTATAATATTTCAAATATGATGAGTCTAAATAATTAAGTGACAAATATGAAAGAGTCTAGATATAATTTATCTATTTAATTTTAGATGGCAAATTGACGGTGGTTAGCTTCAGGTGCACATTGATACAAATTAATAAATTTGAAGGTATAAATTAAAATTTTTAATCTTTGAAGATACAAATTAAGAATCTAATGATATTTGAAGGTACAATTTATAATTAACCCAAATATAAAACCACGTCGTTAAAATGATTACCGCCTTAACAAAAAAAACTTCTAAACTAAAGCGTGTGGCCCCCACTTCGCACCATCCCCACTGTCGTTGCTTTCCTCCTGTTTTGTTTTTCCTACCAATGGGACAGAGCGTAGAAAAAAACATTTCAATAAAGTTAAGCTTTTTAATTATATTTACCAAAAGGGTCATCCCCTCACACAATCTTCATAATTGACTAAGGGTCTTCCAAATGTCTTGTCCCTTTCTTTGAGCACTAAATAGACAAACCACTCGCCCCTAAAAAAATAGTTTTTTAGTAAAATATATATTGTAATATTTTGACAATTATTCAAATATCTGAATTTTACTAAGCTAAGGTCCAATCTGAACGGAGTCGAAGAAGCCCATAGAAGAGCCCTAAAGACCCCTGTAGTTGGACCAACCGAGCGGCAATCATCAAGGAAAACAGAGGAAGGGACCAAGACCGCACGAGGCAGCAAGGGGCGCCGCTTAGCTCCATGCTCGGCCTCTCCTTCGTCCTCTCCTACGACCTCTCCTCCTCAAGTTCTTGGTTCATTCAATGCAACATCCTCATGCCTCAATGCAATACTAAACCCAATACAAGTCCAAAACTACTCCGAAGCAAGTCCGAGCTCAAGATTTAAGATCAAGACCAATCCAACTCGCAATCATCCTCCAAGGAGTACGAAGGAGAGAGAGACGAGCTATGAAACTAAATGGGTTACTTGAAAACCGAGAGAAGGAAGAGCTGAGGTGAGGACACCCCCCATGGGGCGTCGCCCACCTCTCCACACCAAGTGGGCGCCGCCCACTCCCCTCCAATTAGGCGCCGCCCATAGAAGGCCAAGTGGGCTCCTCCCACTTTGGCCCTCTCCTATCCTCTCTTCTCCTCCTTACTTCAAGACTCAAGTCTAAGGCTAAACGTGAGCACACTCCACACCGGAATGACATTCGAGTAAATAGGAGCACGTGGAGGAAGACTCGGGATACGGAGATCTCCTACCACATAACTCTACTTACCAAAAAGGTTCACTCCTACCACGTTTGTACTTACCAATTGACCGGAGACTTCTCCCTCACGTCACCGCCTTGGTGAGCCTATATAATGTAAGTCCTCACTGTATAAAGGACACGATGACTCTTGAGACACACTACACTAGTTGCACTCAGCAAGCTCTCTACACACACACTCTCTCTCTAGACTCATTGTAAACTCTCTGGAGTACCACCGTTGATCAGTAAAACGCCTAAGGCCACCGTCGTCGTTCGAAGAGTGGACGTCGGTCATCTGAGATCGAATCACTATAAATCTCCAGTGTTGACCTATATTTACTGTTTTGCCACTAATTACCATTGATTGCTCATTAATTACTCTAGTGACTGTTGATCTCACACGAATGCGATTTTGTGCATCATCAGTATCCATATTATTGTAAATGTTTACGAGAAATAATTTCAATATTTACCTTAAATCTTTGCTTGTGCTTGGTTGTCCCTAGACGATCCGTAAGATTTAATGAATAATAAGGGTTTTTTTTCTTGGACGAGTAAATCAAAGAGGTCAAGTATTAAGAACTAAGTAGAAGAGAATAATTTCATTTGATCCTAATTATTCAACCAAAATTATGGTGAAAGAGGGGGACTTTTTTTGTAGGGTTTGGGGAACAACGTGCTTCCAAGTAATTTCTTGAAGATATTTGAGGGTATTCGAGTTATTTAAAGTTTATTTAAGTTCACGTGGGGCTCACATATTTATTTTTTTTTTGGGTGAAAAAGCACATATTGATGTTAAATCAACCACAATCATTAGGATCATTTGCTAGTATGAAATTAATAAAATTGTTAATTGTCCAATACAATCCATATGTATGTTTGGAGTACGAATGTCTTTATACCTACTCATCTAGGCTACCCAACCTTCAAACCCAAACCTGCCTCAAGTTTGCTCAAACCTAAACCTACATATGTGGGCTTCAATCAACTATAGTATATAGCATTCGTGCCTTAAACAAAAAAACCTCCAATTCCTGGTCCTAACATCTCCAACCAAACAAATATTTTAAGGATGCTTGGTCTATTTTGCCAAATCTCTCCCATCAAATCATTTCCAATCCTACAATGCAACTCTTGCACTTGAAAATCCTAGTTGAGACAAGCTACTCGAATTTAGTTCGGATGTTAAACGAGTTAAGTTTGAACAATTTTTTATGTTAGTTTAAAAAAATGAGACTAAAAGACTTGACTTATTTATATGTAAAATAGTCGAACTACTCGAGTTCGGCTTGGGCATGGGGGCTCGGACTTAAGCTCACAAAGCTCGTCTCCTTGTCTTATGAAGACTTTGTCTTCTTAAAATTAAGGGTTCATGTCCCCTTTCCCCCTCTCCCTCCCCCCAAAAAACATTTTAATACCACTACTTGAAAAATAGAATCCTTGCTTTCTACAGTAAGGAACTTGGGCCGAGAGAAATTGGAAGGGTTTTCGGACTTCTGTTAGAATAAAAGCTGCCTAATAGAGACAACTTAGCAATACACGTGAGCAATGGGTTGTAATCTTTCAATGGGGTATTTTCGATGCTAGGTTAGTTTCTTAGCATTGATGTTTAGATCTTAATGGGAAAATTTTCAATTATTGCATTGATTTTTTTTATGTGGCCTAAAGATATATATACCTAAGCGCTCGGTTGGAGTTAGAAGGTCTGCCCTATTATTCCTCTACATGCTTTGGTTGATTAATAATGTTCATACATAACTTACCCGTCCGAATAAATAAATAAGTACCACGACAACTGGAGGCATTGGTTCTATGGTGAGCTTGAAAAATTGGTGGTGATCATGGATTATATGGAGAAGAACACATTGATCACAAATACCATCTTATTGAGGGAGAAGCATTATGCAAGATTTGAATTAGTCATCCATTTAATCAAGCACATTTGGTTGAGAGACTATCAAATTGGACAGCTTAAGATCTTTAGCCAAAGAAAAAAATATATTTGAAGTAGAGGCCTAACCAAAGATTGCACATGGTAATAAGTGATTTAAGAAGAGATCTCGATATTATTTCAAATATTACATCACTGGAAGATATCAATAGAAAATTATAACGTAATGCTTGGACCACGACCACCATCTCCACCATG
This sequence comes from Ilex asprella, assembly GCA_023539305.1. NCBI lineage: Eukaryota > Viridiplantae > Streptophyta > Magnoliopsida > Aquifoliales > Aquifoliaceae > Ilex > Ilex asprella. The sequence continues at coordinate 19,547,374 of CM042198.1, read as the reverse complement.
GGTGTCCATGCAACTTCCCCTTTTTATTCTAAGGTGTCCACCACGGTTGCCCATGCAACTTTTCCTTTTGTCCTGTGGCAACTCCGGATATCCCTACGAGGGATGTGTGCAAGTTTGTTGTCATCCCATGCATCATCTCTGTCTCTATCTGACAAGTTCTGAGGCTTTAATTTATCCACACTATCTAGCACAATTGATCGAAGATTGGTTAGATGTTCAATTCCAAATGGATACCCCATCAAATCACAATTTGCAATTCTTAGCTCTTCAAGATGAGGCATGGCACCCTGCTCTAAGCTCACCAATCTCAATGCTTTTAAATTCAAAAGACTTAAATATTTGAGACTCTTAAATCCCCCAGCCTTCAAACATAATTCCTTCCCAACATACGCATCAAATCGAAATACAATAAGTTGGAGATTTGGCAAATCTTGTAGCCATTGCAGTGGGTGGTCATCCCTTAATTCACTCCACTCTAGAATTACCGAGCCTAGACTATGAAGAGAAGCCATCCAATGTGGTGTCTCCTTTAGAAGTCCTCTCAAGTGAAGTTTTTGTAGAAGTGGAGGACCTGAAGATAATGTCTTTAGATCAAGCAACGCAAACTCAAACATTTTTCTTTCTTGTGCATCAACTTGCAATGAACGGAGGTTGCCCAGTTTTTCAAGAGACGAGCATAGGATCTTTCCGTCTTCTCTTCTCAACCCTGAAATTTTCAAAGATTTTAGTTGGGTAAGTTTCCTCACCTCTCTCATTATAATGTCGCCATTGACTCTGTCTGGCCCGATCGTTTTGAGCTTTTGCAGGAATGACAAATTTCCTATTTCCGCTGGAACTTCAATCGCAAAATTACACACAAGATATCGAAGTCTTCGAAGCTTTCCTATTTCGATAGGCAACTTCCTTACCATTGTATATTTCAAATCCAAGGTCTCTAGCTTTTGAAGATTTCTAATTGATCCTGGAATGAATGTCACCTTTGTTTTCCTCAAGCTTAGATATCTGAGAAGAACTAATTCAGAAACTTCAGGTGGGAATGTCTCCAATGAAGCACCTCTTAAGTCCAACACTGTTACTAACTTAGAAGCACCTCTTAAGATCGAAGATATAGATGAATTGTACAACCCTTCTACATTCCCAAATACGAGCAGAGAGCGAAGCTGTTCAAAACACTTGCTTTTTTCTACATTTCTTGATGAGATTTGCATTGCTAGCCGCCGAATTTTTTGTGGACACGATATTGCTTTTTCGCTGGCCAGAGTTACAATGTTCAACTCCCTCGACTTTGAGATAATAAAGTCACGCAAAAGATCATGGATACGACATCTCTCTGGTCTATCAACAATTTTTTTCTCCAAGACTTGGATCAAACTTCTATTTAGAAGTTCATTGAAATAGCCCTCAGCTACTTCTTCCGCCAACTTTCTTTCTTTCTCTTGTGCAAATCCTTCCGCAGCCCATAGTCGAATCACTGTTCCCTTTTCAATCTCATAGTCCTCAGGAAAAATGCTCAAGTATAAGAAACAAATTTTGAGATAGTGAGGCAGATCAAAATAACTGAGAGAGAATATTTTGTTTATCCTCTCAAGCTTGTCATTATCTTTTAGTTCACTGCTGAGATTACGCTGAACCATCACCCACTCATCGATTCTACTTTTGTCCTTCAAAGCCAAAACACCACCGAGTACCACAATTGCGAGTGGCAATCCCCCACACTTTCCTAATATTTGTCGTGAAATTTTTTCTAAATGCGAAGGGCAGGTTTTGTGTTTGAAGGTTTTCTTACAAAACAAAGCCCATGACTGTTCATTAGACAGGACCTTCATTTCATAGATATAATCAAGGGATTCTAAGCACGATGCTTTTGCTACATCAAGTATACGAGTGGTAACGATTACACAACTACCACAATTATTGTTAGGAAATATATACTTGATGCCATCCCATGCACCTATGCTCCATACATCATCTAAAACAACCACGTACCTTTGTTTCCGGAGGAATTCTTTGATGACTTCTTTCAGCTCATTGTCATTCATGGTCTCCATTCTTTGGGGCAATTCTCCACCATAGAGTTGTTTGATCATGTTCTTTAGGAGCTCCACCATGTTGAATGACTGTGAAACAGTGATCCAAGCGTGGCTTTGGAATTGTGGCTTTACTCGTTCATTCTCAAAGACTTTCTTCACCAGTGTGGTTTTGCCTAAGCCTCCCATTCCCACCACTGAAACCACTTTGAGTGGAGAATCATCATCAAGAAGCCAACCAATCAGTTGTTGTTTGGGCTCCTCGATGCCCACAAGCTGAGCTTCTTCTATTAGAAGTGCATCACCTCGACCATCACTCCATGTGTCGCCAATGACAGCAGAACTCGAGCCTTGCTCAATGTTTCTAAATGGTTCTAGACTCTTAGAAATATTGTCAAATCTGGCTTTGATTTTTCGTAGTTTAGAAGCAATTCGATGGCGAGCTTTCAAGCTCTTAATAGAGCAAGCAGTCTTATGGAGAAAACCATATAATCCATCCCTGTGATGATGCGCCAGCCGGAGCATGAATTCATCAAGAACGTACTCGGTGTCGTAAGCAACCTCTCGCAGTTGATCAACTAAAACTTGGAGTTGTGTATCAGCCTTTTCTTTGGCATCGGCAACTCTCAAGAAGGCTTTCATGCGATCCAATTCATCCTTGATGAGCACAACTTCTTCCCGAACACCACCTAAAAGCCTTGATTCTTCTTGCAGGAAGGGTGTTAGGTGATCGAGGAGAAAGGATACAGCAACCTCTGCCATTCTATTGTTCACTTTTTTTCTGAATTCAGATGGTCTCCACAATTGTTTGAGATTTGGAAACTAACCAAAGTAAAAAATATATTCAAAATTAAAACCGATTTAGGGTATAACAAAAGATCACGAGCTATATGTTCCAGTGTAAAATATGAAAATTTGGAAGAACAAGAATATATGCAATTTCATCATACCTTAATTTCTGCACTCCGAGCTTTCTCTGAAAGCTTCAATGGACGCGTCCCCTTCCCTTAAGCTGTTGTAAATTTGTTATAGCTTCGAGAGTGTTCTAATCAATTTTAAAGGTGCACTATGGTGGCTTCCGAGTGTGTGATAGATTGTGGTGGACTAAATTGATAAAATTGATCACATGATCATTTCGTCAAAATTTTACAAATTGTCCGATTAAAGACTAAACTGACATAAATTAAATATTTTAGGGACCAAAAATACTATTAACCCTTCTTATAATTTTAAAGTCAATTAAATGTATGGTCCTATATTATAATTCTTTTTGCGTCGTTCTTTATGACACAGAACAAGAAAATATATAAGAGTTTCATAATCTGTGGAAATTTTCTTTTTACCCTGAAGTTGTGAAAATCTCTTGTTGTAACACACTAACTTTGCATGTGTCAAGGTGGTTTGCTTCCAGTTTTTTCTGCAGTTGTAAAATAGATAAATAGTCTGTCTGTATGGATTCATTACGTGATTGAATAGTCGACCACAGATTTTGGATTATTCTACCCACATAAAACTTGAATTTACCATTAACCTAAATACCACGTTGTTAGTGCGATTACTCTATTAGCAGACACAAAGAAGCAGCAATTTTTTTTTAAGACTCAAAAATTAAAACTTCCTCTCTCTAACCCAGCACCAATGTCACACCTGGACTCAAAATACACCACCCAACACCGTCTCCAGCTGCTACTCCACTTTCACCCAAGCATCACATCTACCTCCTCGAGTAATGCTAATTGAACCTAAAAATCTGACTTCATCAGATAACTTTTGAATTGACTGTAGGTCCTATCAAATATTGAAACTTACTTTTCATTTAATAATATCAATAAAATCACATTATTAGGTCAACAAATGAGATCGAATTTTTAGATTCAAATAGCATTACTCCTCCCTCCTACTTCACTTTTGACCCCCTCCAATCAAAACCAACACCTACAACCTCATCCTCAGATTATAGAAAAATATTTATTAGTACTAAATTAAATATATGTTTATTTTGTGGGATGGTTTCAACACAATGAATAAGATGACAGATATCTCTTTTGGTGAACTCGAGCTTGTCTATAAAATCGAAAGTCTTTTAGCGAGTGGCGTTCAGAAAGCTTAATTATCGGCGATGAAACTCTCTGCAAATGATCTACCCACACGTGAGTATTCGAACAGATTCCTGTCACTTAGAAAAAAAAGGGTTAGAAAGGCGCCGGAGTATTTTTTGACGTAACCTCTCCAACGGTCAAGTCAGTATTTAAGAGAAGGTTTGAAAATACTGTTCTATTGCTAAGGGAAGGAGTTGCATACCTTGAACTTGAGCTATACTTGACAAGATAATTATATTTAGTATGGTAAAGCCTTTACTTCCAATGCTATGCGTTGTTTGATGCATGTATAGTAATTTCTCCTGCCATTCTCCAATGGATATGCATACATGGTATTATATTGTGCAATTAATCCAATAATAGGAACTTGCATGCTACATAATAGTCAAAGGTTTCCTTGGTTGAACCAATCTGGTTTACATGCTATTTTTGTTTATTAACTCTTCTTTTTTTCGTTTGGGTGGCAAGTCCTTGAACTCCCAATAGAAAGAAAATTGGTATTAAAACTTTGTTGAGTTGAGTTAATCATAAGACAATGACTATTGGTTAGTCTTACAGGTGGCTCATTCCAGGTCCATGACATAGTTTGTTTCTCACAAGTCGCTTAACAACTCATTTTCCATTTTTACGTGAAAGTAGGTTAGATGGTTAAGAACACCTTCGAAAGATTACATAAGCGGATTCAAAAGGTTTGTTTACGAAGAAATACTACCGCGATCTAATTTTGAGATCTATATTATGATCATTGAATCAGAGCGAGTTCTTAGATTGAAGTAAATTAATTATCAATCCATAGATAAAAATGCATTAAATCGTCAAATTAGATTTTTGAATTTTGTACAAATAAAATTTTTGTTGTATAATTTCCAAATGTCAAGCCATACCATAGTTCATTTTTCTATGCTTTTTTTATGCATTACACCTAATTATCTTTACATGCAAAAATATAAAGAGTTAATCGCAAATTATACCCCAAAAGATCTCTCGAATATCAATTTGTACTCCAAAAATAAAAAAATTTAATTTATACCATCAAAAATATAAATTTATATTAATGTACACATAAAATTAACAGCTGTCAGTTTACCTTCTAAAATTAGTTTGATAAGTTATGCTTAAACCCCCTCAAGTTTGTTCCTATATCATTTAGACCCCTTCAAATTTGAGATTTATGAACTTTGAGGATACGAATTAAGATTGGAACGGTCTTTCAAGTTATAATTTATGATTATTCTAAACATAAAACCACGTAGTTAGAATGATTACCGCTTAACAAACAAAAACTTCTAAACCAAAGCGTGTGGCCCCCATTCCCCACCAACCCCACTATGGTTGTTTTGCTTTTCCAACTAAAACGTGTGGACCCCCCCGCCCCCCCTTAGTTTTATTTGAACTAGTCTTCTAATGGGACAGAGCGTAGAAAAAAAAAATCAATAAATGTATGCTTTTTAATTATGATTACCAAAAGTTGTCCCGTCACGTAATTTTGATAATTGAATATTAGTTGATCTAACACGGCACGTTGTTTGATTAACAATCTTTCTAATGTTTTGCCCCTTTCTCTGGGGACTAGTGGAGAAACCACTCGCCCCTAAAGAAAATAGTTTTTAAGCAAAACATATTGTAATATTTTGACAATTATTCTATATTATCCATATTATTGTAAATGTTTACGACAAATCATTTCAATATTTACGTTAAATTTTTGTTTGTGCAGGTTTGTCCTTGGTCGATCCGTCAGATTTAGTGAATAATTTTTTTTTCTTTTTTTTTCTAGACAAGAAAATCAAAGCGGCCAAGTATTAAGAACTAAGTCCGAAGAAATAATTTCATTTAATCCTAATTATTCAACCAAAATTATGGTGAAAGAAGGGGATTTTTTTTTGGTTGGTTGGTTGGTTGGTTGGATGGGTGGGAGAGCAACATGCTTCCAAATAATTTCTTGAAAATATTTGAGGGATGTAAAACTATTTAAGTTCATGTGGGACCCACATTTTTTCTTTCTTTCTAGGTAGGTAAGCACAAACTGATGTTAAATCAGCCACAACTATTATCATCATTTGCTAGTATGGAATTGATAAAATTGTACATTGTCCAATACAATCCATATTCATGCTTGAGGTACGAATGTCTTTATACCAACTCATCCAGGCTACCAAACCTTCAAACCCAAACCTGCCTCAAGTTTGCTCAAACCTAAACCTATATATGTGAGCTTCAGTCTACTATAGTCTATAAGCTTTGGGTGTGCGTGGGCTATATGACAGCTATGACATTTCTATTTTTAAGTAGAAATATTGTAGTTTGTCTCTGATAAAAAAAAAATTATAGTCTATAGCATTCGTGCCTTAAACAAAAATTCCTCTAAATCCTAGTCCTAACATCTCCAACCAAACAAAGTTTTTAAGGCTTCTTGGACTATTTTGCCAAATCTCACCCTCCAAATCCTATCCTATCCAATCCTACAAATCAAATCTCGCACTTGAAAATCAGGGGATGTTAATCTAGAAAAACTACTCGGGTTTGGCTCAGGTTTTAAACGAGTTAAACTTAAACAATTTTTTAGACTAGTTTAAAAAATGAGTCTAAAAGGCTCGATTTGTTTATATGTAAAATAATCGAGTTATTCGGGTTTGGTCCAGGTGTGAGGACTCGAGCTCCTGTCATTTTCTAAACAAATTAAATTTGTACAATTTTTTAGACTCATTTAAAAAAACGAACTCGACAAACTCAGGGTCAAACTCAGAAAACTCAGCTCAATTAACACCCTTACTTGAAAAATAGAATCCTTTTTTTCTCCAGTGAGGAACTTGAGCTGAAAGGAATTGGAAGGGTTTTCGAGCTTTTGTCAGAATAAAAGCTGCCTAATAGAGAGAACTTAGCAATAAACATGAGCATTGGATTGTAAGCTTTCAATGGGGTATTTTCGATGCTAGGTTAGTTTCTTAGCAGTGATGTTTAGATCTTAATGGGGAAATTTTCAGGTACTGGATTGATTTTTTTATTTTTTTTTATGCAGCCTAAAGATATACCAAAGAGCTCAGTTGGAGGTAGAAGGTCTGCCCTATTATTCCTCTACATGCTTTGGTTGATTAATAATGTTCATACATAATTTACCTGCCCGAATAAATAAGTACCATAACAACTGGGAGCATTGGTTCTACGGTGAGCTTGAGAAATTGGTGGTTTTCATGGAACATATGGAGAAGAACACATAGATCACCAAAAATATCATCTTATTGAGGGAGAAGTATTTTGTCAGAACACATAATCAAGCAAATTTGGTTGAGAGACTATCAAATTGGACAGCTTAAGATCTTTAGCCAAAGAGAAAAACAAATTTGAAGTAGAGGCTTAACTAAAGATTGGACATAGTAATAAGTGATTTAAGAAGAAAACTTGATATTATTTCAAATATTACATCACTAGATGATAGCAATCAAAAATTAAAACATAATGTTTATCACCCAAATCCTACTGCTCCGTGACATTCTCTCGTGTTTATCACCCAAACCTTACCTATTCCACAACATTCTCTCGTGTCGGCCGCCCGAGCCCTACCAGCTCCATGACATCATCTCGTGCCTGTCACCCAAGCCCTACTTGCTCTACGACATCTTCTCGCGCCTGTCGCCCGAGCCCCACTTGCTCTTCAGCAATCTATATCTCCAGCTTCGCACTCTCTCACAAGTCGCAAAGAAGCTTGGCTTTATTTAGCCTCTGCTACGGCAGTCATATGACTCTACTCTCGCGCATGTAGTCACCTTGTAAGCCTCTGCTACGACAGCCATCTCCGAGACTATACATAACTCGGCTTATAATTTTGCTCTCGCGCACGTTGTCACCTAGTAAGTTTCTGCTACGGCAGCCATCACCCGAGACTATATGCAGCTCGGCCTATGACTCTGCTCTCGCGCACGAAGTCACCTAGTAAGGCTCTGCTACGATAGCCATCACCCGAGACTGTACATAGTTCAGCCTATGACTCTGCTCTCACGCAAGTCACCTACTAAGCCTCTGCCATGACAGGTATCTCTCGAGACTATACGTAGTTCAGCCTATGACTCTGCTCTCCCGCAAGTCACCTAGTAAGCCTCTGCCACGATAGTCATCTCCCGAGACTATACGTAGCACGGCCTCAGCTCAAGCGACCCTCTCTCGAGATGTCCACAGCTCTGACGTTGCTCTCATGCAAACAACCTGTCTTTTTCTCCAGGTAATTATGATATTTTAATGTTATGATAACATTATTTTTGTTAGGTACACCCTTGAAACTCAGTGCGTTTGTACTGGAGTCTCAACTCCTGCAACAGTACAATAGCTAGCTCTGATACACACATGAGTCACAGTTAGAGAAGGAGTGGGGGCACCACCGGGTCCTATCTCCCAGGAAGCAACCTAGCCATCGGACCTCGACAGAGAAGTACTAGGTGCATCAAACCTCACCCTCTTGAGAAGAAAGGGAGACATCACCCTAAAAGTACAGGGATTTCCACCATCGCCCTATCAAGAGAGCACGTGTAATTAGAGACAATGTCAGTTAATGACCAAGCATCGAAGAGGCACTGTCCATAGCTAGACTCAATGAGTCACCCAAACTCAGCAGCATCCAAGGTCTTTTGGCAAAGCCCAAGGCTCTTATCCAGCCTCTGACCTTACCCAAGGTGCCCTGTCAACCTCTTGGTGTCGCCCAAAGTTTCTTGTAATGCTCCTGCCTTGCCTGTCAAGCTGGCACCGCCAGCACGTGACAGGACAGCGCCCACGCCAACCTGGCACCCTCGCCCCTTGCCAGGCGCTCTTGCCCTTTGCTAGTGGCGTCCACCTAATTGGTGCCCTTGATGAGGACAACTAGCGTCCAGGCCAAAGAAAGGAAGAGAAGAAAAAAAAAATGGGAGAAAGCAAGAAGGCGGCGCCCAAGCAAAGGAAAAAAAAAGAGGGACAAGGGAGGCGGCGCCCAAACTCAGACCAAAGGAAGAAAAGAAAAAAAAAAGACAAGGAGGTGGCGCCCAAGCCAAGGAAAAAAGAGAAAAAAAAAAAGAGATCTTTTGCAATTTCTCAAATTTTCTAACTGACGGATGTATACTTAGACTTGAGCACATTCCTGATAAGTGCCTAATCTATACAGCTCAGTATTAAAATTGATTTCAGGATATAACCAAAGAAGTGCCTTTCATTTTGCATCATTCCTTACGACACCGTCTATTTAAAATCTTAATTCCAACTGTCCGTCAAGCATCATGGAAATATGAATATGATGCAGGCCAGAATTTTTCTAAGAGAATTCCTTGGATGTTTCATTCATGGGGTCGGGTTAATTGCAAAAAAAATATATATATATATTTGTTTGTTTGGCTGTCATGTTTATCATCCTTAATATTTTAAAATCAACTTAATGACAACAGTTTACCAGGTGGTGATCAGTAGCTGGTCCTAGAATGAATGTTGCATTGTTTTTCTCAAATATAGGAAAGCCGACACACAGAAACACTAGATGTGAAAGCAGACAACTACCAAAAATATGCCCTACATACATTTGTATGGTTCTACATTATAATTTATTTTACATTATTTCTTATGACACAAAATATGAAAGTCCAGCTGTCCGTAGCTTAATAAATTCAATGATCGTGGAAATATGAGTTTGCTGTAGGCCATGGATGAGTCATTAGGTCATTTTTTCTAAGCAAAATCCTTGGACGTTTCATTCATGGGGTCAAGTTATTAGGGTTAATATCACTTTTAGCCCGTAAAATATGTAATTTTTATCAGTTTAGTTCTCATTGTATCAATTTGTTCGATCCCATGAGTATGACACTGTTAAGGAGTTTGGGTTTTCAGGTTGTGTAATGAAGGATCATATCCTTGTACCTTCCTTCCATGCATTTGCCTAGGAAAGACAGAGGTATCCTT